>OX104119.1:11584737-12184737 GCA_944474755.1 Limnoperna fortunei | reverse complement strand
ACCTTTGGTAGGGAAACTTTCAATCATTGTCAACTAAAATAGCAGTTGAGCACTGCCTACATTGATATTCTAATCTTCAAACTCTGTGTTCCAGAAAATTTACAGGTGTGACATTAGTACCATTCCCAATAGTGACAGGAGTCTCTTACTTGCTACTCCCTTTATGGCATTAATGAAATAAAATGATCTATAGTATAATTGTATACAATTACAAGGATGGTTGGTTTGTTTGCTTGAATGTTTATCGCCATTCAGCAATTGTTCAGCTATATCATGGGGCCAGCATCCAGTTACAATTGGAGGAGGAAGCTGTAGTACCTGGAGAAAAACCAGATATTCGGTAGGAAAACTAGCAATCAATGTCATATAAGATAATGATTGCAGTCAAGTGCACCCTGCTAGCAGTGAGACTTGAACCCACAACATCATGGTTGACAGACCACGTGATCAATAGCAGACCAACTAGTTTAACCACTTGGCCACTGAGGTCCTCAGGGATAGTTGGAGTTGTTTTTTTTATGCAAAAGCTGTTTTGGAGGAAATTATGGACTTTATGCCCCTGCTAGTTTTAACCTTTCTTAGGTAGACATTGGATGTACAAATCACTTTTCAAGTTAATAATTTGATATTATCTTATCTCGTGGCCTCACAAAAGGGGGGGGGGGGGGCGGGGGTGTCCGCATAACATAAAACTTGCAGATAAACAATTTAACAACCTTGCATCAAAGTAAGCTAAAAACAAATTATACTATAGACAACTTCAAAACAGGGACAGTCTATATACCATGACTAAGTATTATAGAATGTCACTGACTGGGATAAATATTGAAGGGATATCGCTTGCCTGATAGGTCACACCTTTTTACATACTATAAATCTCTGTAGTTTAATATAAATATATATAAACATTAAAAGATATAAAATTTTAATGACAACACTTCATTTTTGTAATTTTTACCTAAATCCTTTATAAAAAATGCTTATTTATGCATACATATTTTTTAATTTTAACCTTAAATATTAAAAATTTTAAAAGTATAATAAATGTTGATTTTCAGGCACTCCGACTAAAACATTTTTCGGCGACCGACTTTTTTTCCAGGCACGAGTTTATATAGCAAATAGATCTAAATAAAAATATTTTTTATCGTTATACCACTCAGATTATAGCTAAAACATTGTAGATGTATAATTTGTTTTTTATAGTATGTACCATATTTAAAATATCGGTATTTGTTCCACGAAAGTCTATTTCCAGTCACACTATTTCCAGATAATGTACCGTGCCCTACTGATGGAGAAGCTTATTTATAAGCTTTCTAAGCGGAAAAAAACTATTTTATAGGCCATGAAGGGCTTAATAATACATTTGATCTGAGAAGCATAACTGATTAAAATTATATATTATTCCCTTTTATTCCATTTGTAGTTTTGTTTTATTTTATATTGCTACATATCATGCGTTTCCAATGAAACCGGAAGTGTCACATCTCCGATCAAGAAAGATTACTAGGGTAGCTCTAAAGTCTTGAAATTTCCGATAATGGCCTGAAAAAGCGTCCTGAAAATAGAGATAAATGGTTAAAACTTTATTATTTCCTGATTGATTTACACCAAATTTTGGTCTTTGGTCAGTTTGAGATATAAATATACATTATATGAAAACACAAAAATATTTGAATAGAAATTGTTTTTATAGAAGACAATTTGATCTGAAGGACTACCTGTCATGTCCTGAAAACGTCACATGGACAAATAATAATATCTATAACTTTTTAATTTCTCTATAGATTTCATTCAAATTTCGGCCAGGGTGAGATATTTATGTACATTAAAAGTTAAACAGAAACTTAGGAAAATTTTAAACTGCGAAGAAAAGTTGACCTGAAGGATGATCTCCTACAATGAAGAGACGTAAGCTGAAAGAAAAAAAATAGCTGTAACTTTTACATTTTGCAATCGATTTAGGTCAAATTAGACAAAGTATGAGGTAGAAACGAATTTTACTTTTCAAGACAATTAAAATGTTTAAATATTGGTTTTAAGTGGTTTAAACGTTGACCTGAACGATTGACTTCGTGTACAAGGCGCATGATGTCCTGAAACTACACGTTTAAGATAAATGTCTTTCCTCAGTTATAAAGAATAATATATCCACAAAACAAAATGATAAAATTCAGAAAGAAAAGTTATAGATGGCTACTGTATTGAGGACTGAACAAGTATGAAGTTGCGGAATCTAACTAAAATTAATTTTAAAAGTGAGTACATATGTAATGTTAAATCATCGTTATTCATTACACTCAATTGCTTGTTTGGTTATGATTTAATTAATTTTAATTAGTAGTGAACAATGTTAATCATGAGAATATATATATAACGGGCATTTATGTTTATTTCTATTCAAAGTTTACCAAGTCATCTGACTGCTATACCTAAAGAGTATTACAATCAATTGTATTTTGTTTTTAAAATTCTGATATAATCTATAGTGCTAAGTTTGCTATATAAAGTTTGTTTATAGTGATATTTTATTTTCTTAGTATAAATACATTCTGGTGTATTTGTTGCTTTTTTTCTGTTTTGTTTTGTATAAATTTGTGACCACTAATAATGTACATGACTTGTCGAGAGGTCTACCCGTTAAAGCGGCACTCATGAAATACCAGAAACTGGCAATAGACATCTGGAACATCAACCAACTGCGCAGATCATTCTGTCTGGTGTTGCACAAAGAGCTGAAAACGAGTTTCTGAACGCCATCCGAAGCACTTCTTTCATAAAGGTATCTACTCAGTAGGGATGGACCTCAGCTTTAAATGAACAGCAAATGTTTTTTTCGGGTATAAAGGCAGAGATATTCCACTCCAATTAATAAAGTTTTTCAATGTATACTTGTTTATATAAGCTTTATTTGCAATTATAATCTTTAGTCATTGTTTTTGATTGAAAAAGTAATAAGCTTGTCTGCCCAACACTTGTCCTAATTAAGTTTGTAATTATCTTGAAGTGTCAATATTTATCACTTGATGTACATGTATTATTGATCCAACTGTTAACCCTATCAAAGTTAATCACGAGTTCACTTTAATGTCAATAGATCCACTGCCAATTAAAACACCTAGCAGTAAAATATACGCAAATTTAAAACTTGATACTATCAATATATTTATTTATATTATAAAGCATTAAATATATAACTTTCTATATTATAAATTATATATTTTACATATGTGGGGCGAGTCGTTATTAAATGTGGGGCGACTCGTTATTAATACGTTGCAACTCGTGCTGGGGCGAGTCGTTATATATTCTTGAGTAGTTGTTCATTACTCGTGGTAGTTGGTCATTATTCATCCAAAATTCTTTATAGTTCGTCCTATTAGTCTCGATCACCCAGACGCATATATAATAGCGTCTGGGATCACCTTGTGGTAATTTCGCTACCAATCGGTGGAAACAAAACAATGATTCTATTTTAGGGCCCTATTTTAGATCAGGAAAACCATGCAAACATGTCTATACTTATAAAATGACGTCACAGTAAGATTCTCTCTTGATTGTGCATAACAATAATTTTTGTTTAATTAATTAATAAAGTGATATTTTATAAAAATATTCAAATATAAACTTTGGTACAATTTTTTATACTATTCTTGATATGAACGGAAGTAATTTTTTTAGACAATAAAAATATCATCCAATCAAAAATTACGCCCAGTTTTGGGCGTAATGGTAACGAGTTCAATATAGAGATGAATCCAGACGCACAAATGCAATTAAGCGTCTGGATGATCGAGACTATCGTCCTATGTGGTTAATCCTTTATCCAATATTCGAAATGCTTTATTCGTAATTCATTATGCTTCATTCAATAATCTTTCTTTCAAATTGCTATATATATCTTGAAAACACTGTGTTCTAAACTAGTAGTTTTTTTATTAAGAAATACAAATTTCGACGAAAGAAAAAAGACATGTGAAAATAAGAATTATGAATTCATAATATGGGATAACGAATTTACTAGAAAGAATAAAGAAATAACAATAAAAAATATATCTAAAAATATATAAATAGAACTAAGAATATATGTATTTATTAAGGTTCGACGAACACGTGTATTTGTTTACATGTCTGTGTTATTGTTTTGGATCGTGGTGTGTTTGAATGTTTATCCGGGAATGGCTAGTTAATAGTGAGCTTATTGTGATAGATAGGACAGATTATGACGGGTATAGGCGGGAAAAGTTATCGTGTTAAGGTTGGAAACATAGCTGGTCATTCGAAGCTCGGATTTCAGTGCAGCAAACTTCGAAAAATAAATTAATAATTCATAAAATATGTTTATATTTTTTTAATTCTTATTCTTTTATCGTGTAGACTGTCATGTACAACATGAATGGATTTGGGATGTTATTAGTTTGCAATTTTTGTAATTTTTTAAATAAATGTGCTGCACGCATAGGCGAGCTGTTCCTATACATGTGTTTGTTGTTAATGGATAAATACTTTATGTTCGGTTGAGTTGGACGAAATAAAAAAAAAGAATTAATAATCATGAATTAAGCATGACGAATGATGAAATAATTAAGGATGAAGAATGATGAATTAAGGATGAAGAATAACGCCCCATTGTCAAAACGCCCCTCCCCCTTTACCAAAACGCCCCCATTTTCCAAACCGCCCCCAATTTCCAAGACGCCCTCCCCCCCACTAAATACCCCCGTTTTCCTTTAAGACATATATACATTTTAATGATAAATTTGTGAATATACATTATAATGATAAATACCTGATTCCGAGATGAATGAAACATCTTCTTAATGAACATGTAATTGATCAAGTATTAAAGCTTATATTATGTAACCTCAAAGGAGCATTGTTTATATTACTGATCCGTGTTTCCTTTTGAAGAACACTGATTGCTCATCAACAAAACAAAAGGTTACTTAATCAGGTAGGTCATTGCTTTGATGATGATTATCACAACGGTATGCATCTATAAAGTAATGTATGCATAACAGATTGTGTTTTACTCACACCATTCTGGAATACAAATAAGACAATAACAGAGTGGATCTTATAACAATAGAAATGTTAGTAAAGCTTGGGAGGTTGGGAATATCTGTAAGACATTTTAGGTTAAATCAAAGTATTCCAATTAAAATAAATAATTATGATCGAAACTTATACAAGACAGTCCGTTTTATATCTAAAATCATTGATTCTTCGTCTACTATATGTGACCGCTCTGTTCGGACTCGAACACATTCTTTAACTGTTAATGCGTTGTGTTGCGACTTATGTGGATCTGTGACCTACAGGACATGTACTGGTAAGATTTATTAAATTTTATTTGCCATTTATTGTAAATAAAATAGAAGTTGATACATTATTACATTTTTTTTTAATGAAGCTTACTAAAATTATGTCATTTATAAGAAATATCGAACTATACGAGGCAGCCGTCATCCCTCTTCAGAGAATGCTGGTTTCTGAAGACCGACGTAGAGCTGTAAGAACTTCCCAGTCAGAAATATTTTCTTTGTGGGAAATGTATAAAACTCAACAATTGTCCACAAGCAGACTTTTAGCCCGTATTGCAAAGATAAATTCCCCTTAGTGTTCTTTTTAATTTGCATAACTGCATATTCTTTTGGGCGTTTTTGGAAAATGTGTGAGTTTTGGTGGGGCGTTTTGGAAAATGGGGGCGTTTTGACAATGGGGTGTTTTGACTCGAATTCTGAATGAGGGATAAAGAATGGTGAATGAACCAAGACAATAAAGGTTTAATTCTGCAGGTTCCCAAGTATCGATCGGTTGATCTTGTCTTGGATTTGCGAATAAAACATCATTTACGGGGGGGGGGGGGTGGGGCGGCGGTATTTACTGATGATTGCCATTTTTCAAACGTTGGTCGAGAATTTCCCCTGGTAATCCGCCCTTCTTCCCAAAATAAAAACTCGACGCTAAAAATTGCCGAAAAGAGGCGTTAAACACAATTGCAGCAATGAAGCAAATCTTCCAAACAGCATATGTATGAGTAACTATATCTTATAGTGAATACAAGTCAAGACACCTCACCGCAAAATGCCCGTCGAAAACGACACCACTACAAAATCGCCACTGTAAAAACGCCCCATGCACCTTAAACAACAACACCCCCACATAATCGTATACAGGTCTCGGTCAATGTCTGTACCACACTTGCGATGCTGCTATTTTTTGTAACCGTAACGTTTTACAGCCTCTTGTCCTAGGTCGGACGGTCTGCGAAAACTCTATACAGTTACTAGTCATTGTGTATAATGACAGTTCAAGAAAGAACACGTTTATATATCATCATTTTCAGCTTGGACAAGCTTATGGTTTGTTTTATAACAAAAGCAAAATTTATTCAGATAGCGTTATCGGATTTTTTTAACTATTATTTTGATGTTTTAATTAAGATTAGGGTAATTAGGATAACGGTAACAAAGTAAAATGATTTAGTCCTGGATTGCCCACATTTAATTAGCTGTATAATCAATTAAGATAAATAAACAAAAAAAGACAATGGGTTCACTGACCATGAAGATCTAAAGTCTGTTCTATTTTAATAGGTACAAAATGTATAGAAAGTATATAGTTTATATACATTTCTATGTGCCAAAAGAAAAATGATAATAGTGTTTTATATTTTTTTCATGTTTGGGGGGGGGGGGTCTGTTTTCTTTTCACTTTATATATTTGTGTTAAAATATGAAACAATTGATACTCTTATTTGATTATTTTTATCTATATAAAAAAGAATATATTCAAAATATTTTTATTACAAAATATATCATATATTTTAAGACTAATAAAAATTAATCATCAGCAATAAGATAGAAATAAGCACAAGTAAGTTCATATCACTAAATAGAACAAAGGTTATCCTGGTTAGCTGGGTGGTTGTGTGCTGAACCAAACTTAACTATGTGGCCTTCATGAGTGTTGACTGTTGCTGTGCATGTTGGTATAGTGCATCTCCAATATACTTTGTTGTTATGGTTATTCTTTACACGGTAACGGTAGCCATCTAGGATCAAGCTGTCTCTCCAATACTTGTTCTGGACAAATTTAAGAGGTTGAAGTTGAGCGTTTGCCATACTTGCCGATAATAACCCAAATTCAGTGATTTCATATTTATATAAATTTTAGTTTTGTGAGAACTGTTCTTTCACTAATGTGTAGAAGCTTGGAAGAACTGCTTGGGTCTAATAATAAGGTAGAGCGTATGTGCTTAAAGGAACAAAACAAAATTAATCTTAACTTTAAGATTATTATTCAAATGTTATTTACCATGTTTTATTTATTAAAATAAACTTTTTTATTCAATTTAAAATTTTCATTAATTATTATCCTTTAAAATTAAATCTGTTCTATCTTAAATTATCAAAAAAACCTTTATTTTGATATGTAAAATACCAATGAATTCTTTTGTACTATTATCTCTAACCGTTTTCAAGTTCTAACCAAAAAATTAACCGAAACACATCAAGGGCTGTAACTCGAAAACGGTTCATCGCACAGCTTGGGGCCAATGTACCAAATGAAGGTCTCGATAAGAAGAGTATTTTTTCTATTTATGGTCTGCTTCTATCTTTTATGGTTTATGAGATATAGTGCTAACAAGAGCAACGACTTTGACCTTGACTGTTGACCTTTGACCTTGACCTTTTTTAATGTAATATATGTCACTTAGGATCAATGGTGCTGGTCCCAAGTCTTTAGGACCTACGCTTTTTGAGAAAAAAATGTTGACGCGTATCGACATTTTTCCGCTCAAAAACACGTAAACAGGAGGTTGAATGGAAGAAAAAATGTGCATGTTAAATCATCGCCATAGGGCAGCCTACATTTTGTACACTTCAGATTTTTAGAATCGGTTACGGTTTTGAATTTATCTGCTAACAAGGGTTTTCGTGTTAGGGCATATAACTGTGTTACTAAAAATAGATCGGTCTAAAAGCATGAGCCATGTCATCTTCGGATATTACCGATTAATGGTACCAAGTATCGAAATGAAATGTCGAGACACTTCTTGACAAACCTCCTTTGGAAGAAGAAGAATAATAATAATTGAAAAGTCATTTGTTCTGAAAACAAATGTGAGGTCTTTCCCTGCATTTTGTTAGTGTTATGTCTAGGCATAGCTGACATAAAAATTAATTATGGTTTCCTTGTCTTTCAAATGAATCCAATGTTTCTTTCATCATCTGTAACGGATAAAAAGTTATAACAAAAAAATCATTTTCAAAATACTAATCAAGGGCAATAGCTAAAATACGAGAAGTTTTACGCTTTTGCATCTAAATATTTTTTGTACACATCAACATTACGAACATTTTCCCCATGTATTGCCCACTACAATTTTGTGCGGTTAAAGTGTTATTTTATAAATACTGTTAACGGTGTCGGACATTTTGTAAATGGCTGCCCATAACCATTCGACTTTGGTCTTAAATCGAAGGGCTTGACATATCGGACACAAAAAACTTACATGTTTACTGTATAATCTGTAACGGTTTAAAAGTAATTGACAAATAACGAGGTTTACGATATTTTTTTGGCCGCCATTTTGAAACTACTCAACCGAATCATGTACTTCTTGGGATCAAATTGTAGGATTTTTTAATTCTCTTTCAAATGAACCATATGTTTCGTTCATCATCTGTAACGTTTAAAAAGTTATAAACTAAAAACCATTTTCAAAATACGAATCAAGGGCAATAACTCAAAAACGTTATTAAAGTGTTATTTTATAAAAACTGTTTACGGTGTCGGCCATTTTGAAAATTGCTGGCCTTAACCATTCGACTTTGGTCTTAAATCGAAGGGCTTGTTATGAGGGTCACAAAAAACCAGATGTTTACTATATTATCTCTGACGGTTTAAAAGTTATAAGTCAAATACTGATTAGCTGAAACATGTCAAGGGCCATAACTCAAAAACGGTTTGTCGCACAATTTTTGACCTTTATAGCAAATGTAGATCTTAATGAGAGGGACATTTTTCTGGTATATTGTCTGCTTCAATTTTTTATGGTTTTTGAGTTATATTGAAAACAAAAATTCAATGGCGGCCATTTTGAAAATGGTTGACCAAAAAAAGCTGATGATCCCGGATATGTAATTAGGACCTCATATCTACTTGGAAATTGGAAACCAAGTTTTGTGGAAATCAAACAACTTTGACGTTTTCGACAAACTTCGCGTCAAAAACACGTAACAGGAAGTTGATCGAAAAATTTTTTTTGCGTGATTAATCATTGTCAGGAGTCAGGTGACAATTTCCACACCTTAGAATTTTGATATCGTTACGGTTTAAAAGTTTTATTGAAAACAAGGGTAATCAGTGTTTGGGGAGACTCCGTTTCTAAAAATAGATCGATTTCGCAGGGTGACTCAGGTCGGGCCCAGGTAGTGTCGGTTAAGTGTGCCAAGTTTCGAAGCGATACGTCAAGACACTTTTTTGACATCTGCGGCAGAAAAAAAAATCATAAGAAATACAAGAAAGTCTTTCCACTGCAGTGGGAAGACCTTAATAAGAAATACAGTTAGGTCTTTCCACTGCAGTGGAAAAGACCTTAATTACATTAAAGAAATGCCGAATCTAGTCACAATTCCACTTTTAGTGTAATGTATGTCATGGTTGCTTATTATGAAGTTTTATTTTTATTATAAAGTATTTTAAGTTTTTTTCTTGCTTCGTCTGGATTTCCGTTAATGTTTGTGCCAATTTGTGTTATTTTTGTTTTTCTGTTGCTAAGCACAAAATGCCACTTACAGGCATGAAAATTAGTTATTTGAGTGAAGAAAGTGGTCTCGAGACAAACAATATATGGTTTTGTAGTATTAATATTTTATATCTGTTGCTAGAGACAAAATGCCACCTCCCTTTTTATAATTACCTATTTTAGTAAAGTGTATCATCCTGATTCTAAAAATATATGGCTGCTAAGAACGTCTTACAAAAGTAACCTTCTTGCTATGGTATGACCATGAACTATGAACTTTGCCCTTGGCTCAAATTGAAGGCTTTTTCATACTGATCACTTTAAGTCTACATGTTTACTACAATATCGCTCACCATTTTCAAGTTATAAGCAAACAAATGGATTGACCGAAACAAGTCATGTGCTGTAACTCGATTCATCACACAGCTTTGGGCCAAGTGTACCAAATGAAGGTCCCAAAAAAGAGTAGCATTTTTCTCGTTTGTTGTCTGCTTCTATCTTTTTTAGATATAGTGCTAACAAGACCAATGGTGAACTTTGACTTTGATAATTTCAAATGTACTATACTGACTAAGGGTTAATGATGGTGGTCCCCAAGTCTCTAGGGCTTTCGGTTCTTCGAGAAGTAAAAATACGAGTTGCGATAGTATTCGGTCAATAAACGCATAAACAGGAAGTCAATTGGGGAAAAAAAAGTTTCTGTTAAATCATTGCCATAGGTCAGCCGACATTTTGTACACTTTTGATTTTGAGAATCGGTTCGGTTTCTGCTAACAAGGGTTTACGGTGTTCGGTATGTAACTCTGTTACTGAAAATAGATTGGTTTCACAGGTTAAGACAAGTCATCTCCGGGTATGCCCGATTAATGGTACCAAGCATCGAAATGATATGTCGCAACACTTTTTGGCAAACTTCCTCGGAAGAGGAAAAAAATAATAATCATAAGAAACACACGTAGGTCTTTCCACAACCAAAAATACAAAAAAAAAAAACAAAATAAAAAACTAAATAACACAAAAAGCATTAAAAAAGACGATGCAAAAGAAATCAAAAAGAGAAATAAATTACAGCTGGCGGTCATCCTAAACCTTATGTAGATATACAATAAAATTACAATATAATTGTTGAGGTAGTAAACCTAATACGAGAATGAAACTTTTTACTGTAATTGATTTTTGTGTTTGAAAGTTCTTTTAAACCACTTTCAGCAATTTTCAGCTATATCATATGGCGTTCAGTTTTTATTGGGAAAAAAGCCCGGACTTCGTTAGGAAAATTGGCAATCCTTGAAAATACGATTGGAGTCGAGTGCACCCTGCCCGCAGTGAGATGAGAACCCGCAATGTCAGTGTTGACAGACCACGTGATAAATAGTAGACGAAGTACCTTAACCACTCGGCCACCGAGGCCTCCATTGTAATTGAAAAATATGTTCAGCTTCTAGGTGTACGCTGCCCCAGACCCTTTGTTTACAACTAATATATCCTTAGCTACACAACAGAATGTTTGCTTAGTGTATCGTCGGAGATTGATAATATTTTAACAGTGTTCGAGATACAATCTCATATTATCCATTGAATACCGGACTTAAATATAGAATGAATAAAACTTTACACTTTAAACCAACTGATAAATTTATCTGTGTGTATAAAATACCGACGTTGGGTGATTACATTTACTTGGCAATACCCCAGACGATTAGATTAAATGCGTACCTATAGTCACTTCCCGGTACATTGAAAATTGGTAAAAGATAATGTTATTGTTACTGTTTGTAATTAACATTTATCATTCCGATGCTGGTAAGTGTTAAATTATTTATGGTAGTTTAAACGTGTATCAGTGCACTGGACGCATTGCAGCAAGTTATTAATTAATTAATTTATTCATTTATTTATTTAGTAATACTTACTTACTTATTTATTTATTTCCGTTCTATTATATACTGAACTGTATCATATGACTTGTTGAATGCCATGCTATGCCACACTTAATATAGCTAAAATACTTATTGGTTTACTGTAAGTAACAATTAAATAAATCAGTCGTAAAGTAATCAAAATGAACTGTAAACATTAACAACACGTATCTGCTTCGTTCAACTCTCCGTAACACGACGCCTAGAATTTCGCCTCTGCAAAGCCTGATTTGGTTGCGTACCAATATCTTATCTCTGATTAAATAAAACTTAATAAATCAATATAAAAGGAAAAATTCTATGTGAATATGTAGCTTTAACATTTATTTAATAACGTTTTAAAATAAATAATTGCATTATATCGTGCATGTATATTTACTAATTGACGAAAGTCAAATAGGCGTACAAAAAAGTATCTCGAAATAACGAAATAACGCTGGTAATTTTTTGTGTTTACAAAAAAAAAAAGAAATCCTTAACTCGTTTCGCATATTAAAAATGAATTTCTCGTAATACATGTAACGAGATTACTATACTCGCTCAAAAAAGAAACACGCGGTATCCTTGGCCACTCATACTGAAGTGCCTGCTCTAATTGCTGCAGATTTTGCGGCGGTGGTTTTTAACTTGTTTAAGAAATAAATTTAAAAATTATAAACTTTTAGTTATTATTCAAACCCAAGATTTAGCGATTTTTGTATGTCCCGGTTAACATGCGGTGCAGCTTTTATATTTGCCGCAAACTCTTATAAAATTGTCATGTTGAAGGTCCATTGGCAATTAGTTGTCCCACGTAATTAGATTTGCAAAACTATGACGTCTTTTGCAAATTTGCCTGCTTAAGTTCAGATGGTGAGTTTGTCCTATGCGCCAGGTTTTAACATTAATGAAGTAATTCAATGCATAAGAAATAGCTGAAAATGTAGGAAAATAATTTGTCATGTGAATGTTATTCTCTCGTTAATTGAGTTTATGTAGTTTTTGTTCTCAAAGTCTAATTTTACGAAAAAAGACCACTTTGACTAAGGGTAAAAAATGTCACACTTTTTGGCAAAGATAACATACACACAAATTTAACACATCGCGATTACCATTTGAAATTAAATTCCTGCAGTGAAACTCTAGGTGTAAAATTTTATTTTTCTAAAGTTTACAAAAATATTAACAGTTAATATTATGTATTATATAACAATACATAAATTTTTGAGTACGGGTGACAAAAATGACATATATATATATTGTAAACGATGCATGTACTGTACGTCAACGGTAAATTGAATAAAGTCGATAAATATCAATTACATCTAATTTTTAATATATAAATATATATTGTATATATTAGAACACACTAGAGGAATCGAATCCGACCTTTTTGTAAAACAAGAAGCTCAAAAAAAATGGATGGGTCTACATAATTATTCAAAATACTACAGACGCAACAAAACCCCCCCCCCAAGAAGTTCAGAAATTATATTTCCAGCGGACCGAAGTGTCGATTAACGTTTCTAGAATATATAGACATGCGGTATTAGAAGTTGATGCTGTTGGAAGTTAACCTACCTACCGTATATAATGTCTGAGCATTATTTAGCATAAGTCTAGACTTCAAACACGATTAGTTTTTCACGGGAACGGCCATTTGCCTTTTGTTGACGTTGTGTTACTCAAACAGACACGGGGGCCTCGGTGGCCTAGTGGTTAAGGTAGTTTGTCAGTCTACTATTGATCACGTGGTCTGTCAACAGAGATTGCGGGTTCGATTCTCACTGCAGGCAGGGTGTACTCGACTCCAATCTTAATTGACAAGGATTGCCAGTTTTCCTACAGTTTTATTAACATGGACATAACAGAAGATTAGTTCATTAATGAGGAAACAATATTCAAACAAAAATCAAACAGACACGAACACCTAACCTCAATGGAAATGTGGTTCGAATATCAAATGTGTGTATTGCAATTTCAGTATTATGGAAATTTTATGATATTTTGATACAATCATCGATCATAATCAGCTGTTTCTAGTGAGAAAATTGGAAATTATTACCAATTTCCTTCATTAAAAAAATTTGGCACTATAACGCCCAATAAAACATCAATATGACAATATATGTGTTTCCTTGACTTTAGTTCAAATCAGAAAACCACTGGCAAAACACAATTTCATCCATCTTGATTCCACACGATTTTGTTGACAAGGAAGCTGCTATTTTAATGCATTAGAGAGAATGAAAGGTCTTAGTTTGCAAATAGCGGTAGTGAACTGTTTATAACGTGACACTCTAGGCTAATTACCCCTTTTACTATTAAATGTGCCAATAGTGCACGTTATTTCAGCTTAAATCAAATATATGGTAACAGTGTATTGCTTTAAATTTATTAACATGGACATAACAGAAGATTAGTTCATTAATGAGGAAAGCTTACTTGTTTATTGCTTTTTTCAAAGTTATTTTACGGACCTCGTCGGTTAAGGTAGTTAGTCTACTATTAATCAACACTGAGGTTGCGTGTTTGAGTCTCGCTGTGGCCATGGCGTGTTCGACTCTATAATCTTAATGACAAGTTTTGACAGATATCCTACCGAAGGTCGTGGGTTTCTCCTGGTACCCTGGCGTCTTCCCCAATACAAATTAGATGCCATGATATAGCTGAACATTGACTGAAAGTGGCGTTAAACACTTTAAAAACACAATATAAAGTTATTTATTATTACAGTTATAATCTCAGTGTTGTCTTTGTTAGAAGCACGTATTTAAGAATGTGTAAACTTTTTGAAAACAAAGCATAAAATAGAAATATTATTTGTGGCAATTTGAAGAAATTAAACATTTAATCCGCTATTCATCATTAATTGTGGGTCCTCGGATGCCGAGTGGTTAGGATAGTTCTTCTATTATTGATCACGTGTCCTATCAACACTGTGGTTGCGGGTTTGAGTCTCACTGCGGGCAGGGTGCAATTGACTTATATCTTAACTGACAAGGATTGCCAGTTTTCATACCGAATTACGGGGTTTTCTCCGGGTACTCAACCTTCCTCCCCAATAAACACTGGAGGTCATGATATAGCTGAAAAATTGCGTTAAACACAATTCAAACAAACAAACATAATTAATCGCCAAAAATCTATAGTGGACAAATAATCCACAATGGCAGATCCATTATGGCACAGCAATATAACATATGATGTGCTGATATATATCAATCAAATACAAGCTGGTTAATAACAGCTGTTCGTTGACTTGATACGTAAAAATCTATTTGTCGCAATGTTATGATTAAACACATTAATACATGGCCTTAAAACTTTTAGCTTTTGGTAAATACCTTAAAAAAATCTACACTTCCGAGATTAATAGGTTCTTTCATACATTTTTGGGAAAGACCGGTTGATCTTTCACGAGCGATAGAAATTTTATGTCTTTTCGCGAGTGGAGCGCAGCGAAACGAGCCAAAAGACATAAAAATTTCTATCACAAGTGAAAGATCACAGGGACTTTCCCCAAAAACGTATGAAAGTACCTATTTCTTCCGTAAACCAACAACTTTCACATCGCTATAACTTATAGACTCTCCATTGTCTCTGACGTCCAATCAGAACGCCGGAAACAAGAACGTCAAACAAGAACGTTTTTATGCTTCTATAACAACGTTCTTGTTTCTGGCGTTTTGATTGGATGACGCAGCAAGTACAGATGTGTGCGCGTGAGCTCATCTGTACTGTGTCATCTGTACCAGAAATCGGTCAATTACGGAAGAAAGTTATCTCTTTAATACGCGAAAATAACTGTAATAAGTATTGTCCTAATAAGAATATTTTGTTTGTAAAAACAACAAGTTTCACGTTATTAGAAAATTTCTAGAAATATCGTTATTGTGAGTCATTATATCGTCATAACGAGAGAGAGAGAGGGGGGGGGACAGAAATAAGAAATAATTCGTATTTATTTTATCTTAATCGGCAATTTAATTTTTTTTACTTTCTTATTTCAAACCCGCAAAATCATTTTTGTTTTCACTTCTGCCTTCTATCTCAGGCAAGAATTAAAATGTGGGTATTGGAGATGTGAAATATGAATGGAAAAACATGGTTAACGTATGTTGTGCAAAAAAACTTTGTGTTACTTGTTAGGTATCATAATGTTTTTCCCCTACATTAGCTTTAAAGGGCAACACGGGATTTATCGGTGGTGGCTTTGAATGATCCATTATTGGAACATACTAGTTACGTTTGTTGAAAAAATACTAGCTAAAACGTTATTTGATATTGATCATAACTGTTGATTGCTGGAGTAGTGACTTTAAAGATATAACGTCGCTTTTAAACTAAGCTTATTATTGTGACATTCCAATAATTGTTTATTTCAATCTAATGCAATTTAAATTTTAATAACTTCACTCAGGTATGGAAAACAAATGCTCAAAGGGCACCAGGATTTCAATTTCAAATGTGAATTATTCGGCCTATGAGAAATGAAAGAAACTTGAATTTTCGTGCCTTTTCAGTAGTGCCTTAAGAAATGCAGTATTTCATATACGGTTGACTTTAAGCTATTTTATTGCAATTTCCAGTGACGACCAATCGAAACAAATATTCGGGAATTACGCCAGTAATACCTAGTAAATGCATCATACTCTCATAATTATTTCTTAGTGTTTAAATGCAGTCATATTTTGTTTTATTCATTAATGACTGTAGTATATTAAATAGTATATAATAAAAAAAAAATGCATAACACATCTTAATCGACGTTTTTCATTGGATAATTTGTCTTGACTGTTTTTGAACAGTATTGGCTTGATCTCAACAACGGTAGACTATTCTAACGACGGATGCTATACCAGTACTCTAAGATTTTCCACGGGTACTATTCTATAGGTTCATAAATTCCGCGCTTTTTATACCCTATGTTAGGCAAGAATCATCTCCCTTTATATTTCGTCACGTTACATGGCTTATGGTTTTTAACATAAAACAATAAATACACCAGCTTTTAAAGGGGCCTCGATGGCCGAGTGGTCAAGGTAGTTCGTCTACTATTGATCACATGGTCTGTCAACACTGAGATTGCGGGTTCGATTCTCACTGCAGGCAGTGTGTACTCGACTCCAATGTTAACTGACAAGGATTGCCAGTTTTCCTACCGCAGGTCGGGGGTTCTCTCCGGGTACTCCGGCTTCCTCCCCCAATAAAAACTGGACGCCATGAAATAGCTGAAAAATTGCTGAAAGTGGCGTTAAAACACCATTCAAACAAACAAAAAACCAGCTTTTAATTTTAGTAATTGTAATGTTACAATAAATTATCATCAGAAATGATATAAAATCTTCACACATTGTCATTAAATAAAGAAGAATATTCAAGTTCATTTTAGACTTGTTAGAAAATAATTTACAATTATTACTGTTTTTGTTACTTTTCTTTACTATCGTTATAATTAAAATGTTGAATTTTAGTTGAGTCTTTTTTAAAATTCAAGTAATACCTACGATATCTGTTGTGGTCTATCAAAAATGTTTTTTTCACAAACGATTGACATTTGCCATAATTTAATTAATGTTACTGATATATTCTTGTTACTATAACTTCAATATTGTATTATGTACTAAAATATTATAGACTTCTACGTCTAGGACTATTTTCATATAGTGTTGTTTTCGCCTGCGGCTCGTGCACTATATTCACCACTGTAGTAAGATTTGTAAGAAGTTCATAATATATCATTATTGGATGGTGTAAACTGTATTTATTATATAGATAGATATGAAATATCGAATTTTCCGAGTGACAGAAATCACGGTAAATCACATGTGAAAATTATCGTTTATTTTCACTCTCGGGTTTTTTCCCGCCAAAATTGCAGTTGGTTTTGTACTATACAGATATTCATCCGCAGTTCATAAAATTTAGGATTAAGCATTATAATTTTACGAAAACAATTTTGATCTATATAATAAATAGGATAATCAATTGGGCATCGTGAATATCCAAAATATGATCACTTGTGCCGCATAAAGCATCAGATTAAACTCGTGCGCGGAACAAGTTCCGCGCACTCGTTTAATCAGATGCGTTATGCGGCACTCGTGATCATATTTTGGATATTCACTCCGCCCAATTAATTATCCTATAATTATTATTTGATGGGTATGAATTTAAAGCAATAAAACAAAAACGATTATAAGATGAACGTTGGTGTCATATTCGAGATTCAATAAGTTTGATAATGTGTATGAAGATGTTTCTGGGTTTCTAAGCAGGTGTGAAAACGTTAGAATTAGGTGAATTAAGAAACCTAAGGAACTCTCTCTATGTTACCATCGATAGAGAAAACACAACAATTCAAAATTATAGTATTCATTTTTCTCGGAATCAATTTTCTTGTTCAATTTAAATAAATAAAATTTTTTTAGGTTATTTGTACATTCAGCAGCAGAAGTCTATATACTGCATTTTAAGTTTCTAAATCATTACTTGTGTAGGTAAATTTGTTCGACGTAGTAAGTGACATGAACAAATTATCATTTTAGGTTGCGACCTGTTTTTCCACAATTGCTTTAGGCTTTTCTATGAGACTAAATAACGCATATGTTGCACTCGAGGAACATATACATATTTTAGCATTAGTCAGATAAGCAAATAAAAAAGTTTGAAACCTCAAACGAAAAATGTGTGTTTTGTAAAATTGAAATAAGATCAAATTTTGTCAAAATCAATGTGTTACTAAATGTTATCATGATAGCGATGAAATGGGACTCAGGTATTTCAATTGTCAATGTAAATAAACACAATAATTACAGATATTAACACAGAAAGGTACAAACAAATCATTTAACCTTAAACAAGGAGCCGCAATAGTAAAATTGTCTCACTTTTTAGAAAAAAATGTAGAGGTTTTACAATCTGCTAATAAAAATTAAGTCGCAAAAGTTAAACTTAAATGAAATTAATATATGTACCAAAAAATTCATAGGGATTTAATATCAAAATAATTAAAATTAACAACGATAAGTATGTCTAGAGATACTGCAGAAGGGCAAGCTGGTGCAATCAAAATGGAAATTGACATCTATAAAACTGAGATATTGTATAACCCCATTACATAAGAGAAAAATTAATCATGGCAGTTGATGTAATGTTAAATGGTAAAGAATTAAAAGGTCAAATAGTAGTTGGAGCTATTGTCAAAGTAGACGAAAAAGAGGACTTAAAAATTGTCTGTGGACTTCATAGACTCGAATAAGATAATCAAAAATACTTTAACTGTTATTGATGACATTATGGTATTGTTAGGTAATGCAAACTATTATTGTTCCGTCGAATTTATTTCAGAATAGATCTCTTTGGTGTAATGCCTTTCGGGTAGCAAAATTGTCCACATGTTTTAATAGGTTAATGGCAATCGTCGAGATGTGAAGTCTGCAATCGCAAATAAAGGCGATATTTTGATATTTTTCTGAACACTTGACGAATACATTGTATCTTTCTCTTTTTGAAAATTTACGATAGGCTTAGACAATATGGATTGAAACTCAAATGAAAACGTCTCAGGTGTTTTTAAGAGTAAACGAATTATTTAGGGTTTATGACAAGTAAGGATGGGATTACATGACATTCAAAGTAATGAACTATAGACGTTGAAATAAGTGATAGAGCTTTATAAATTAATACTTTGAAATCTAATAAATTTACCCTAAAAGACTTTGCAAGTTGCGAACACAGAGACAAAGATCAGACTGACATAAACGAACTAAAAATACCTGGTTATCATCTGTACTTTATGAATAATCTTTGGATAAAGAAATAAGTGAGATTGTTGTCCACTTAAACAATAGTAAAGTGCTTTGATAATAAACATAGCGTATCGTAATTGAAGATACTACTGAATGACATGTCGTTCAAGAAACCTTAAAATAGTTCCATATTAATTATAATACTACATCATTTTACCACCCGCAAATGAATGCTAAAGAAGAACGTTTCCATATGACTCGACATGACGTAAAAGCAATTAAAAATGATAACACAAATTAAGACATTTAAGACAAATTAAGACATTTACTTACATGTAAATAGGTCTTGGCCGCAGTGAGATTTCATAAAAATCAACACAAAATTCTTATCTTGTCTTTGCTATGCAACCAGATTCAGTCTTACCCATTGATAATATAATGAAACCGCGACATTAGTAATGGTAAACAGGAATTCAAAAAGGCTAAGAAATAACAAAAAGAGCTAGCAGATAAAAATAGTCAGGACATAATTTTTAAAGTTGTTATCTAATTTACTATAAAAATCATTTAAGAAAGAATACACTCAAAAGCAAGTGGAAGCCTTACTTTGGCATAACTGAATGAGTATCTCCAGTTAGTTTAATTATAAAAAAAACAATCAGTTGAGTAGACTACTGAAGTGCATGCATGGGAATTTAGTGCTAGCGCATCTTGATGAATGGGACATACCTAAAGAATCAGGAAGGCCAATGAGAAAAAGTAATTACGTTATTCCCCTAACAGTATTGAAAGTGAAAATGCGGAAGAGTTCTTCTCAAAATTTTATACACGACACCATAAGGAAAAAATATTTATCCGATGAAGATAATGCTCCATTTTCGGAATTTAAAAAGAACTTAGATAACCATAAAAAACAAGAATGTTTATTAAAGGCTGTGTGTTAAAGAATTAATAACAAAGAAGAAAATAAAAAGTTGATAAAGCTTAATAGTTATTATTTTCTACGGATAACCTCTTAATCTTTTACTTTTACTCTTTACATACGTCTGTCTTGACTACTATTTCATAATTAATATTTCAGAAATTAGTGTTTAAATAGTAATAAATTCGAATACCAATGCCTTTGGAAGGTAAAGTTAGAAATTTTAATTTGTGTAAATTATGTGTTATAACTTTGGGTGAGCAAAATACTGAACAGAATGTCAAACTTTAGTTAAATCAGTTTCTATATTACCAATGGCACAAAACTTCGTCTTGTTCTAAGGTTATCACTGCAAAAGTTCTTCTAAATTTTGTGATAGTTTGTAAAGGTTCAATGACAACGTCAAGAAATATAAAATTTAATCTGCATTTGGCCATTATTAATGTAAACGTACTGCTAATAGTTTCAACTTAACCTTACTGCCTTTTTATAGCAAGCAAACTTGGTATGATTACGTTGATCCATTTGTAAAGTTATTAAAAGACTAATATTTAAAACTCGACAATTTTGGGAACCACTTCATACATCTTTGCTAAAGTAAAATATTAAAATAAAATATTATAAAACAAAATGAAATATATTGAACGCATTTCAATGAACACTCTTATCTCTTAACTTACGACAAAAAATTCACCTGATGAAGAACTGCCTCGTTGGTTAAATTTAGTTATTTATTTTGCTATCGCAATAAGTTTAGGCATATTATAAAGTTTTGCTCAAAATTGTTTAAAAAGATATAGACACACATGTTTAGCCAAATGTTTGCGGGGGGGGGGATGGGGGGGGGGTCACAAAAGGGTTGATGTAGTCACACTAAGTATGACAAAGTGGACCATATGGTGTCGATGAATGTCGAAGTTATTGATCTCGCCTACGTGAACATCAAAGCATCTGCACCACTGTTTACTAAGATGAATAGTAGTATATATCGAGTTAGGAATCTCACAAAGGCTGCAAAAGTTGTGAATCATCAAAAAGCACATTAAAACTAAAAGAAAAAAGAATAAACAGGTTAAACAATATCTTTATACGTCTGTCCGTTTGTTTAAATGGTATGTAATGCCACTTTAAGCAATTTTTCAGCTATACTATGGTGTCAAGTTGTTATTGGTTTGAATGCGGAGTACCCGGAAAAACCCCGACCTTTGTTAGAGAAACTTGCAATCCATGTCAACAAAGATTGGCGTCGAGTACACGCTACATGCGTTGACGTTATATGTGGAAAACATTATCATGAAGATTTAAGTTAATAAATGTATTCTTGTTGAACAACGGTTATTGTATCTTTTTCTTTGCATGTATGTATGTATGTATGTATGTATGTATGTATGTATTTATGTATTTATGTATGTATGTATGTATGTATGCATGTATGTATGTATGTATGTATGTATGTATGTATGTATGTATGTATGTATGTATGTATGCATGTATGTATGTATGTATGTATGTATGTATGTATGTATGTATGTACGCATTTATGCATGTATGTAGGTAAGTAGTAGGTAGGTTGGTAGGTAGGTATTTAATTCTTCGGTCGATTTGTTTGTGAGTGAGTCGACCTCGTTCATAAATCGATCAATTGCCGAAAATAAGTGTTTAATCCTATAGTATGTATCTATGTATGTATGTTCGTATGTATTTATGCAAACGCCACTGATGAGTCTTGAGTAGATGAAACGCGCGTCTTGAGTACTGAATTAATCACCGTGTTAATTTTGATAACATTGTGTTGGAATATTTAAGCAAAGCCAGGTGTCAGTCAGTTATCTTTCGGCTTCTCTAATATAATTAGATTTGTCCTTTACAACTACTGCACTCCCTTTGTCTGCTGGTTTATTGATAATGTCATCTCTTTCTTTTAGTTGGTTCAAAGAGTTCATTTCCTTATTTGACAAGTTGTTAAAGGAAGAGTTGTAGGTTTTGGCCTTATTCTTCACGTCCGACTTTGCTTGGTCGATGAAAGACTCAAGAGTAGAGTTTACTTGGTTTAGAAATCCAATATCTCTTTTTTATAAATCTAGGTATTGATGGTTCATGTTCATTGTTCTTTGATTTATTGATATCATTGTTATAGTCGTCGTCCTCGTCTTTAGAATTTAAGTGTTTCTTAATCCTGAGTGCCCTTGCAAACTTGCTGAGGTAGTTTTCAAGTTAAACTTCTTTTTTTTGTTAGTGGGACAGAATTCAGACCTCTCGACAGGAGTTTAGTTTTTGTTTCCGTCAATGGGTTGGACGACAGATTGACAACAATATTGGTATCAGTCTTTAATATTGTCTTACGCTTTCTGAACCGACTTTTTCTATAATTCTTTTCGTGTATAGGTTGAAGTTGGTTTAACGGTGGGTTAAAGGACAAAATACAATCTTTCGAAAATTTTCTGTTTTGTTTTGATTCTAATTGCGTTGTTTCTATAGACCTAATTTCATCAAGTCGTCTTTGTAAATTGTTATATTCTTTAGATTTCAAAATACGTTTAGAATTTTCTATTAACTTTGCGATTTGTTTGTCCAGTATTACATGTTGGGGGAGAGTATACTGGAGTAACAGATTCATGAGACGCATAAAGCAATCGAAATCTTTTAGATTGAGTACCAGTTTTTTGTGGTGACAATTTAACTTGCAACCCTATCGGCATAATTTTGTTCGAGATATCTTTATAAAACACACACACACACACATACACATATATATATATATATATATATATATATATATATATATATATTAAGCCCAACACTGTTGTATTGAACTAATATTGTATAATGCTAATGTTACAGATTTTACAGTTAATACAATTTGTATATTGTATATGTGTGTATGTGTGAGAGAGAGAGAAGGTGTGTGTTTGGGTGTCAATAGGTATGAATGTACGATATATGTATAAAACTACAGTAAATGTGTAAGAATAGATAGCTGGTAGGAATTATTTCACTGTACATTACCAATGCTTCAATAACATGTCGCTTTTCAATCTTGTATAGTCAGAACAAATTTATCCAGTGCAGAGGTAAACTTTTCTCAACAAAGTCACGCAGAAAACAAAAGATCTGGTGCCAATAATGGGAAAATAATGGGACATCGAAGTGATTACTTAGATTTGCATTTAAATGAGAAAGCGACGTGTATTAGAAAAAATACTAAAGTAATCTTTTATTCTTTTAGTTGACGCAGTGCTAGGGAGTAATGCCACATTGACATGCCCTTTCCTTCACGCTGCATGGAACAAATTAATACCTGGTTTTTGGATTCAACTGAAAAATGATCAGAAATATGCCAACGTAAATACAGCAGAGTTAACCATAGTAAATGTGGAATTTGCTGACAATGGCACTTATTTGTGTAATAGTGTGACAGAAGGCAAAACATTTGCTTTAAATGTAATAGGTAAGTCAAACTTCTTTTATTTTGATTCTTCCACGGATAACTACAACATTGGTATTTGCTATATGTTCTGAATAAATTAGGTAAAAATAACCATAGAGTTTAAATCAACACCATTAGCCTTTGGGGATTATATTTATTGTCGTACTTGTCCTAATTTTAATATTTTTACATGAAAGTAAGAGTCATCATGTGTACTAAAGATTCATCAATCTTCAAAATCATGACGGTGCTTAATGTTAAAACTTTTCCCCAAAATTCATCAAACATATTTTGTCGTGCCAGCAGATAAGGCCCTAACAACTAAAATATTTTTATCTGCCAAAACAGTATATAGAGTGTTTAATAAATGAATTAGGCATGGCGAGTTCACTTGGCAATCCTACATACACATCCACTACGCTTTCAATAGAGAGATTCTTCAAAATCACAAATCGGTGTTGGCTTTCTTTGGTCTTCAAATCTTCTAAGCCGAAGATTGCGATCTCTCCTTCTTGTATTCGATACCAAAACTTCACAAAATCGACACAAACAGAGTTTCATAGTAGAATCGTATAATTGTACCACCGAAGCGCTATCGCAACTCCTGACCACTACCGTATAAGTGGAATTTTTTGCAAGTGGACAATTTAGTGTTTTGGTAAAACTATGTGTGTTTTTATGTTCGTTTAATGTACTTTTTGCGGTCCCTAATGAGAATGAATAACTATTTTCTCTTAATATTTCGCCTGTTTCTATTTTTCGTTCCAACATTAACCGAGAATATAGGGAAAATTAAATCACCTCGAGAAAAACACTTATACGGCATTTTAACAATAATAATCACAGGACTTCAAAAATACCATGACACTTTCTACTCTAGGAGTGGTATAAACAAATGTGGATATTAAATTTCAAAAGACCTGATAGACATCTTGAGGTCTGGATCTCTTTCCGAATGTAACAGCATTAAAACATTTAATTTTTCGATACTCTACAAGGCCATCCTTTCTATGCAGCTTAAAACTAGGCTTAAAGATCTTATTAAACGCTGCTTTTTTAAGAAAAACAGAAATTGACCATATAAATACCTGGCAATTACATGTAGCCATGACAGAACAAATTTTGTCATCAATGACTCTAAATGAAATAATAAACATACTGAAGACCAAATATATATCCAAATGTTACATTTTCTGATTGGCAACATATTCTTTATGTTTGGAGAACATGTTTTTCAACATACGGTTGGCATTCCAATGGGTACTAATTGTGCTCTTCTCCTCACCCACATGAAAATGAGTTCCTAGAAAGCCTGCTGAAAAAGAAGTAAAGACACTGGCCCAGACCTTTAATTTCACATTCCGCTATTCTGATTATGTTTTGTCCCTCGTCAATGCTAAATTTGATGACTATTTGCATTTAACTTAACCTAGCGGGTGTAAAATTAAAGACACCACCAATACACCTAGGTCGGCCTCTTACTTAGACGTACTTCTAATAATAGAAAAGGGAAAACTACAAACTAGATTCTTCGACAAACGTGATGACTTTTACTTTCCAATTGTCAACTTCCCTTTCATCGATAACAACATTCAAGCAGCTCCAGCGTCTGGTGTGTACCATTAAAAAATTATACGTTATTCTAGATACAGCGATCAGGATCAGTATCAACATCCCTTACTTTTGTTTGCTACTATACTACTCAAACAAGGTTTTTTTGTACCTAGTTTGATGTTATCTCTTAAGAAGTCATTGCTTGTCTACTTCACTTATTTGATCGTTTTGGAAAATCAATTTATCAGATACGATTGGACATTTTCGCTGATTCATAGGTAGGCTTTCCTATTCCTGGATTTGACTTTTTTGTAGACATGACAATGAGTAACTCGGCGGGTGTCTAATTAAAGGGTTACTCCTCTTGAGGACCCGAGTACTGCATTGATTTTTATGCTCGTAAAATGCACAGTAACATATATAATACACAGTCAATTAATCAGAGTTCAAAGTCACTTACGGTCGATTGCAAGTTAGAACGTGTCTGACCAACTAGAGAAGCCTGCACTGCTCTGCATCTCCTTGGCGTGGACTCTATCAAAACGCGAACATTGTTCCAGGGTATTCTTTGCCATTCTTTTTGCAACAACTGTCGAAGTTGAGCCATGGTCTGAGGTGATGATTGGCGCTGGCGTACACGTTGGTCTAGTTGGTCCCATAAATGTTCGATGTGATTCCAATCGGACGATTTTGAAAGCCATGGCAACACATTTATGTTATCCGCTCAAGAAAGTCCACGTTTTGTTGAGCTGTGTGAGGCCTAGCATTGTTCTGCTGGAATAACGCCATTCGGTGGTCGACAATTGGAAGAAGATATGGTTAAAAATATGTCGTTCATTTCTTCGACGGTTCAAATTTTCGGTCCGTGCAATCTCACTTCGGGAGACTATAGTCTGTAGTCTTCCGATGATGATGTTTCTGGTAGCAGTATCCAACCGCAGCATGGCATAACTTTTATGTTTTGACGAGTTGGACCATTAAACCTATTCCTTTTATAAGCTACCAATAGACGGTTGAGTAGACCACGAACTTTTCGTTGAGAGAGCTTTCAAAAGTTTGCCGCAATTCACTATGTATGCACTTTTCAAGTGTCTTTGTGTAATGTGGCAATATGGTAAATCTAAAGAAAAGACGTTAAACCATTTAAAATTACATGTACATTTAAAAGGTTCAATTCTCATTTTAAATTATAATTGATAAATGTAAAATATTCATTTATTATAAATTAAAGCGAACCTTTGTGTTTCTTTTTTGAAGATTATACTTATCCTGAAAATTCAATCTCAATTAAAAAACTGGAAGATAATTTAAACAAGTATTTTATAATAAAATGTCTCATTTACACCAAGTTTGAATTTGATCACTCCATTTGGGTATGATCAACTAAGACTTTATAATGTGCGCACCAACAATTTTAACGATATCGCCACATGTTGCAGATATTAGGTCTCGATGTCCTGTCGACTGCGTAATTATACAAGCAGTTCGAAAGACGGTGATAAAGTGCTTCAGACACTGTTTTCGTAGAGATAGTTTTACGCTGTATGTTTGGTTTCCTTGTTCTGTTTTATTACTTTTGAAAGTTTCAAGAAATCTTTTATGCTGAGAAAGGTCGATTTCTAAACATCTTGCAAAACATTTTATAACAGTTCGTCGAGACCAAAACAAGCTTACGTTAATTACGCAAAAATTTCTGGATTTGACCTTTCCTAGACATGCAATTAGTAACTCGGCGGGTGTGTAATTAGTAGTAGGCACTGCTTACTCGTCCAGGACACCTGAATGCACCCATGGATTTATTGGATTAGGTTACTCTTTTTCTGTTTTTTTTTGTTTTTTGTTTTTGTGTTGCGCTAAGTGCGTTTGTCCGAATTTGTAACTATCCTTTGACTTTTGGCTGTTGTAGTTCGGTCGGATTGCTAAGCTTTTTCCTCGAGTTAGATGAATACTTTTGGAGACGAGGTTTATTGACTATTCTTTATTTCTGGTGTGATAATTCAGTATTGAAATCCAATTCAAAATTAACAATTACTTTATACAATTCGACGAATTTTCTATATTATTAAAAATTCAGTCCCTGTAAATGGGCAATGGAGTAATTGGACTGAGTGGTCCACATGCAGTGAGACATGCGGATTCGGATCATGGACAAGATATCGCTCCTGTACCAATCCAGCACCGGAAAATAATGGTTCTTACTGTGAAGGATTTGACACCCAATCTGGTTGCTGTTATCTGAGAACTTGTCCAGGTATGCTTCGAAATAAATAATGCATTTGTGTTGCAAATTATGTTTCACGTTTAATTTGTTTATGAACGTCGATCATGTTTTTACATCAAAGTATGAACTAGTTTTAGAAATAATCAATAGCTATAATCGTTTGCTAATCTTTCATAAAGCCAATGCACGTTCTATGATTGCTGACATTACTGATGTTAAATAGACTCAGTTAATGGGTCGGCAAATTGTTCACCTTAGTCCGGATATTACCCAAGTAAGTTTTATAGCTTGTATCAATACATCGAGTGAACAAATCATTCTTTATTCATTGGGATGTTAAGAAGTAATTTAGTGTGGTTTAATAATTTTAAATGCAAATGATAATACTGTAATGACATATTGTGTTAATAATAATGATAATAAATGTTTAAATATGTATACGCAACCATACAGCAATCTCTGAAATGAACTTAGAATAAAATTACTTTTCTATTCCATCTGTTTTCGCATAAATCCTTTCATTATAATTTATATTATAATAGGTTTTGATTGCTTGCAAATTATAAATAATGCTTATATATATATATGTTGCTAGACCAACGTGTTATTGTAGAACAACATAATATACAGATAAGATGCTTATATACTAACAATTCTAGAAATAATACAAAGAAAATAGATATAGCATTGCATCCGAAATGAACTGACATCTTTAAAGCTTTATAACTTATACTTAATCACGCGCTACATTTTAGTAGTGAGGGAGGGTAAGTTGCGGAATCGGGAAATGTGACATAGGGTGCTATGTCTGATTTCTTCTTTGTTTTTTGTACTGTAGCTTCTGATAAATTGTTCAATACATATCTCACTTTTGTGTGCAATACCTAATCGTTAATATGCATGGTTTGTTATAAAAACTTTTTTTTCGTATTATCTACCTCAGATCAATATGAGTTGGTGTATTGAATAGTGCACTATTTCTTGGCTCTTTGTTTTATGTTACTTAATGTAAATATGATTTTGAAAACAAGCAGTTTAAATGGAAGTAATTATAATAATAAGTAAAGACTATTGAAATTTATATGTTGTTGTATTTTAATGATATAATCGCCTTCATAAAGAAAAGATGTTTAACGTTGTCATTAAAACTATTATATTTTTGTCTTTTGCAGGTTGCTTAATTATTGGTGTATAATTAATGTTATAAACTGTTGTATTTTCGAAAATTTTAGTTGTGTACTCGTAACTTGGTTACAACTTTCTACAACTAAACTGAAAAGAATCGAAAACATTTTTTGCAACGGTCTGCGTATACGTACTCAAACATCTGTGCCAATACATATGTTCTTTCGATACTCCTGACAAAGTTACAGTATTTAACAACACGTAAACATATACATAGTAGAACATTTGTTAAAGCGATCTTTTCTACACCTTTTTTCACTACTATAAATGAAATTCGTTTGCATAAAAAATGGTTGTATTAACCTTAAAGTATTGAAGTATTTGTATTAATCTAAATGTCAATTATTACCCTAGGATGCAGTTTCTCGTATCCTAAACTATTTGATGCTTAGAAACTAAGTAACGCCTACAAACATCATTATAGGTGACGTTAGAACTTTTAAAAGGTATGTCATACACATGTTTGGAATATTTATGTGTAAATTTGAATAGCCATACAAACATATTGGATTTTTGAATTTCACGATGACCTAAATAGACCTATCAAAAATTTTACGAAAACAATAAAACAATAAATTGTACAGTTTAAAAACGGGGAATTATGAGTAACGCACAAGAAATATAAAAGTTGATCAGCATGTTTCCTTGCTGCCAACCACTACAGTTGCTAGCGCTAGTACACTAGCTCTACAGTATCAAACCAGTATCGAGATTTATAGTCCTCACCAAATTATCCAAACACCTTTTTAAATAAAAACAAGACGATATAATCCAAACATTATAAGAAAAATGCTGCTAATGTGGTTTTAAAAATAATTCACACAACAATATTATTTATAGCTCATAAATTTGATTTCTACATATGTATATTATATGTGCGAAAAGGTAATTCCTTTATGATGATATAGTATGCCTTTTTTCTATTGCAGCAATTATGTACGCCAGACTGCATTAGAATAACAATCATTACAAATACTATTCAACCAAAGGTAATTCTTTTGTTATTTTACAAAAGTACATACTAATATGGGGGTTATACTACAGTTTACAACATATTGTTCGGTACGATGAAAAGATGAAACGAAATATTTCAATTTCTTTTAAATACGCTTAAGCTGAGCAACGTTGTCCATTTTGTATAACCTTTCTTGCTATTTTAGCCACGCCCCCAGCGCGTTACTGATTGATGACGTTGGTGACGTTGACAATATACATGTATTCTTCCACAATAAGTGACAACGAATCATAAATATTATTGATTACTTGTTAAATATTGTTATTTTTATTTCTTTTTATATTATGGAATTTGAAATATAAGGATTGTTCTCAATAGTTGGTTAGAGTTTTGGATATAGACGACTTTGGATCGGTTAAGGCTTGGCATAAATCGCTCCATTGGCGTAAACCGACATAAACTTATCTATATCCAATAATCTAACCAACAATTGAAAACAATCCTTAAATACACCAACTAGTTCCATTGGGAGCACCAATGAAACGACATTTGGACTACCACCTAAAAGTATGAAGCATATGGACTGTTTATTCTAAATTCCCTTCCTATGACTATTAAAAGCTTGCCTTTTTCTTCAATGTATCAGTTTGTTTCTGCTTATGGTCTTATGTTTATCTGAATCAAGATCTATTATTGCCAATTTAGTTGATGCTTTTGTTGATCGGTTGTGTTATTTTTCTTTGACGACTAATTGCTTCATTACTATTTTAGGAACAGGAGGAAAATATTTCTTTTGTATGATTATGTGATGCTAAATGTACTGTCCTTAAATGTCGAAATTCTTTTTTTTTTCTTTATTTACAATTTGTTGAAGGACATATATGAATATGGTATAATTTTAAGAATGTTTATTACAATAACTCGTTACAATCTTAAATATTCGGTCTTACATATTTTTAGGTTTTAGTGCAACATGATTTTTGATTATCAAAACACCCGTTTGTCGTAGTTATTTTTATTAACATTGATATTGTTAATGACATTTTGTCATATACATACTTTTGTATAAATGCCACAAAATGACATGGTAAGATATCTGTGATACTTAGATTTACTTTAAGGATAGCATAAAGCAGGGAATTTTAATGTTTGGTTTGAACTTAAGCTGATCATAATAGCAGTTCCGTTTGGGAATAGAATTCAATATATATGTTGTTTATATAAATTAATTGATTAAAACCTGACTAATTTAAAGTTAATGATCGTTTCTTTACAGATTACAATGGCTCTAACCGATGTTTTCCTTTCCACGTACGATAACTAAAACAAGGTTTACTGTTGAAGAGGAATGTAATAATGAACGTTGTTTTGTACTGACTTTTGCTATAAGAAACTAGATGTCAATATTAAATACAGGTGAAAGTGATTCCAGTTCGAACTATTTGAACGTGGTTAAAGCCAACATTGCTGATCGTCAGTATTTGATAAAATTGAACGACTATTTTCTTATTATTCGATTACCACGTGAAAGGTCAGGAGCATAATGTTAACAGTCGGGCACTTTATATTTGGATGCGATAATGTAGTATAAAGTTGTTTATGATGTTAAAATTTAGGCTTGCATTTTGCTTTTGTACCATATTCGCGCAGGTCTTACATGTGATTCTATATTGTGTTTTGAAACAAAAGGTCAAACATATAACAAAGTTTATTCACAGCAAAATTGATCTAATTGGAGGTTAAATGCAATCTGTAACAGTTTAATATAATAATAGCTTTTAGATATGTTTTTTTTTAATTTTTGTTTTTACATTAAAGGTCCACTTAAAAATATAAAAATATAAAAAGCATATACTATGAAGGTATTTTTTCGTAGACATCAATTTTTTTTTGTCCGGTTAAAAGTTAAATGTTATTAGGTTAATAAATATATGGATTTGGCGGTTTCAAAAATAGCATAGTTAAAAGAGGTAAAGTAACGATAGCAACAAATGAATAGAACAAATCATTTCACTGTTAACAATATAACTGATGAAGCAAATACAACAGTTGCACAATATCTTATTGTTTAAGCACGTAGTAACAATGGCATATTAAAGTGTTCTTTGGCCATAATGACAGTGTTTATTTTGTACCTGAATACGTCTTATAAGGAGTACTAGACAACAATGACACGCATATATTTAATGTTAAAGCTTTTAAATATTTTCATCGTATTAGCAGTTTTGATAAGCATGGAAAACAAAAGCTAATTGACAATTTGGTATTATATTAATTTCTTGAAAGTAAATACTGTGAGTTAATGTGATTTGGTAGTTTTTGTTGAACCAAACAATCCTATCCCAACAATCACTTTGCCACTAGATTTGCTGATAAACAATTGCTATAAACAAGTAAAGAAGTGTCCTAAAAATTTAACGTTTAGTGCTTATGTTAGTTACTACAGCCCCGTTTGTTATACTGCGTTTGATGTTCATGAATGAAGATAAAATAAAGCTGCTAATTCTGTTTCATATTTTTATTTTATTATTGTATTATTATTTTGATACAAGTATTTTTATCTTTTCATGTTATTAAACACTTGATACCACTAGAACATGACCGAAAGTAATATTTCTTTGTACTCTTTAAAAACAAAGGCTCTTATACAATTCATAATGACGAACGTAGACTTTTGGTGAGGTAGACAATACTTAACTGTCTAAAAACCTTGCCTAATCAGGCTTTCAGAGGGCAATTCTTTGACAAGAAAACCATGATTATAGAAATTGTCAGTCGTGTCTATTTTATTATAGCCATAAAGAGCCACTGAGCAAGTGGATCTCTACAGTTTTCAATATGTAGAGTAGACGACCTAAAAATGACACCAATCATTCCATATACATTAGGATAATAAAAATGTAAAACCCATTGAACAACACTGAGATATCATTAGTAACACCCAAAGCGTTTATTATGGTTAACATTTGTGTGATGTCAAGAATAAGATAAAACCGTCTGTTATTTAAAAAGGTATCACTGTCATTTCATTATACAAACAATAACATTTTTGCTCAAAAAACCGCAAGCCAAGAAATATTTTATTAGAAAACGATGTAATATATATTTCTCTAAAGGATTTCTGCAACATGAACAGCAGATGACACTCACAATAAAAAGCACATATACTACAATTGTATAATCAAGTCCAGTCGACAATAGAAATAGGTGTAATTAAAACATTATAATGAATGAATCCCAAGATCAAGCAATAGAAAATATGTAGGCTACACGTCTTTTTTCCTTATCGTTTCGTTCTAATGTAGTTTCTATCTTACAGGTATTTAGTAATAAATCTGAATAAACAGGTGCCGTAACATATGGACAAAATAAATACAGGTTTAAAATGTATACAAAGACGTTAGGTTTCCAAAAAAGAGTTTTACATAGTTTTCATAATTCATAATACGGATAATAATAATATTGACCGCAATTAGAGGGTATTGTTTGATTATTGTTCATGGTTTCATCTTAAACTGATATAGGACATATATGAATATAGCCTTAATAGTTTTGTACACTTTGGTGATGTACAATAATATTGAAAATGAATAAATATTGCCGTGTTCTAAGTTATTTAAAAATTTGGTAGTGAATTAATTTATATTTCATTGTCGATGATATTGAACAATCTTAACTTCTCACATGTGTGTATAGATTTAACACACCGAGAGATTTCACATTACTCATATCTTGTGTTTTTTTTTCTAAAAATAGATATATATAATTTTCCTGAGTGTATACTTAATTCGGTTTACTTTTTATAATTGTTGCTACTTATTACGATACATATATCATGTGTCGTATGTATCATTCAACAAACGGGATTCATATTATTTACCAAAATACCATTGCAAAATTTATCGTGATACACGAACCTCTTGACAATTGTTGAATCATGACTCATCTTATATGATTCAAGCCATGTAAGGCTTAAGTACTTAAGGCTTACCCCCTTTAACTTCTTTATATTTTGTGTGTGTTTAAATGTGGTTTAAACCACTTACAGCAATTTAGCTGCATTATGACGTCTAGTTTTTTTTAGGAGGAAATAATAATACCAGTTTTATATGACCTGGTCCTAGTTTAATATAACTCAAACTGAAATTTTCCTGAAATCTTTGAGATTTTCCTTAGATTTATATTCTTTCTTCTGATTGGTTAATATTTGAAATGAGGATAAATTTGATTTGTTTTTATGATACCGAACCCTTTTAGTGCGAGTGCATCAAGATATCAAATTATCACAAATGATGATGGTTAGGTTAAATCTGCATTAATTCAGATCCATATGCGTTGCGAAGGTCGTCAGCAAACATCATCTTGGGAAGGTTCAGTCTGCAAATAATTATAAAATGTAGGTCGAGTTTCTACTAATAACGATGGGGGCCTCGGTGGTCGAATGGTTAAGGTAAATCGTCTTCTGTTGATCACGTCTGTCAACACTAAGGTTGTGGGTTCGAGTCTCTGTGGGTAGGGTGTACTCAACTTCAACCTTAATTCACAATGATTGCGAGTTTTCCTACCGAAGGTCGGAGGTTTTCTCAAGCTACTCTGGCTTCCTCCCCAATAAAAACTGGACGCTATGAAATAGCTGAAAAAGTTCTGAAAGTGGCGTTAAACACCGTTCAAACAAACAAACAAACTAATAACGGTGCGTTGGTCAATTTTACATGAATTATTTTGCGTAGGTCTCATCTTAACTAATATTGATGGATTGGTCATGAGTTGCAACAATGAGGTGCAGCATAGTGTTCATTTTTTATGATGGGCTGGTCAAGTCTGCCAAAATTAATGCAATTATGAGAATTATATGAGAATGATATATCACCTTTGAACACATTCAGTTATGTTGACTTGAATGCATTGACGCTAAAATAGCAAGGAAACCGACAGAACAACAACGACCGAAATAATATAATCTTCCAGGGCACCACACCGGCACAACGAAACGTGTTTAATGTATTCCGACGCGATAAAAAAGGGACCAATATTCTGTTTAGCAATTCTTTTGTATTTCGTATTTTTCGGTTTCGTTTATGAAAATTATTCTTGAGCTATTATTCTCTGTTAAATCTAGTTGGCTACCAACGATTTCTGATATCTTCTTATAAAAGGAAAACAAACTGTGCACTCGCAAGTAATGTTTGGATACCCTATACATTTATATTTTTTAAATAAGTTTAAATTATGGTATACTTTTCACGTGTTTTGGTGCACCGTGTTGTCATCTTATTTCGACCGTTTTGTGTTTTATTAAACGATAAAAGGTGCACAGGATGTTTGTTTTGAAACATATCTCTCAGAAAAGCTATACTTTGTTTAAAATCATCTTGGAATTTAGCTAATGCCACCAGATGACCAAAATGTACCAATGGTACTTTCGCTGTCAAGTTCTAGGCAGAAACACTATCTATAAGTACTCTATGGATGTGATACTTATACAATAGGACACTGGTATGATTTCTTTATTGTGCAATGAAGATTGATTTTGCCAAAAACATTAATAAAGCCCGAACTAAAGGCGAGCATTATCAATTTTGAAGACGATACCACCGCCCTCTATTTTAGCAATTATTTTTTTTAATTAAAGAATTAAGAAACGTGTTCAAGACTGTTATATTTTTATGTATAGGTTTTGCTGTATGATTTAAATGCAGGCCTAATAATTATATAATTTTTGGGTTTTAAGACTATATTCATATGCAAACTAAATGATATTTGTACTAAGAAATTAGTACAATTTTTTTGCCTTGGTGCCGTTCTTCACGATTCTAAAAAAATGCTTTAAAGAAGCTGACGAGAAAATCAGAACGAGCGAAATACGAAATAAAAGAAACAAAACATCGAAATGCGCATTGTTTCCGTAAAGTGAAGAGAAAAGTCTAAAATAGACAAAAAGGTCTTGCTATTGTCACTGTAATGTCTTGTTCAACAGGCAACTACGTAGTGTACATAAACGATGTTGCATAAGCTTTGTGTTGTGTCCTAAAGTCTCAGATGTCTAGTTATTACACTTAACTCTTTATATAATGTCTTTACTTTTATAATATTACATGTTTTTCTTATTGCGGCTTTTTGGTAAATGATTCACAACATCACTGCATACAATAATCAAACAACACACATGTGTAATAATCGAATAAATGAAATGTCGTTATACGTTAAGTAATGAGGACAAAGAATATTTTTTTGCAATGATTCTATTGCACAGATTTGCAAAAATGAATTAACGATATTGCTTAAATAGAGAAATTTGCGGAAATGTTATTAGTCTGTAAGTTTTCTATTATCATTGTGTCCTTAGTTGTATTTGACATAACTTATATGAACTTAATAATAAGGTAATACATCTTTTAAACAGCTTAGTAATTGGCCATTCAATATTTGGTTCGAGCGCCAATGATAAGCCTTAATCACACAAAACCGTTGTACCTTTGATGACTGTCATTAAAAAGTAATAACAGATACCAAGGTTACACAATTTACTCCACAAGACGCGCGTTTCGTATAATTAAGACTTATCAGTGGTGCTAAAGCCCCAAACAGTATTTAAAATCCAAATAATTATGATGTTTATGATGCGGCGCTTATATCGTCTAATTTCAAAACCGTTATTAAACTGGCCACCACAGGACATCTGTCTGTACGAATAACTTTATTTTATTAATTTTCTCACTGAAACTAAATGACAAAATAGATAGGTTCTTTGCAGACTATTTGAACTATATCTTATTTCTATTTGCCTATTCTTTTGAATTATTGTTTTTTGCTTGATTAAAATCTTAAATTAAATATTCTTATCTGATACTAAAATTACTTGACGTCGATATTTCTTTTAATGGCATCTATTTTCTGCTAATCGATAAGAGAAGAATGAAGGTTTTTTTTATTTCATATTGATGCTTGACTAATCAACCTTTTATTCAAGTCAGACACGTCTTTGCATGATTTTCATACTAAATCTTAACCGATAATATTTTGCTCATACAACTGTAACTGTGTTATTTTTTTTTATTAGTTTCAAGTAAAAGTAGCAAAGAAGTGATATCGTCACTTTCATTAGGTATATCACAGACAGTTGTTTTCATGTCTTTAATACTTCAAATACATGTCATAACTTCGTGACGAAGGACAAAAAATTTGATATACACATTGTATATAAATGCAAGTTGAATGGCGTGATCACTTCGATTTATTTATTCCAACATTTCAGAATTTATAGGTGATTATCAGTAGTATTGTTGATGCATTCATATAATTCACCCCGTAATAGATTACCATATACGTGAATTTTTTTGTAATTCCACAGACAGTTATGCCTCATCAATCATTCCACATGCATACACGTTAAAATATATAGGTTTAATTCATTTAATCTACCATTATTGATATGGGGTTTTCAAAAGGATAAACAAAGCCAGTAGTCTAAGTTGTACTATGTTGTACTATAAATAAGAAACATGCCAAAAGCATCTAGTTGTTTTTTACTGCAATATACAAGACTGATAGATAATTTATTAAGAACTTTGTTTCAAACTTTGAAATTCAAAAGCTAGTACCCCATTGAAAATCTAATAATTGTCCTATAAAAAAATACAACTTAATTTTTGGCCTGATTGAACGAACTGCAAACTAGGGTTATAGTATGTTGAAGTCGGGCGGGTGGGGAAAAGAATATATATTTTTGTAATCAATTTCTCCTACCGTTTTCAACCGAATCTCTGAAAACTTCACAGAAAGATAGCACATGAATTGAAGTTGTGCTGTTATGGAATTGTTTGGTGATTTTTTTTTAGTTTTTACATTAAAATGTTGATATTTTTATTTCAAAAATCCATATCTTTGTGACTTTTATTATTAGAAAGAAATTGTTTCCTCCTTTTTGTTGCATTTTAAAACTGATTTAGTCATTTTGCCGAGTACACGAAGTGCAAACCTAAGCTATACTATGATGAAGTCGAGCAGCCTGGCGGCCTGGCGGGCGGAAACATAGGGTATCTATTTTGTGTCATTAACCTCTCCTACAATTTTCAATTCAGATCTCTGAAACTTCACAGACAGATTGCAAATGTTTTGAAGTTGTGCACCTGCTTATATGGAAATGTTCCAGGATTTTTTTCAGATTTTGCAGACTTGGGAACTTTTTTGCTGAACATTTGCAGAAGGCGGTACCTATTTTGTATGATCAACTCCTACTGTTTTCAATCCAGTCACAGAAAGGTTTCACATATACATGTTTTGATGTTGTGCACCTTAAATTATGGTATTTTTCCCAATTTTTCCTACTGTGAACTTATTCATATTTCAAACCTTATTGACAAAATTGCCGGTTTTCATTAAAAAAGTCGCGTTTCTACCGAATAATATTAGAGAAAAAAATTGCGTGTTTGGGATTAAGAAACTTTTTTTTAGTACAGAAATACATACCAACAGTTTGGCAGTGTCTAGTCACTTTCGCTGGCCTTTTTTTTTTGGTGAAACATAATTATTCATATTTTCCCGTTGAAAACCGTCTCATACATCTTTAAAATTTGTTTTACTATAGTTACTTTCAATATTTTTAAATATATTTCAGACTTTATTCTAGGGTGTGTGGTTGTTTAATTTTGCAAAAAAGTTGCACCAGTTATTGTCTGCTTTGTTTCGCTAAAATGTAAACTTTCGGGGAGATGTTAACTGGTGCGTCCTTTGACCTCTTGCGATACTCTTTAGTTTACCCACAGTCGTAATCCAACCATGGTTTTAAAGATGTTTAGAATTTTCAAGTTTGCAAGAAAAATCTTACCAGCAATTGGAGTAAATTATATCTACATTTCAAAACAGGGTTAAAATTGTTTTAAAACTCATATATTAATAGTTCCAAAGTTTTTAGAATATAACCCTGTTCATTTGTATGTAATGTGGTTGTTTTTAAAGGTTTATGCTTTTGTCGAAAAATCAAAGGTGTATACATTGTAGGAATTATTTTAACGTTGAAACCTAAAATGGTCTCCTTTCTGAAACTTTTGAACCTGTTGCAACCAAGCAGCAATGTTCCCTGGATGCCAAAGCGAAGGTAATGTTATTTATGAGTAACGAAACAAGCTGACATTTTTGGAGTGCTGCTTTTTTGTGTAGAATAGTTAGATTGCTAGAATTATTGTTCCTATAATGAAAAATCAATATGTATCAACAGTCACTCCCAGTGGTTACTAACACATGTCTATTTTTGAGAATGTTATTTTCCAAATAAGGAAGGACCCGAGTAAGCTAGTTAACGTTGTTTTGGCATTTTCGCGCCTTATGATTTTCTCGTCTAGCATTTTCCAACAAATGTTTACTTAGTGACAAATCTGGGCTGTATGTCGATAAAAAGAGAAAAGAGACATTGTGTTAATGCAACAAGTTTTGAACTACTACATCTAACGATCAAGCAAACCACCAATGTTCCTGGCAGTCACTGTGAGTCTACTGTCAGATGAACAAGACCTATGTGGCAATCTTTACGTCGTGGCGTCAAACGACGTTTGTCCCAGGGGCGATCAGCTATTCTTCCGGTAGCTCAGAAACTGCTGGCTCGTGACTCGTGAACGCATTGTCGTTATTTAATACTATAAAATTAATTTTAGTTCAATCGATATGTTCATTCTAAATCTATGTTTTAATATGGCTTTTGATGTATATATGCTTTTTGGGAAATCGATTTAATGGCATACACCGTCGCAGAGGGTAACGGTTGGATGCATTTTTGTTATGCAGTCGCTAAGCACTACCATGTTATAACGTGTGAAATTTTAATACATATTGAGCACAAACAAAAACTATGAAACATAGGATTGTGTTGTATTTGTAGCCTTTGTAATCTTAAGTTAACTTGGATAGACATGTTAGAAGAATTTAAAGAATAACGATTATTTAAATGTCTAAAATGTGAAATTTTTTTTAAATGGTGTCTTAACGCCACTTTCAGCAATTTTTCAGCTATATCATGGCGTCCAGTTTTTATTGGGAGAGGAAGCCTGAGTACCCGGAGAGAACCCTCGATCTGCGGTAGGAAATGTGTGTTTTTTGGACAAGTTAGATGGAATATATGTGGAACAGAAAAAAATCTCATATTGCAAGGTTTTTCCACAATAATGGCAGACACAGGTACAGCTATTATGGTGTACATACGACAGGAATCTTATTGTTTCACAACACACTATATAATGGAAAATTACAATAACATCTGTATATTGACAGAATAATAAGCAGTTTAAAAAAAATCCGTCAAGTGTCAAGATCCTAACAAACACAAGGGTGTTTTTTTTAGATTTGTTTAATACATCTGATTTAAGATGACCCTCAAATTGACCGAGAGTACAAACAGTCAAAACTCATGCAATATTCGCACAATAAATGCACGTTAGTAAAGGTATTAAAATCTCTTGCGCTGTTCGTTATTGAAATGTTCAATTAATCACTGTTACATATCTGTCATATTATGATTGATCAATGTTTACTAAAGATGTTGATTACTAAGGTAAATAAAATACAATTTATCAGATGATCTGGTTAACCAGAAACTGACTATTTGGTGTCGAACTAAGATGTACACGTCATTATTTCTGTGGTTATGTTATTTCATTCTCAAATGCATTTCTGCTGGACACAAATACCCCTGGTCAGTATGGAGGTTCAATATCCAATGAACGGTATGACGCATTACTTAAATTGTTTATGGACGAAAGGAAATCTCGGTTATAATTATAGCAGTACGTTTATAATCAAAAACAAAATATAACGTATCTAACCGAATTAAATTACAGAATAGAAAAAATAGAAGCTTCCAACACTATATTGTCAAGTACACAAGGACAAGCAGCTGCTGAAATGAATATGACGTATGCCAAAGTTGAGCAAATGTACAACGAAGTTAAACAAAACAGTATTCAGTTACAACTAAATATCGCTCAAAACAGGACCATAGTACTTGAGAACGAAATAACAAGCTTGAAGCAGCTTACAGTGATAAATCAATTACAAACTCTAGGAAACCTGCAACAGCATATGCAAGCTCTTCAACGTGATGTCAGTTCCATTTCCGTTAATAGTCAGGCTAGAAGCAAGGACATAATGGCGATTTACAATGAATTATTAACAAAACTGAGAACTATTCAAGGTCAAATCGAAGAAATACACAATCGTACTACTGAAAACGTCGAATCTCAAAATTGTAAGAATTGAAATCTTTGGTAAAAAATCTGCATCTAGCATCGTGTGGTCGAAAGATGTGTAACTTTTCTGTGTGTCCATTTTATATTTTTACTTTTAGTGGTCTCTGAAGGTTTACTTGACTTTTATTCCACAACGGTTTGTCTTATTTTATTTTATTTAGTTATATATGCAAATACAACCTGTTCAAAAATGCAGGTAAAGGACTTCAGCATAAGGCTTATACAAAAGTCATCGACAAACCACAACATGAGCATAGTCCTATCAACAAAATGGACAATAGTTGTAAAGTAAAGAATATTTTGTAACTATCCAACTAATCTACTTCACAAACATAAACTGGTTAAATAGACTTCTATTACATGTATCGGCGTTTATTTATTTCTTAACTTAATCTGTTCAAAATAAGGTCAGAGACTAGGCTGCAAATGGGCACAACTACGATTAACATTATAAAGGAAAAACAGAGACCTTTGCTAGATCAATGTCCCGGGTTGTTTGATAGTCACTACTTTTAACGATCTCGAGTTCAATGAATGTGGCATGTGCAATATTTAAGTTCTTAAACTGCATATTATACACTCATTTTTGCGTACAAATGGAATAAAGCTTTCTTCCAGTTGATATGAATGTGACTCTCGCTAGAAGTTACATATCTAAATACATTCATTTTTCTTCAGATAATTGTTAAAAAAATTGATTGTGTATATTGAAATATGTTTTGTATTTTTTCAGCTGGATTTACAGCGTTTGGTCGATATGATAGCGTGAAGCCACCTGGAACGACATTACTGTTTCCCGACATTAAATCATCGTTTGGAATATCAAAACTGTTTACATCCAATGGAAAATTCACTTGTGAAAAAGGCGGCTTATATCTGTTAGTGTCACTCTAATATCTTGTTCAACAGGTAATTCTAGGTATTCCGTGTACAAGAATATTGTTGAATTAGCTGTATTATGTCGGACGACCTAACACAAGTATCAATACTAATTGTAACTCGGGAACAGGAACAATTCTAATGCAACTGAATGTAAACGATAGTGTATATGTGAAAACCATGGACCCGAATAGGAATGTTTATGATATATGGTCGTCATTTACCGTCACTAAATTTAAAGTAGTATCAGCCTAATTCTATAATTCAAATCAATTATTTATAAAAAAATAATGTTTGTAAACGACTGATCTTTTCAAATTAAGACAAAAAGTGGGAACTTAATAATGGACACATATTACAATAACCCAACGATACCAATTGGAAACGAAAATATGCACCTTTAATTCAGAGTTGATCGCATTTGAAATTACGTCATAAAATGTGTACTGTTAGTTTGTTATAATCCAATACATAAGATGTAAAATAATATAGTACACGTGTTAATTTATAATACTAAAAATAACAAGATTTGTAAAAAGAGCAATGCTAATTTGTAATGTATACTAAAACTTTTTAATTTAAAATAGTGAAATGATAAAAGCATGTTTTATGTTCTCTATTTTCTTTTCTTGTACATTAAAATCAACTTGAAATGTTTCCAGGCGGCGGCTGACAGTTTGCAGATTCATATCTTTTCCATTAAATAGAATTGTTAAGCGGCATACCGGCTACAAGATTTTGACAAATAAATGTGTCTCCCTCAGATTTTATTGTGGAGGTATTTCTGATATGTCATGAAGGTTTTTTTTAAATCTGCTCTTAATAAAAATAGAAATGTGTTTAAGTGTTAATCTAAATCCATATCAATTACTGCAACTCTTTGTCGTGATATGCGAGGACTGGGACGGGACTTGTATTCCATTTAACACTGTCTTTGTAGTCACTCAGTTGATATGGACTGTTCTAGAACTTTGATATCTTTAAAATTAAAACATGAGTTGCCTATGTTAATAAATGAAGTTGTCCTAATTAATTTTAGATAACTAACGTTGACCGAACTACTTATTGTGTAACCAGTGTAAACTTAGATAGCGGCATTCGATATTTACTGTGATAAAATTAAAATCGTTCGGACTTTTAGTTGTTTTGTGAGTAAATTTGTCTTTTTGATATATAGATTAGTCCATTGACAAAACTGCTCAATCATTAAATAATTCTAATATGATTTGCCTTCTTAGAAATATGTTTATTTGATTGGTAGAGCGAGATTACTTCCGGTCAAATTTTTCAACGGAATTGTTTGATAAATAAACTGAACTTAATTTATTGTTGGATAAATAACCGAACTACTTGTAGTGTAACTAGTGTAAACAATGATGGCGACATTCAATATCTACGGCGATAAAATCTTGATGGATTGATATACAATGATTTGTTTAATATAAACTTCTCTTGTTGTCGATTGAGAACAAAATGGGTTTTTTTCATTAAAGTTGAAACTTAGCAATTTCGCTCATTCTTTTCCAAATAAAAAGGTACCTCAGTTTTGTACATTTTGTACGTAAATTCAACTGAATATTTTCCGGTCAATCCGCTTAATCAATTTTTAATGCAGTTTTAAATAATTATAAGGACTGAACACCGTTTTCATCGATTTGCCGGTATATCAACAAGACCAACGCACTCACAAACTTATTATAAAAGTCCTGCGACTGTTATTTGTTTGTGAGTAACTTGGTCTTGTCTAAGAATATTTCAACGTTTAGATGTTGACATAGTGATGTACGGCTGTCTTTTACAGCGACCGGTTTTCCTTCCAGTGGGAGGTCCTGTTATCTTTACATTTAGTTTAATCTGACAATGAATGACATGGGAAATCGGTATTTTTTATAAGCTGACATTTAAAATAGTCCAAACGTTTTGTCATTGGATCACATGATGGCTGTGGTGTCCTCCATAATACCCCTCCCTACAAAATTTGACGTTTGATTATTAGATCGTTAACAGGATGCCACAAAATAATGTTCAGGCATGAACAATACAACAAAACAGAGATTAAAATGTCTTTAATACATAGTATTTTAACTCAGAGAAAGCTATTGCATTTTGATTTGCTCGTTTCAGCAGTTTAGTGGACCCATAGTCCCCGAGGGTATCACCAGCCAAGTAGTCACACTTCGTTGCTGACAGGGATATCATTGATTGTTTCATTGATTTAGTCATTGTCTTAATGTACTGCCCTGAAATTTCGAAAATTATTTAAATTCTAAGATTTGGTATAACGTTTTCGAATTTTGATGATAAAAGCTCTACATCTTAACCATTTTGGATTGTATATTATTGTTTGGGTTTAAGCGCCACTGATAAGTCTTGATTATATGAACCGCGTGTCTGGCGTAGTAAATTCTTTTAACCTTGGTATCTTTGATGACATTTTATTTTTAGCTATATTATGGCGTGCAGGTTTTATTGGTGAGAAAGTCGAAGTAAACTCCCCCGAGCGGTAGGAAAACTTGCAAGCCTTGTCAATTACGATTGAAGTCAAGTACACTCTGCCCGCACCCGCAACCTCAGTATTGACAGGCACATGACAATTATATGGCTAACTACCTTAATTGTTTACCAAGGCCCCGGATTGCTAATATGTGCTGTACGTGTATTTTTTACATTTGAAATTACTAAAGACAAGTATAATTTGGAATAAAATTGCTTTAAGGGTGGGGTTTTTTTAATGCGAATAATGTCAATCACATCTTATAAATTCATGTAATCTTGTGCCGGCTACAAACGCATGTGAAGCCACACAAAAACAAACGAGAAACGTAATCTAAAGTTAACAAACATGTACCCAAACACTCATTGGTATGCATAAAAATTAATTACGTGACATTATCATCAGTGACTTGTTTCTTATTTTGATTCACTACCCTTTATAATTTGATAATTTCCGCGTCGAGGCTATAAGTTGGTAACTTACAAAACATTACACGATTTACATTTAAAGGGATAATTGCTTACTATTTATCTATTATGGACTTCTCAAGAAGGAACTATTTACCTATAATAGTGTCAGGTGTGTAAAATGAACGAAACACAGTCGATGACAATTTACCTTTCAAGACAACACTTTAGGACAACTGTTCCAAACAACCATTCATAATATATTTAGTACTTTACACAATATCACAACCTAAATGAAGATAATACTTGCTGAATCAAACATAAAAAAGCGCTGTAATTTATGCATCTTTAGTATAGTACTCGCGGCAAATCTGGTAAAGTACCCGTTTCCAGGTAGTCACCCTTTGCTAAGTTAAAGCCAGTACTGTTCTAAAATGATCTAACCAAATGATCCAAATTATGGTTTTTTCCGCTCTTTTTGTTCTGTTGGTTTCCTTAATATATTTTATTGTAACCTTCTCCTTTCTGTCCAAAAAGCAACGTATCTCATCTGTCAGCGAGATTTACATTGTACAATTATAATAGGAAAACTAACTGAGCGTTGGGATTTAAGATTTAAAAAATACAATTATGTATTCCATGCACTTTTAGACACTTACTGTCGCATCAGTAACGCGCAAACTTCAATTATCAACAAAACGTCAGATATTGTATCGTGTCATTTTATCTTGACCAAACATACACCTATTTGTACCATTAGTAAATTCATTAATAATAAATGACTAATATCATAAGGTAAATTGTCAAACATGAACCAAAAAACCTATTAACTACATGTATAAATATGACTAGAAAAGAATTATTGTACTTCTGTTATAGACTATTTATATTACTTCGTTAACGGGTGATGATTTCAACATTTTTTGCCATGGCTAAAAATTAAATGATGCTTGATTTTTGTTAATTTTAACTGTTTAAACCAACAAATAGCCTTGTCTGTTATCATCTTACATTCTTATATTTAAATGGTTTGTTCTTATTATATTTATATTATTTTAGGGAATCGCAATATCCCCATTATTCAGATTTTGTTCTAATAAATCAATACTCTGCAGTTCAGTTATCCTTATTCATTACAAATTAAAGCCATATATAGAGAAATGCAATTATAGCATCTATAAACATTTATAACATTACGTTCTGATTGAAACCTGTATAAACCTCTTTTATTAGAGTAAATAGAAAAAGAAAATTCTTATTTTTTTCGGCACGTTTAAGTAAAGTAAACGTAGCTTACTTATTCCATCTTGATAATTTTTAAATATCAATTATGTTACAAGCTTTAAGCTTTTGTTTAATTATGACACGTATTATCAATATGCAAACAACAATAATTATAATCATACAAATGAAATGATTTCCAAATGAATTTTATGTAAAATTCCAAATATTTTAACGTGAATTTAATAAGAAAACCTTCACGTTGAATGCATCTAAATATGAAAGAGAGTTTATTTTGCATGGGATTCTGGGACTACTCAAAGGATCAGGGATTTTCACTCGATCAGAAATATTTTTATGATTTATACTATTAACCTGAAAATTAATTAATTGCAAAAAGTCATTCATTACCTAAGATTATGGTGTTTGTGTATGTAACCAGAAAAAGGTTTTTGTGCTATTTGTACATTTGATGTAGTCATTCATAATACCTTTAGAGTAGATAAACAACCATAGAACAGTATAATTCCTTAAAGCAGCCCATAAATCAACAAACATGCCATGATGAAAAAAATCCTTTATTTCAGTGAATCCGATACAAATTATAAATACGTAATGGCATTCATTCGTTGTGACTTGTTACTTACGTCAGCATTGATTGTCGAAAGGAATTTCTTGGTTGAAACTCAACAAAAACGTCATTTGACCAATATCCGCTGTCTCTGATAATAAGACTGTGTACATAATTATGTATACTGAATTGACCGCTAGTACTGATGGAACAAAACCAGAATATTAAGCTATCAAACCTAATTTTATTTTAAAAAGCAGCAGCGGCATCCTCACACATTTACAACTAAAACAACGTTTGTTTCTGAAAATATGAAGTCAAAAGAAGTTTAGCAGGCATCCATTATATGTTATTTAGGATTTGGGAAGCAAAATATTTCAAACCCGAAAGACCTTATAGGGGTAGTAGACATCGTTTTTAAACCAACAAGACAAATTAACTTTGAAATCTTTTCCTATTATACATTTATTCTGACAATTGTACTTACTACACTTTGCTACATCTTAAACATGGACTTAAAAAGCACTACCATGTCAATGTTCAATTTCGGTTTGATTTATATTTATGCATTTACATCATATTTGCGGAGGAAATAGTTTGCGGTCGATGCTTTTTTTAATTAGGGCTGAAGACATCTATAATATTGACGAAACGTATATTAAGATATAAATCTATTTTTGTTTCCTATGATATTTTATGTTTTGATGCGTGTTTTTTATTTGGAAAATCTTAAAAATTACATGAATTCGAAAAATCGTCAATAATGATGTCATACAGGTCTTATTGGAAAGACGCCCAGCTGGCTTCTGGGAATTTTAAATAAAAGATTGACACTTCTGTTTCAAGACTTATGAAAGATCTGCCCAGTAGAAGGGTTTATAGTAATGGTTTATATCTTTTAGTATTTTTTGATATTGCAAAAAATATTGTCTGTCATGGACATACTGCATAAGGTAAATGCGAGTTTAATTTTTTTGCAAAAGTTTTAATATGAAATTCAAGTCTTTCGTCCGAAATTAGGCTATATGTTATACCCAACTTGTTAGTAAACCTTTCATTAGTATCACTTACTAATAAGAGTACTTGATTATTCATGGTTGTAGGGGTTGTTTTCTTGCTTTAGCGTCCGACGAGCAATATTTAAGCATTCAGTATTAGGACATGCAAAAAGTGAATTTTGAGAATGGGATAGACTTCCACTAGAACAAGAAGATTGGTAAAGACCTTTTACCATCTATTCTATAATTGACATCTTCAAAATGGCTTCCTATGTAGTAACAAGCAAATCAAATACATTTGGTTTGATTTGTTTTACCCATGTTTTAATTACACTTTTGAATAGTGATAGAGAAAAATGTTTGTTTAGTTGTTAATTATACTTAGTTAAACTGTAGAATAGGTGTCTATGTATTTGTTTTACGAAAACACAGATCTGACAACAAAGACATGTTGTCAATTGTTTTTGAGGTGTTTGCTTTTACCACTTTTATTTGACTGCTCATGGAGTTTGCATTACTCTTAGTTTTACACTGAAGTTAAAAAAAAGTATTGAGTAATTCTTACAGCAGCTCAATGTTTCCTTACTTAAGACAGATGCATTAACAATGTTTTAACACGATGTAAATTCTCTGTTTAAGACCATCTAAATGAACATACAGAACATCATGTAAAGGAACACGCATGTAGCTTACTAGTTCATCTGATGTATTTTCTTGTTTAAAATCTTTTTATCTATATAAGGGTTTTAGTTCTTTACATTGGCGGAATTCTGTCAACCCACAGAAACCCTGATACAATGCCATTGATCACTTTATGTATTTTCTTTTGTTTTTCAAAATTACGATTTCATTATTGTTTAACTTGTTCTTGATATGCAGTATAGTGTTTATTTTTTGGGTTGGAAGCCAAGACACCCGAACGAATCTTTTATCCTTATCATCAAAGCTGGCAATCTATAACAAAGGCTTAGGGCAGAAATCAAACTACCACTACAAAACTGATATGCATAATGTGAATTCGCAAATGACCATTGCTTTTTTAGATACATTTGAACACTTGGATTCCAAGCTACAATTGCTAACAATTAGTCATCGTACTGATATGATCAATGCAATTGAAAAATTGAAAACAGTATGCATATTTTTCTAAAGAAAATCTTAGTACTAAATAAAATAAAATTTTCATCATTTCGAAATCAATACATATGTCATGTAGTCGAAAAACGTAAGAAGATATACAAATTTCCTTTTACAAAATAATTTGCTCTCCATACATAAATCAGTGATGCTTCTACTCTTGCCATAAGAATTCCCATAGAAGGCATCAGGTACAATGATATCAATACCTTTTAAACAGGAAACACTGCTTAATGGACATAGTTTCGAAAGCTTGAATCACAGCACCGTTATGAAATAGAGTAAATTCTTCTAAAAAATTTCATAATGAAAATGATTAAGCATTTAACAAAACACGTATCAGACTGTAGAGTAATAATAAATATAATATTCCGAAACAACTTGTATCTCTACATAAAATAAGGTCATCTGTAGACCTAATTCCGATCAACGATTGCAACAGACCGGTACGACTAATGACAAGAAAGTAGTGGCAGACCACGCATTTACACAGCACGCCAAGATCGGAACATCCGGGTTTTCATCAACAACAATTGCAGTCGGGATACGTGGCTTGAGAAGAATCTGCTCCCAAACTGTCAAAAGCCAGTTCGGACAACATGGAATTAGACCGTATTTTAGAGCAGTTTTATCGGCGTTACATTAACGGATAAGAGTCCTTTGGTACAACAGGCTAAGGGTTAGGACATTTCAGACGTGGGATATAATCTGGTTTAGTGACGTGTCGCGGTTCATGCTACAGAAGCGTGATGGTAGAACACGTGTTTACCGCCGACGAGATTAAGGATTCGTGGGGTCATGTGTCTGGAAACTGGACAGATTTGGTGGAGGCAGCGTTATGATGTGGGCGTCAATCTCAGATGACAGAAAATCAGAGCTTGTGTACGTACCACACAACGTAACGGCGCAGCGGTACAAAGACCACATCCTTCAACCACATTTTCTTCCAATTATCGACCACCTGAGTGAGTTATTCCTGCGGGAGAATGCTAGGTCGTACACAACTCAACTTACCACAGACTTTCTTGAGCGGAATAACATTAATGTGTTGCAATGACTTTCAAAATCGCCGGATATAAATCCAATAGATTATCTATGGGAGCATCTGGACAAACATGTGGGCCAGAGTCAACCACCACCGCATACCCTGGATAATCTTTGACAGATGTTGGAAGAGGAATGGCGAAGAATACCTCGCAATAATGTTCGTGTTTTGATAGAGTCTATGCCGATGTGATGCAAAGCAACGATGAACTGTGATTAATTGACTGATTTGTAATTTATACAGGTAATGACTGTTACTTTACATACAACAATCATTTTGAGTGCATATAGTTAAAATATGTAAAAATCAGCTATGCGTTTAATTTTTTTGAAGAATGTATATTTATATAATTTTTTTCAGTATAAAACAAACTGTCTATTAAAACTCAATTCTTCTATATTATAGGGAATAATTGAACACAAATCTCACAGTTTAATTTATTGACTACACGACACATAAAAAAAATAAGCACAGATTTAAAAAAGGGCAATAACACTTAAATTACTTTACTGTATTAAATGCGACATTTTACAATAAATGACTTTAGATGAGGTTAATATCATGATTTATCAACCCAAGAAATCAGATAATTACCGAGACCATCGGCCGAGGTGATTATAGATCTCGAGGGTTGATAAATCATGATATTAACTAAAATCTAAAGTTATCAATTGTTGTATTATATGACACATACAACAAAAACAATTTTTTTCAAAAGCATTATTTTATCAACAAAGAAGGATAACAATAAATAATTTGACAAAATTGTTTTTTTCTTCTTATTTAAAGTTAAAATTCAAAGTAATATTGGAACAGTTATTGAAAACTGGCATTGGTACGGGAAATTTTTTATCTACCAAATTTACAGTTTCATTGTTATTGTTAACAATTTCAAGAGATTGTGAGCTGGTAAAACAAGGCAAATTCTCTTTATTCTCAGCTGTCTCTGCTACATCAATGCCCATATCATCTAAACCGTTATTTCTCAATACAGAAAGTAGATCATTATATTCTGCAGTTGAAATTGGAGTTGAAATGTTGCTGTCTTTAAACGGTGTGTCAAACACAGGCTCTGGCTTACGTTGAGTTTTTGAAATTGTATCAGACATACTCCTTTTAATGTCATCACCGGTGTAACCTGTGTAAGTTTTCAGACTGTTTTCTCTTTTATGACCAGCTACGGTCATGATGTGGCGCGATGCAAAGTTACCAATATTATCGAGTACATGCACTAATGTAGCCCGTAAAGAGTGATTTGCGACAGTCCAGCTTTTCTGAGAGTTTTGGTATCATGTTTCCAATTGTATTGTGGCCCATTGGAGCACGGTCATACCATCGTGCAGAATTTTGTGTTGTTGATGGTCGCTGAAAGAGTCTTTCACCTTTATTACCACGCAACTGTCTAGTGTAGGCCACGAAGGACTTGACAGAGCACAAATCATCTGAAATTAAAAAGAGAAAATGGAAAATATTTTACTACAATGATCCAAGTACAAATTATATTTTAATTGCTTTAAAAGTGGGAGGTTTGCCACCATAAACATGTTTAACCTGCCATTTCTATTGAAATGCCTGTACCAAGTCAGGAATATTGCGACACCAATGCTCTGTAGATTATCCAACTGTTTGTCAATTGTTTTTGAAGTTCTAATGCAGAAAATGTCAGTTCGGTAGTTTTGTTTAAGCAATTGGTTTTACTTTGTTACTGTATTTTCTTTTTCGTTTATATTTTGTGTGCAAAATGTGTTTTTGTTTTAAAATGGGCGGGGGGTCTCAAAATTTTACTTGAGTCTGTATGACTCTTTTAAGGCCTACCTTTTTATCTTTCCTTTTTTTCACAGTAAACTTTCATTTCTTGATTTGTTATTATTATTTTATTATACATTTATGTATATTGTAGTTGATACTAAATGAAAATTAATTGTACATGTAAATATATGTATCTTTAAAAAATTTGAAATTTGTTTACCGTCACGTGTATAAATCCTCCCATCAGCTGTATTTGTATCCTCCTGGTGATTTTTGGTCAACTCGTCACGTTTCATGTAAATATACACCCTCCTGTCCACATCTGATGTTGCAGCAAAGTCTGTTATTTTATAGTCGTGAATGTTTTCCCTTACACGCCTTCCAAAGTAAAGCATAATATCTACGAAGACCTTTTCCTGCAGTGTTACATTATTATTATTGTCAAAGTATTCATAGAGTTTATGAAGATCTTTAAGTTCTAATTGAGGTAATGACTGATACCTCCCTTTCCTTGACGTTTCAAGTCCTTTGACGCTGCCAGGAACACCTTGTTTGAGTTAGTAAACTTTTTATCTTTAACAATATCCTTTCCATATTCTTTATTTGACAAGTGCCGATTTATTCCGTAACGAATAGATCGTAAACTCGATTTCTTATAAAGTTCTCCATCTACAGTTCTTGCTTCCACATAAGACCGTAACAAGTTGGCATATAACTGGCTACACGACATTTCTTCAAAATTTTCATCATGTGAATTTTCCTTTAGATACGACTTAACAGTTATCACTGCTTGCCTGGAGGTTTTGGCGTCCTTTTCTGTTAATAGGATCTGGATTTATTCATCGTTTAACGAAGCAAATCTCTTCTTAGTGGTTGTCGTTGTCGACACAGCCATTTTCCACAGCAGACGACATTCGAGTGACGTCAAGACGTGGATGTGAGCGAATTTATGATTGGCTTAAAACCAGTGAATCCGAAAAAATCGACAAATCAAAAGAAGGCTTTCAAAAAAATTACGGATTTTCCCTGATACTATATTTAGGTACACGTTGAAGCTTACACAGGTAATGATCACATCGCGTGCATAATTGCGCGGTGATAATCATATTTTGCAATAATACATAAAATACCTTTGAACCGATGAAAATCTAAGTTATTTACAGTCATATAATAATATAAAGTATGTGGTGGGATTAAAGGGTTCCTAACTATTTATTATCATAATAACACATATGTCCACTTATGTATAAGACCGACAAAAAGCAAAACACTTACATAATCAACACCCATTTTCAAACATTTCGAAACAAATGTACCGTAACATTTTGCTCGTTAAATCGTTATATCAATCGCAGTAGTGGTAAAAGCGATGGTGTTTGATTTCGTTACACTAATATCATCATAATAGGTCTCTCCATAAAGCGGTTTTAAAAGCAATAAAGCGCAGCATGCTCTCACAAAACTGCGTAATGTGTCTAAGTCTGATCCCGTCTTCCGCTTTTACTTTATAAACCAATCCTACTGTAGTTAAGAGAAATGTTGGAATTATTAAGGACATTCTCAGATGATTTTGAAACACATAAACATAATAATATACTGTTGTCACTAAAATGCATATATTGTAATGCTACTTGGCACGGATATAAATGATGAAATTCCTTTCTAATTGTATTGAATATATAGTTCCAAAGATAAAATCAAATTTGATTAATTGAAAATGCATTCATATATTTGTATTTTAACAAATAACAAATAACACAGTTTATTTCATTTCTTGAATTAAAGATAAACCCAAACACTTTAAAAATTTCTAAAACTGTAATTCAATCAATAAGGTCACAATTTATTATAAATATGCACTGTATTAACACATACAAGAGTCGTTCACAACGTGTGCATAATATATTTATCTGACGAGTTCAATATTTGTTTAACAGGTCACAGCGCTCTTTGCACATATGATTGTGTCGTCATATAACTGTTTGAATTAAAGATAAAGCAGCTTTGTGATAATTACGTTAATTAAACAAACATTCATTCATTCAGTCAATCGTATTTTCCATAATATATGACAGACATATTGCAAATGTGGAGTTTAACAACATAAACTAAATTGTTGGTATCGTTACTACGTAGAACACTACAAATTATCTATCTGGGGATTAAAACCATCGTCGGTACCACAATGTTAATTTCGTTTTTTATCAAATACTGTTGCCCAATCAACACGCTTTATAGGAGACGTGCAGATATAAGCAGCTATAATTTTGATAAAAAGGTTTATTATACTTCATGCAAAAATGCTGTCTTTTTATTGGACAGTAACCATGTGTTAATTTCTACTGATTCTTGTTTTAGCCGCGCCCATTAGAGCAACGGGTGTTAATTCCTCGTGATTTTTTCCCAACGGGTGATATAAAAAAAATTAACACCCGTTCAGACCGGAGATTGCCGAACTGGAAAATTATCACCCTCTCCAGCCGAAGTTTACGAGTGATATAAAACAATTATCAGAAAGAAATTTGCCAATCTGGAAAATGGGCAGCCGCATCAGCTAAAATTTACTTACAAACATGTCAAAGACAACAAATACATGAAAATGGGCAATTATTATTTGGAAAAACAACTAGCAGACTAACAAGCATTTTCCATTAAAAATATGATTCAGTACAGTATCTATGTGGTAGTTTACATTTCTTCATTAGATAATAGGCATTAAAATGAGTTCAAACCTGATTGTGCGCATGTTAGATTCTACCATATCTTGGGAAGATTGATTGTACCAGTAGTTTTCTTCCTATAGAAAGTTCCTATCTTGTACTCATGATCCATCCATCATTAAATTATGAATTCCACGATATAACTGCAGATCACTTAAGAAAAGCAAACACACGCAAGCACGTTTGCAGCTAAACTTCCATGCACAGTCTCACATTTCAATAGACAAGAACATGAACATAACAAATAGTTATGTTATAAAACGAGTGAAATGTTCTTATATAAAGTACATAGGACAAAATATAAAATCCATTCAAAATTTAAAAAAGATGAAAAGCTGGACGTATTTTTGTTGGTTCACTGTTTGAAAAAAATTTAAATAAATGTATATAAAACAGAACAGGAAAAGATTAGAGATAGCTGGTGTTTCTGACAAACTGGTGTCCATAGGGTAAATATGATTTATATTAGTATTTAAGACAGAATATTTATGAGTCAGGATAACTTCGGAAGTGTTGAACCCTTTATTCGTCACCAGTAGTAGTTTTATATTCGTCACCAGTAGTTTTATATTCGTCACCAGTAGTTTTATATTCGTCACCAGATGTTTTATATTCGTCACCAGTAGTTTTATATTCGTCACCAGTAGTTTAAGCCCAATTTATTAGTAATTGTATGTGCTTGTATATTAGTAGTTTTATAGTTTTGCATTGTATTATGCCTTATATTTAGTAACAAAAAGACTCTCATTGTTGTTCCGATCTGCGTGAGCTAACCTCTTCGGTATTGTCTGCCATTTACCTATTCCAAACTTCCTAACATGATCACTACATGTAGTAGACATAAAGACACTATAATTCGATTTAATTGCCAGACTTACACTGATAATTTTATGATTTTTAAATGCAATAATTTATCTACAATGATCTAAGATTTCTATGCACTATCAGCAATGTCTTAAATTGCTTGATGATAAAAAACATTTTAAATCGTTCTCTTCTGACGAATTATGCAAAGAATTATTTAAAGAAGTAATAAATTCACACAATTGCAACAACTGTACAGAATATTGGTAGTGTCAATTTGGTATATCACAATGTAATATTTATAAATGCCAAATAATGTGTGCATATCGTCAAACCATCAAAATTGTCGTCAAAATTTATATTATTTGTGTTGATTTAATACAGAAGAGGTCGTAAAACTTTATCGATTTATTCAATATACAGAAACAAACAATGCGCAGTGACGAATTATTGCAATCCTTTATACATGTTTACTAAACACTTAGAACTGGTCTTCCTAAGCAATTGCAGTATTCATGAGTATCTCCTTTCAATTAGATCTAAATAAACAAACATATGAACTGCATTTTCCATATTGAAGTACCTGTAATTAAACTTTTATATGCAAAAATCCTCAGATTTGATCCGCAAAAACGGTTCAAATGTTAAACTTCATTAGATATTAAAAAAATTGTGTGGTGCGGCACAAATAACAAAAAAATTTGGGTAAAAAAGTACCACTGAATAAAACGAACAAAATGTCAAAACATCCTCTTTAAAAAAATGCTTGATATTCCCTCTAAAAATTGAATATTTTAAATCAATAATGTTTATATTTAGAACCCCACATCCAATCAGAGGCATTCGTGTTTTTTCTTTCTGTATACTATAATGGGGTAAACATTTCCCTGCGTATTGTAAACCAATAAGTGGTTTATTGTAACCATATAATCTCATTTAATCAGCAATGTCTGTGATGACCATCCCTGCATCATCTGTGATAATAAAGGTTATCATGCTCTGGCTCTGGCAACCTGGGCATTTTTCCTAAACAATACGGACTGACTTAGCAGATTGCAGACATATTTTGGAAGTGGGAATGAGAAATACTTCAGACATAACTTTTTTTGTGTTTTTGAGTCGACATACATAATATGCGATGCGGTGTTTTACCAATGGCCTGTACAGCAACATGTGCTTGAATTAACGCGTGACTCCAATGTTGTTCCGATAAGCCCATATCTGTATTACGGTCTAAGGACTAATATCTAGTTCATTTCAAGTCGTTAGATTGTTTCTCTCTAGTGCATTTTTATATTTCCACCTTGACCAGATGTCAACTTTATCGTTGATTGTAAATTAATCTTTAACAAAATAGAAGCTATATCTTCTGGGTGTAACGTAATGTTAGTGGTTGCAGGTGTGAATGGCTCACACATGGAGATATATAGGTAGGCTGCTGCGGTTGAAAGTCGTATGTTCCATCATGACTATGCAGAATGTAGTTTGATGGAGACGACATTGTGTTTTGTTGTTTCAACTGACTTCTTACACGAGAATGAAGTTTACTGTTTCTTCAATGACAAATGCGATTTATATTATCGATATATAAACACTTAAAGGACATATTTCATCGCAATGTTGAGAATTGTGCACAAAGAAGATGACGGCCCTGGAATGAGGTAAATTAAGTTTGATTACTGTGTATACACTAATTCGTTTTTTTCAGCTAAAGATGATTGATGAACGTAAACCAACAGGCAACAATCAGTCCAGTTATAGAAATCAAAGCCATGAACTGCACGGTCTATTTTAAGTGTGTCACACGAAATGTCAAAGTCGAAGGAGATAAAATTGAAATGAGAAATGCTGTTTGATGCGTTAAGAGAAAGAAGGTGGAAATTTTTAATTATGGTTCAATAACAAATATGTATTTTCAAATAAAAATTTAGTATCCCAGACAAACAGGATAATGATAACCATAGTTATATGGGATTCACTTGTTACATTTATATGTCTAGATCTGATTGTTACCTCGCAGTTCACCCACCTTCTGGACGCGATTGTCTTGATAGTTTCCCCCAAGCATGCAACTGACCTGCACTTCATCTAAGCTGTATGCCAGGCAAATTGCTCTAGGTACGTCAAACACTTGTTAAAGCATAGGTATATGAGACTATTCATTAAAAAATAATATTACCGCTCGGTCCAGGGGTTTTTGAACATTTTCGAGTACTTCCACTTAATTCAGTAAAGCTAATGTTTCTCAAGTCAGTGAAGATTATTATCGGAAATACTTTTTGCACATCAAAATCCAAAAAAATTTAAGATTAAACATTCACTCAGGTGATCCACTCGCTACGTTCAGTTAAGTGCAAGGATGATGAGTTTGAAATTAATATATACGTAAGTAAAAAAGACTTAGGTACCGTGAGAGGCGTACGCAGCGAGGTTAAGGCAATTTCATTATATTTTTAACGATCGCATTGCAATCTACAATCTACAAACCTACACATATTCCCATGGTTACAGCGTTTTGATTGGTCAATTATTTTAGGTTGGGAGAAAATGACAGCGTTCAATAAAAGTTATTCTTATAATAAAATTATGCAATTGTATTTGATCCTGTATAATTAAATTGATAAAATAAATCGAAAGTTTTCTATTTATTTCAATTTGGCCAGCTTGGTGAGCTTTATTTACGATGAAACTATGTAGCTTCCGGTACGGTCAACGTCGAACACGTTCTTACATCGCAGTCAAATAACGTGCTACTTATAATTACCTTTAGACATAAGAAGACGGTCAAGTAAAGACGAACACTAAGGTACTTAAGTTGTGTTGCCAGCGTTATAATAAATATAAAAATATTCTTTAAGAGGTAGTAATGATAGTCATGCTCATGCATTTATCCAAGTGACTTGACTAACCCATTTTCATTCAAAATTGTCGATTGAAAGGTTGCACACCCGTAAATAAATATCAGTTTATGTTGAATAATGTCCTGCATGTTAGACTGTTTTAAACTTTCCGCCCCCCCCAAATACAATAAAAAAGGAAACCACAACTGACTAAAACTTAGTCTACATTATTTCTAACGTTTTGATGTTCAAACTTGAAAGAAAAATACCAGACTACTCCTTGAACAAACAATTACTGGTCTTGCCAAACATTTGGACTCATAGTCATACTTATTATCAATAATTTAATAGAAATAACATGGAAATTGGCTTATTAAACAAAATACATTATCAATTCTTCAGATACAGAACAACTCATAGAAAAAAGAGTGAAAGATTTCACCTTATTTCACCAATAGACGTTAAGAGGTTAAAAAAAAGTTCATTAAGTCTGGGACTAGTATAACTTATATTGTTGATTTATAGGTTCTGATTAAGTTTATATGTCAGAATGTTGACTCCAAAACATAAGATTATGACAATTAAACTATAAAAAGCTTTAATGACAGAGGTATTGTATGGATATAATTAATTTATAATTACTTAAATAGTTCAAGATTGGACCCATTTTTGTGGTTTAGATCAAAATGCCAAATGAATGTCTGTATTTAACAATAGTTTATATATTTCATATTTATAAGTGTACAAATGGATCTAGAGTACAATATTGTGAAACTAAATTTACCTTCATTTAGTTTAAACATTAACCATTTATCAATTTCAATATCTTATTAAGTAAGGGTTTTTACAATTATTGGGTAACTTCACATTATAAATACATCTTTATTACATGTAAGGGATGAATTAATTATATTTAGTTGCTTGTTTGTTCATTTTAGGTTAACCATTTTAGAAGAGAGGAAATAAATTCCAGTATAGAAGTTCCATGACAATATTTTCTCACAATTAATTAATGTCATTATGTATGGATTTTAAAGAATTGTGTACTGACAATCATACATGCAGTTTACTTGTACAGAAAATCCATGTGAAAGCTGTTGCTTAAAAATTAATATGGATATTAGAATTCATGTGACCTTTTTCATAATGGACTTTGAAACTGAAGATGGAACTTATGTTATATTCCATGAATGATATATTGTAAATTTGGTGGAAAAAAGAGATGCATGCAGTGCAAAGTAACTAGAAGTAAACTGACTTGATTTGAAATAATTTGGAGTAATTCTAGAGCAAGTGAGTTTTTTTAATAATAAAAAAATATCTTTATATTTTGTTTTTAATCAAAATTTAAACATTATTATTCTTCTTTTGACTTCATAGCCATGCGATAATTTATCATACATGTTTAATAAACAATTATTTACAATTTTAATGTGTTTATGTCATGATGAACTAGTATTTGTTATCATTTATACAGCACAGATAAGTATTATATGTGGTGTGCAGTTTGAAATACACTTTTCATTGTTAGGTACCATCTTTTATTATGGTTATGTGAAAGAAAGTGGTACTAAAGACAGTTTGTGGTAGCCATATTCTAGTTCATCAAAAAGCCTTATGGGGACCTAGTTGCACAATTGTTTATACCAAAAGAGTCCATTTGCTACAACTTAAAATACTTAGGCTGTATTTGAAAGAACATAGCGAAAATTAGTCCAATGTGGTACCTAGCACAAACACATAACAGGACACTCCTTTTCTATTTTGTACAGATAATTAACAATATATTACATTAAAGTCTTCATGGACATATCAAATTAAATTCAGCATTGATGATTATTATTTGCCTTGATAAAAAACTGTCAATGCACAGTCATTTTCAATGCATATACAGTTGTTTATACTGGTTAAATTGTTATAAATTTTCATTGACAATTATAGTGTGTTGCAATCTTTCCATTTGATTGTCTGGTAGGGGCTTTGGATAATAGTTTAGAAAGAAGTTGTGTATAGAAGACAACAGTAATAATATTGTTGTTTACAAAGTGAAAAAGAGGGTTTCAGGAGAAATAAATAATTATAACACTAGATTTAGTGCATACAATTTGTATCTACCACCTGTAAATGGGCATTCAATTCAGCAAGCACTCTGTACTATAATGCCATCAAATATTGGAATGGCCTGTTTTGTGGATATTAAGAAAATTAATAGTTTACATGCATTTCAAGTTAGATTTTCTCTTTGAAAAAAAACTAATTAACTTTTAATGCTGTTAATACCATATAGTTAAACTATGCAATGGATAATTTTATACTTTTACATTTTAAATATTTCGCAAACCAGATTAACTTTTTACTGCCTTAACCTGTATGTTTATTTTTATAATTTAAGTTTTATTTACTGAACAGTGTTTTGCTTCTTTGACAACAACTACTCAGCTATAAGTACAGATAAAGCTTCTATCATGTACTGTTAAGTAATGTGTGCTATCTATCTAGTATGGAGATAAAAGCATCTTTTTGCAACCCTTGCCCCCCCTCCAACACACACACCCATCATCCTTCTTGAAAAAAGGTTGAGGCCGAAAATCTGGCGAGTTATTTTTTAAGGGTGTTCATGTTCCTGTTTATTAATTTCATTTTTTGGAATATTTCCTTGGCAAAAGAATTTATTTTTGACAAAATACTCGTAGTCTTGTCCAAAAGTTGTCCTTTTTCCTTTTCTAGTATTTTGACGTATCCACTCCGTATACATTCCGATGTTAATTCGGCATCATCTTTACGTTTGAATGTAGACGTCATGACAATATGAATATAATACATGACATGTTCGATCGAAAAGTGCGGTGGCTTGTAAATAATACAATATCATTGTATATACATATTAAGATTTGTCGTGGTCTAGATATTTAAATAAATAGCGCAACAAGAACGAAAGACGTACGTTAAATGGGTTTTATCAACGAAATGTGAGTAATATATTCAAATCGTGGTGATATTTTTTGTAAACAAAACAAATAATTTGTTTATTAGATAAGATATTAGCTTGTTGGGGCACTAAACTAAGTTAACAGATAACAATTATATTACAAGTGAGGACAGTTTCATTGTCCATTAGGATTGACCGTAACCCACTGCCCTTTTGCTTTAAATGTACTTGGCTAAAAATAAAGTGTTTTGGTCACGTGTCTACTTAGATGTTCAATATTTGGCGAAAAGAAATAAGACAAGGATGAATTGTTTATTGTCAGAAGAAATAAAACGATGATTTTATAACTGTTTTTCGTTCAAAGTTGTGTCTAAAAGATCGGCCTGTATTGCAACATGCAATTTATGTATTTTTACAATATTGCCTTAACATCGCTGCTTAGAAGCTAAAATTATGTTATGGAGAGGCATCGCAATTTTAAAGCACGTTCTGTATCGTATGCAATACGTGAGAAATCGCGGATGAAATCAATCGTCTTAAAAGGAAGAATATGAGAGAAAATGCAGTTTTCTGAATTTGGGTAGAACAAGAATCCCTGTATTGAAACGGATGTAAGTGTTCCCATTTGTAGTGTTTGTAGGGTTACGATCTATCTGTATTTGGAATTGCGAGAATACCCGTTACCAAAAGCTCAAGATTTATTTTCACGTTAAAACGTTGGTCAAACGTTTTCCAAATTGGATTTATCACAAGCTTATCAACAAATGTTACTCGATGAAAATTCTATAAATTTAGTCACTATCATGGGTTATATAATTACAAAACCATATGGTCCCACTTCCAGTCCTGTCATATTTCAGGAATTGATGGATAACGTGCTTGAACAAATTATAGGTGTTGGATTCACTGGTACAAATGATGAAAAACATTTCAAAAGTTTGAATGAAGTGTTGAAACGTCCTAGTGAATAAGGATTATGATGAGAAACTCGAAATGTTCTCCTTGCTATACGTTATGCTCGAACTTAGTCAGGAACAGTTTTCAGATACCAAGGTTAATCAAATGTACTACGGCAGACGCGCTTTTCATTCAATCAAGACTTATCAGTGTCGTTCAAACCCAAACAATATTTAAAATCCAAAGGATTAAGATGTTGTAGAGCTTTTATCACTAAAATTCCAAAACTTTGTACAAAATTCGGATAAGAATATCTTCAGCTTGAAAATAGAAAACCCTTTAGAATTAAAATAATTGCAAAATTTCAGGGCAGTAAATTTTGACATCGACTATATCAAAGATAGAAACAATGATACACAGTATGTAAATTTAATGCTTTATATTGTACAATTATTACCCGCAGGTGTTAAAAGACTTTAAATGTACACCCTGCCATTATTAGTCTACACACAGACCATCTGGCCCCTAAAGTCCACTGAACGTGTGTTCTTAAATAGGATAATGTGGGGAAATTAAAATGTCTCCGATTATTGTGTTAATTCTTTCTACCCGAGTACAACAAACAGATAATGACTATAACTTGTTGAATGGTGATAACGTTAAATTTAAGAATGTGAAATTGTATCATGATATCAGTTTATCTTGGTTGTATGTTTAGTTATGTGTTTCCACTGGACAGTACATTCGCTGTTGACCAATACTGCTCGTTGTTGATTATAGATATATATCTTGTAAAAGAACGTGACATGATATACATCACTAATCAAAAAAGGGAAAGGGTGGTAGAAAAATATTAAATAGGAGAAAATGTCTGTGATAGGTCAAAAGAAGGTAGGAGCATTTAACTAACATTAATTCTAATAAAATTATGGTAACGTCAATTCGGATTGGACGTCTATAAAGTTCATAGCATCAATTCCACGGTTGATGCCGTCAGAAGCGCCTTCGTTATTTCGGTAAATAAACAATTTCCGGTTATAGTCATTAAATTTAGAGTTCATTGCCTTTGCATTAGAATGTATTAGCCGCCATACTCGTCGCCAGTAAATTAAATTTCCGACCATCATATTACCGATCGATGCCTGCATATCTGCAAAACAGTTATCTCCTAAATAATATGGCGGAGTTACATATTTCTACATCAAAATCAATATATAGGTATCCATGAAAATCAACGTAATCCGTACTTTGTCAAATCACATGTCCCATAAAATGATATATTTGCTAATGGTCTGGATAGTTGGTTTTTTTACTAAACGTATGCTTTGAGTACTCCGCATTTTTTTCATACGTCCTTTCTAATACACCTATCCCAAACAAGACGATGGTTTTCTTCGAGTAAGTGTTTTGACCTTAAATTTGTCTTGGCGGTGTTCCTAGCAATTCCTTTGTGGGTGCCGTTTCATAAAGCGATCGCTAATTAACGTGCTCGTTATCCCATCCAATTTGAAGGGAATAACGTGCACGTTAAGCTAACGATCGCTTTATGAAACGGCACCCAGGTAAGCAGATCTTCTGACATACAAACGGTCTTCTCAAACAATGATGACCTACATTTTATTCCAGGCTAAAAACTGGATTTTGGTCAAAACGGTAGAGTCGTTGATTCCATAGCAGTACTCCGACCTTCTCTTGCCGCATGTGGTATACAACTGATTGTGTTCTTTATACAATTTTGTCTCGATTCGAAGTCAAACTATTCGATCCAGACGAGTACTCTGAACTGTTCATTTGCTGGGGGAGAATAGATGACGATGTTCATACAGTTCGTGGTCTCCTGTAAAATCATGAGGTATAACTTGTAGATCCAGACGAGTTCACCTACCTTTTTCGTATTGGAGGCAGTATATTGTAGATATTCATATAATATTTGTTCTCCGATCAGTTCAAGCGGTATAACTTTTCTTTTTGTAGGCTGTTTGTATAGCTGATGACCTTATTCAAGTAATTCGAGTACTTTTGACTTCAATTGGTTCAAGCAATATAGCTTGCAGTCAGTGTTAATTAGCCATTGATCAGAAAAGTAGTGTACAACATGCGCTAAAATCTGTAAATGAATCTGTTGATATTATGTCGATCGATCAGTTTAATGGATATGCCTACGTTCCACTTTTGTCCTGTTATTCCCGGTGATTATTTGTCGGCATGACCTATTACCTAAACACTCGTCCTAAATTTCCACTATATTGTTCATGGGTATACTCTTATGATTATTATGAAACGGCTATTTTCAGGCACTCCAGTGGGACTCCATTATAACTGTATCGAAAATAAATCATGTACTAAAGCAAATTGAAATGTAGTGTTAAGGTAGATAGTCTAATTATCATCAACGTAAAAAGACAGAGGTTCGATCATTTTGTGCTCGACCCTAACCTTGATTGAAAATTATGGCCTGTTGTCCTGCTTTGATTTTTGGACGCCTTGATGTATCTGAAAAATGCAAACAAAAGTGGCGTTAAATTCCATTCAACAAAAAAACCAGCAATATTAAAATTAAAGTGCACAAAAATACCAAAAGGTTTGTCAAACTCATGACAAACTTCCTTATGCGCAGTGTATTTAGGAAAGCTCCAATTTCAATGATGTAATACCTTTAAGTAAAATAATCAAGAATGTGAAAACATCAGAGGCCTTCCGAAAAGCTGGACAGTGTTTGATTGATATCGACCAGAACGTTTTACAAATTGAGGATACAATTAAAGTCAAAATAAGAACCTTGAATGACCAAAAGAGGATAACTTTTTTAATTAGTAAAGTCCACCAGAAAATAAATGAACATCTTGATCAATTAGAAGCTGTAAGAAGGAAAGACGTTTCAGACATAGAGCATAAAGTAAGAAAAGATTTTTAATGCTGCGTTAACAGTTCTGAAGGACACGAAAGAAAAATTCCTCCTCAAAACAACAACTGTGATAATTGTGAATGTAACAAAACATGCTTCTGATCTTCAAACATTTGTTGCATTACGACAGGTTTCGCCTGAGCTTACTATAATAACAGAAATATTTCTTCAGTCAATAATGGGTAACGGTCATGTTGACAAAAAAGAAGAATTCCGAATAAAAGTAAGATAGTCGTGTCCGTCCATGTGCAGAAAAGTCATTGTGACTTCACGCTTGTTAAACGGAAAAAGAAACCAGCTCAGTCAGTTGGTGTGCAGTCTAAATCTATCCACGATATCAAATTCAAGCTAAAACGGAGCATTACTACTAACACTAGTCGTACACTTGGATGTGATATCCTACATGATCGAAAACTGGTCTTCAATAGATCAAGATATGAAACGTTTAGTTGTTACTGATACTGAAGGTTAACATTTGTTTGAACTTCCAGTACAACACACTTCATGTGATGTAACATATATCAGTGAAAAAACAGTCGCCATGAAACAGGAGGTGACCCACCATGTGGAGTAAACATTATAGATATAGTAGTCGTAAAATACTGAAGTTCATTGCCACAGATAACTATTGTTATGGTGTAACATCAGTGAACTGATCACTTGCGTATGTGTTAAAATGAGGGAATCCAGATAATGAACGTCTGTAGTGAGAAAAAACATTGTCATGTGTTTTAACAACCTGGTCATATATTGCTTCATATAACGACAAACTGTACTACTTCAACTACTCCACTAACACTGTCACCTGTTGTGACATGAAAAATAACACAATCTGATCATATAAAGATGAGACTGTCTTTCGTTATCCGTACGGTATATCGATCGATATTGATGGACACGTGAACGTTGTTAGTAATGAGTGTATAAGTGTAGTAGTGTTGTCAGCCGATGGACAACAAAGTAGACCAATTCCGTACAGGGAGGATAGTTAGAATAGTCCGATATCAATACAGTATTACACATATCGGAAACAACTTCTGGTTACTAATTAGAGCACTTACTGGTTTGCTGCTTGGTGTGTCATCGTAACATTAACATTTACTAGATAACTATAAAATTTGTTGTCTGGTGTACTGTTTGCTGATTTGTTGTGCAGGTTTTGGTGACTTGTTCTCCGGTTTACGTTTTGGTGATTTGTTGTCCGCTTACGTTTTGGTGATTTGTTATCCCGTGTAAGTTTTGTTAATGTGTTGTGCAGGTTTTCGTGACTTGTTCACCGGTGTATGTTTTGCTGATTTGTTGTCCGTTGACTAAACGATTAAATGTAATATGATGTGAGTGTTTGTTTTATCTCCTCTTCTTACATTTGTTATATATCGTACAAACTCAATACAAAGCTGAAAAAGTAATTCACTAAAATAATCCGCTAGTTGGTAACATGTTGACAACTGACTCATGCTAAATACTTAGATCTATGCAAAAAAATCCCGAAACACCGACTTTAGCTGCAAAACATCGTCACGGTGTTATGTTTTATACATGTGCTGTTTGAAAGAGACATGTTTTATAAAATATCAACCAAAATGAAATCACATTATTATCTCCACATTATGTTAAGTAGTATTAGTCTTAGTATTAATAGTATCATGTCCATAGTATTAGTCTTAGTATTAATAGTATCATCTCCATAGTATTAGTCTTAGTATTAATGGTATCATGTCCATAGTATTAGTCTTAGTATTAATAGTATCATGTCCATAGTATTAGTCTTAGTATTAATAGTATCATGTCCATTGTATTAGTCTTAGTATTAATAGTATCATGTCCATAGTATTAGTCTTAGTATTAATAGTATCATGTCCATAGTATTAGTCTTAGTATTAATAGTATCATGTCCATAGTATTAGTCTTAGTATTAATAGTATCAACAATAGTAATACAAGTGGTAGATTAATTATTAGTGGCAGGGTGTACTCGAATCCAATCTTAATTAACAAGGATTGACAGTTTTCCTACCTGTACGGCTTCCTCGCCCAATTAAAACTTTACGTCATGATAAAGCTGAAAAATTGCTAAAAGTGGCGTTAAACGCCATTTAGACAAACAATAATTATTAGTTGCAGAAGTATGTAAGAAGCAGTAGTATTTGAAAAAGTAGAAAGGAGAAAAAGTAAGAATAGTATCAGTAAATAGTGCTAGTAGTAGTTAGTAATAAAATTGTAGTAGTGGTCGTAGCAGTTACATTGGTAGTAGTAGAAGTGTTAGTAGTGATAGTATTAGCAGTAGTAGTAATAATAGCAGAATTAGCGATAATATTAGCAGTTGTATAATTTCTTCCAATTTCTATTGCTGTAGGGAGCTTTGAAAATCTGTCTGATATTGGGCATAAAAAATAGCCGATTCTTGTCAATAGTACAAGCTGTCTGTAGTCGGAAACTCGTTACCTCAGTGTTGACATTTACGATCTATAATTAAATAGATTTAGTTGGCATTTATTTTATTTTATTTTTTGTTTGTTTGCATAACTGTTCAACACAATTGCAATTTACTTGATGTCTTATGGTATAAACAGAATATCATGATTTTTCATTTGTTCATCAAATATATTTCAATTATTCAGTTCGGGTTCCTAATATTTTTATTGTTTTCACCGATTTCACTGATGAAAGTATTTGTCCGTGTTATTTTCTTTGAATTTTTCAATTGTTTTACCTTTCAGTTTTAGAGATGTTTTAATTTTTTAACATTAACAAAAAGGCCAAGGATTTAAGCTGATTTTGAAATATTAGCCAAAAAATTAATTACCTTTAAAATCGGGCCTGCATTTTTAGTTGTTTGACGTCACCAGCAATAGATCCTAGAAACCGCCTTCGACATAGTCTCATATATATTTAGGGAGTGAGCCTGTTGGGACAAATTGTTATAAACAATGGGTCATTACGAACGAATTAGCAAGTACAAGCCGATTTTGGAAGTACAAAATGTACTTTAGGCAGGGGTTCTTATGTCCTACCTTATATGGATTGATGATCACATATTTGGTAGTAATATGAACATTTTTGCATATTTGATTATGACCGGAAGTAATGAACCGATATTAGCCCTTGGGTCTAATATCGATATTAGCCCCGGTGGCTGATATCGGTTTTTGGCTTCCGCTTTTATTTTGCACTTATTCCAACATAGCAGACGAACTTCAACTAACAAAATGACTGATGGTTTGTTGTTGTCACTGCAGAAAAAAACGTCTTCATTTGTTGATAGCATAAAAAAATGAAAATACCAAACATACACAAAACACAAACAAAACAAAACACTTTTTAAAAATATTAATCTGTTTTCAATTGCTTTTTTTTAAATAAAAGTTTCACTAGTGGTTATCAATATGTGATAAACAGGTTATAGCATGTCAATTTCAACATCGGCGCTTATATCATCCCTCGACCCATATCGGCCCTCGAGCTAGCTTTTGGGATTGTTATAGGAGTCTCGGGCTTATACATGTATTTATCATATACTTAGTAATAATATGTTTGTTTTTGCATATGTGATACTGACAATGTCATTCAACTCATATCACAAAAGGGTGTGATAATGATACCAAAGGGGTATGATATGGATGCCATATCACACCCTTGTGATATGGATACCATATCACACCCCTGTGATATCGCATGATACCATTTCACACCCCTCGCTGAACTGACATGAATTTCTAGTCTGCAGGAAAAAGACTATTTTTTTTTAATTTATTATTTTTCCGTCAAGCCTTTACATGTCTGGATCCGTTTTGGTTAATCTTCTATTATTAGGGGATTTTCCCCTTTATGTATCGTCTGCTAACAAATTGAATCAAAGGAGAACTCAATGTTTGGAGTTGACAGGACACATCTTCTTTCATCGAAACTTAACAGAAAGATTCATCATGTTTGTGCACCTGCTATTATGGAATAAGTATTGGGAATTTTATATTTTTTTCGAACAATTGCAGAAGACGGTATTTCATATAATTAACTCCTCCAAAAAGATAGCATATGTATCGAAGTTGTACACATGCTATTATAGAATTGTTCAAGGATTATTTTCCTAATTTTCCAGACTTGAAAGTTATTTATTTATCAGAACATTTGCAGAAGATGATTTAATATAATATATTTTTCAACCCAGATCTCTGTAACTCCATTGAAAGATGTTATATTGGTGCGCGTTTTTGTTATTCGAACATATGCACACTTATTATAATCAAGAAAATATCATTGAAAGTTTATTGTTATTTATTTATTAAAAATGTCAAGAATGATAATAAGGTTATTATATGGCGATTTTCATATCACACCCATATCAACCCACGACCCATATTTACCCTCGGGCCTAAAGGCCCTATGGTAGATATGGGGGTCTCGGGTTGATATGGGGTGTGATATGAAAATCGCCATATAATAACCTCTTAATATCAAATGCTATGTAATTTAATAATGCTTGAAAAATAAAAAAAGAAATATAAGTTTGCTGTTTCAACTTTGATATGAACAAAGTTTCACGTCATAATATCATATCAATTGACCATAACATATAGATTACAGATACATTAAGACTAATATGAAAATGTTACAGTTCAATAAGTTGAAAATTTTACGGTCTGTTGATTCTTAAATATTTAATTATTTTTTGTTTCATTAAAACTTAAGGTTATGGAATGAAAAATTTACATACAGAGTGTTCATTGTGGTACGTAAAACAAGAATCCGAGTCAGTGTTTTGTAATCATCGATCTTTTTGAATGCATTTCCCGTGCATAAAGAAACAAACACAATCGATATAAAAATATGTATAACACACCGTAATATTTAATACCAGTAACCATTACTGATGAACATGTATCATTGTCCATTTCATATATAGCGCAATATTTCGATTCTGATATTTCTAAAACATGGCTTTTTTTTTAATTCCAAGCACCTCTAAGAGAACCTTTTCAATAGCCATCTTAGTTTTTAAACAAAACATAAATATCCCAAACAGCAAATAAAGCAAATACAATTGACATAAAAAATACATGCTAATCATTTTCTTGAATATAAGCATGAAAATTAATAAAATCTTATTCTAAATTGACGTACTGCTTTAGCGATGTAAACAAAGCCATTTTAAAATTCCAATAAATTTATTTCGCACATGCGTAATCTGTAAAAACTGACTTAAAAACTCCAGTTTGTTAAGTGTTATCCATAATTAAGATCGTTATTGCTAATAACGCAGTTATTTTAAATGCGTAATCTGTAAAAACTGACTTAAAAACTCCAGCTTGTTAAGTGTTATCCATAATTAAGATCGTTGTTGCTAATAACGCAGTTATTTTAAATCTGAATTCTGAGATTGAATAATTTACATACTCCTGATACATTATTTTTTTAACAACTCTACATCCGAATTTTAAAATGACATCACAATTAGAATTCCGACGTCATATACGCTCAACTGTTAACTTCAAAAAGGTGCAATGCCTTTTTGCTAAAATTTCTTACTTTATTTTGCTTAAAAGGTACGTATATTCAATAAAATGACGAGTATGTGTTTGTCAATTTTATTTGTTTTAACATACTGTTTTGGGATATATCTTATTAATTTCAAAAACAATATTACCATTGAAAGTGTCGTTTTTGAGCCGCTTCGAAACTTTATACATTTGTTAGACATTAGAATCGAAATAGATTATTGCAATTGGAATCTATGCGAATTAAAAGCATGGTCAGACCTTATATTTGTCTTCATTTTATACCTCGCTATCGCTCGGTCTAAAATATTGACAAATATAAGGTCTGACCATATTCTAAATAGCATATAACACGCTCTCAATAGTCTATTTCTTATACAAAACGGAGTTGTTCCAGTTTGAATGTTTTTCAGTTGAACGTGTAATGACGTCAGAATTCTTACTGTGACATTACAGCGGACTCTATGCTACTTAAAATCATAAGGTGTTCTCAAAGTGTTTTAAGGATGCCATATTATAATCTCTCCTAGACTCGTTTAAAATTAGCCACATAGTCTTTGTGAAATGGTGTATCAAACGCACCGTAGTCACTTTCACAAATTTTGTATAGCATAGTATAGATACTGCTACTCAAACATATAATGTTTCATAGAACAAAATCAATGGAGTTTTATCTTAATATAATAGATGCATTGATTTATCAGCTGTTAAACGTCAAATAAGCAATATAGAGAAACAGAAAAATGTTAACAAATATTCAGATATTACTTAGTGATCATTAAGCCACCTTAGAACTCCTCCGTAATAGAGATTTGTTGTGTAGAGAGCGTGACACTTTTGTTTCACACAATCCCGATAAAAAATCGAGATAAGAAAAAGTAATGTTAAAGAATGTCACAACTAAAATTATCCATTTCATATTTAACCTAACTTGCTATACCAGCACGTGACTGATGATGACGTTGACTATACATGGATTTTTCCGTTAACAATAAGTGACGACACTAAAAATTGTGAATTGAAACTATTAATTTACTATTTGTAAAATATTGTTTTTGTTATTTCTTTTCATAGTATTGAATTATATGAATTGTTTTCTATTTGTTGGCTAGATTATTGGCTATAGACGACTTTGGGTGGTTTTACGCTTACCAGAAACCTCTTCGCGGTTTTTTTTGGCGTAAACCGACGTCTTTATCTAATAATCTAACTAACAATTGAAAACAATCCTTAAATAATTGTTTCCGGCTACGATTGACCATTTATCGCTTTTCAGGTAACAAACCATACTCTACAATATAGTTCATGTTGTAAGTGATAAAATGGCCAATTAGATATTTAAGAAAATATTTCATTTACAGTTTTTTATTTGTTAACCATCTTTGTGCCACATGCCAATTTAGGGCCACTTATTTTATACTACGTTCAATGCCATAGGGCCAATTTCGGGCCAATGTTACGTTGCTAATGCTTGGCAATTCCGACAACGACGTCACTGAACACAATCGACTTTCACAACAACATCAAAAAACATTCGTGGCATTGAACGTAGATTTTGACTGAATTCTGGTGGCACTTCAAGCTTTAAAATACATTTTTGTCTTAATCTAATAAGGAGTAGTAAAGATGTACAAAATTGTATATTAATGCGCTCTTGACCTGGCTAGATAGGATCAGAAAGAAATTGATCACTGCAATTTTATTCTTGGAATATTTCATGATTTATAGGGTATGCTTCGTATTTTTGTAATGCATTATTATCTTAACAGAATAAAATGTATATATGTGTGTTTCTTTTATTAATTAGTTAGATAATTTGATAATAAAAGGCATTTTTAGATTTTGTTACGTTATATTACCTAACGTAATATGTTATAAAGACTTGTTCGGTTTAATTTTATCATATATATTTAGTTTTGTATTGATTATTTCACGATTGATAGAGCAAGCTTTTTTGCATTTGTATCTTTACATAAAAATGTAGATGATTATACATTTGACGTGATCGTTAATTTTCAATTTTATTTCTTGTGTAATGTCAGAATTTCAGCATTTTAAAACTTTGTAGTATGACGTTCCCCTCGTGCATCATCATTAGCCCAACGATGAAGAAATATTTTAACACGCTTGTGACCATGCACTCATCCAGAAAGACTTGATCGATAATTTTCAGTATTATTTCTGGATTATTTCATAATTTATAGGGTAGAAAATTGACCCTTTAGTCAATCTTGAACATTGAATTTATTTTCACTGGGTTGTGATTATTGACGATTTCGAAATCCTGAACTCTCGCGCACGAGATCGGCCGAGAACGGGGCGTGGGTTTGTGCAGTTTGGGGGGGGGGGGGTTAACAGACATTTCAGTAATGTAATTGTATATTATATATGCCTTGTTTATTTGATAATTGCTTATTTAGGACATTGAACTTTAATGAAAGGTAACAATGAAAGACCATTTAGACTCACATAAAATAATCCGCAAAAATGCTAATTTAGATTATTATTTTATACGAAAACTAGATTTTACAGAGACATATAATTATATGTCTCTGGATTTTAAAACAGGCATTTTATTTAAAAAAATGATTTCTGAATCAGTGAAAAATGTCATACACATTGGTATGTAAAACAAATTTCTTTATAATAAAAAAAGCACAAACGATATGGATTTTTATTTTATTCCAGATTTAAACATTTTGATGTAAAACATACCTCTAGGATAGTAATTGAAGTCCTTTAAACAAACAAAAATTTAAAAAGCTAAATAAAATTTTGAAAAATGTATATAGTAATACAATAGAAACACAATTCAGTTTAAATAGTTGAAAACAATTGTATAAGTTAATAATCTCATAAATTGTTTTGAAAAACACAGACATATAATTATATGTCTCTGGCAAAAATAAGACTATTTGTCAAATTTTTTTTGTTTGGTTTATTTTAAAGTCTGAAAATATTATTAAGTTCTTTGCAATGTTTATGTACATGAACGTTAGTTTGACGTTTGAATACATTTAATTACAAATCTTTTGAAACAATTTTAATTACTGTAAAATTAAATCAATAAAAATTGTAACTTGACGGTATTTTTCTTTGATCTTCCGAGGATGCCGGACGGAAGGACGCGATAACTTTTTTCTCCACAGAACCACGTGACTATGTGATTTCGAAAAGGTCAATATATTGTTATTGTACTGTAAACCAGGAACAGGTTATACTAACTAGTATAGATATAGTTAGTATAGATAGTCCCTGGGTAAACAGTTGTCTTTCCAACAATTTGCTTTTTTATTTCAGTACTCTTCTCAAAATTGAGATATTATAATCAAGATGATGATTTCTTCCCTTCAACAATCGTCTATATTTGTAACCCTTTACAGCATATGATGATATTTTAAATAAAACAAATTGAAAAAAAAAAATATTAAAATCAAATCGGATACACCTATAACATATAAATCGAACATCTCTGGATATGGGTGTAACTCATATCTTTTCTTGTTATGGTCGTTTTAAGAGGGATGTTTGAACGCAACTCTGTAATAAAGTTAATCATCTGTTATCTTTTGAGATAACAGTGGTAATTGTTAAATATTATAAAGATAGAAGCAAATAGATAGTGGTTTTATGAAATCGTAGACCCAGTCACCAACCATACACATACCCTCTCTCGTGTTGGACAACTTGACACTTGCAAAAACTGAACATACCGTTCGAAAATTAGCTAAAATGACTAGACCACGAATTAACATAACCCAAAATTTTTTTAAAATAATTTTTTAAATAATTTTTTAAAATTTATAAATTTTATTTTTTAATTTTATAATTTTAATTTTTAATATTTAATATTTAAATAATTTTTTATAAATTTTTATAATTTTTTTTTTAATTTTAAGCATTCTTTTTCAATGTATGCACAACAACTAATAGGAAAACGGTATTCAACATAATCACAACTAAAAACAGAAAAAACCAGTGTCTAATTGGATTTGATATTTTTTCGTATTTTTTTCAAATAGTTGTCATAAAGATACCTATCCTCGTAAATTAAACAAAAATAATTCACTTAAATTGGAGTTTTGAAAAAAAAATTCAAACAATATTAAAAATCCCGTAAGATATAAAAATAGAACATTATCTACACAGAGTTGTCGTTCTTTGCCTTCAAACGATTTGCTACCTGCTGCTACATTCCGGGTGTTTACCACAGTTTGGTGTTGATCAAAGATTTGTATGTATAATAGTTGAAACATTAATGTAAAGGGTAACATTTTAATGTGTTTTAGACTATTAGTGTTATATTTGGCCCTAGAAATATGTCTTGATATTTAGTTTACTTTCACTTTCGGCCGCTAAGTTTTTTCTGCTAACACTTGATGTAAACTTGATTTGGTATTTGTTATATTGAATCTAGTAATTCATTGGCAATAAATATCAGTTCTTCGTACTTTTGGCAAAAGAAGAATGTATCGGGGTTAGATTGTATGGTGGGCCGTTGGGGACATAATATCGACGTATTATTGTGTAATTTCCCTTCGGTAGGTGGGGGTTACAGGGTTCACCCTGGGGCAATGTGTCAGTGCAATGTTACCTGATCAAAATGATTGTACGGCTGGTTACAGCAATGGCGTCTGTATGTCTCCTCATTACGTCACAGCTTCTTGTGGTGGCGGGAAACCTCTCGTGTCTCTCGGCCTTCTACGTTCCACCAATGGTTGGTCTCTGGAACACCCCCGAGATGCCCCGGACAAGAGATCGGGTCTGAACAATCACCCATTAACAGGGAAGTGCCTAATTTCACCACACCCCCCTCCGTTTTCTTAGGGACGGGACCCCTGTTCCGTTCAACTGAGGACACCTAGCCTACTACTCCCCGTAACCATGGGACTGAACTAGGCGAATCTTCACCCCACATAATATGTAAAATACACTGAGGCCATCTCCTTCCTCACTACCCAACAGCCGACACCAACCAACTCCTCGCCACAAGAACAGAAAACATGTCCAATACTCTGGCACAACGACACTGCGAAAACACCACAAGAACCAAGACTAATAAATTCATTTTCACGGAAATCACATGGAACCAATTCATTACGCTTCTCCTAATTTCTAATTCTCTACGCTACTATGTACAAAAAGTTCATGTTGGAAAAAACCCATCAGAGGATGGGACACACAGCAGGACACTCCTCCCTGGAGTTGAACATATTTACATCCATCCTGCTGGTGACGGCCAATGGTGAAAAATCCCGCATTCTAGCTGGGCATGTTGTCTTGAGGCTGTTCCCTGTAGTTCCTCAAACCCATGGTGCCTCCCAGTTCTTTATCACTTCCCTCCTCTCCGCAGGCATGCGAGAGAGGAGGACCATCTGTACCCGCCAATATGCGAGGGTGGCTTCGCTGTTGATAGGGTGTAGGGTGAAGTACCCTGGCACTTTCCACCCCATCTCCCTGCATAAGGCCCTCAACTGGGGGACATCGTTCTCTACGATCTTGGAGGCCTCCGGAATACCTCCGTGTTGATTTACCAGTTCGACAAGGTTTGCTGTTGTTGCCTTGTCACCACAGAAAAACTGTGTTGTGTACTGCAGGATGCAGCCTATCTCCCGCTGAAATTTCCGGGACCTCAGCTGTGCGTCGCTCTGCTTGTCGGTCAGCAGACCGGGCAGGTGTTCGCACACCACGTGCCTCCGCAACCCCCTGGTGCGGATCTTACACCCTGGAATTGTGCAGGGGGAGCTATCATGGTCCTTGTAAGACTTCCGTCTGGGTGCAACCTGCAGCACCGGAGTAGGGCCCTTGAGGACCACCCCTAGTCGGTAGGGGGCTGCTCTCTGTGCCTGGGCCTCCTCGGGCACGACACCTAGCACCACCTCCTCAAACTCCTGATGGTTCCCAGATGTCTCGGTCTGGGTGGCTGCTTCTTTTGGCCCGTCCGTTTGGAGCCCAACCGTCTGGGTAGCCCTGGCCACCATCCAGTCTTCTGGGGTCTGCGTCCCCACGCTCCTGGTGTCCGGGGGGACGAGAACCCTCCTGGGTGAGGGAGGGGAGATTGTGACCCCTCTCCCTCTTGTCGCTCCCAATTCCTCCCCTCTGCCGACGCCCATGTACAGGGTGTTCCTCACCACGCCTCCTCTGCATCGGTACATCCTGCAACATAAAAGGAGACCATTAGAGACCAATAAAAAACTGTCCGTGACAACTGACTAACCCCTCAGTGGTGGTGCCACGCCCCGACCACCGAGTCCCTAACACTGTTGAACTTGTTCTCCTGTCTCCCCCCTCTTTCCTCGAGGGGAGGTCCTCCTCCCGACCACTTGACAGTTGGGACACTTATATGTGTCCAATTCCTCGGCCTCCAATGCCGACAAGTTCACACATGTTAAATGGTACCACTCCTTACAAGTGTCACACTGTACCATTGTTTCTCCAGTGTCCGGACCTCTACAAATGCAGTACTTTTTGTCCTTCTTAGTTTGAGAAGTCTCCTCTGTTAAAATGTTTTCTCCTTGTAGGAGTCGCTGTTGAGCTTTCTCCAGCCATGCAGGGATTTTCCTGTCCCTACACGCTTTTAATCTGTCGTGATTCGTATTAAACACCACTCTTTGGAGTTTAACTTTGTACACATACGGTGTGATCACCTGTACTACTATCCCAGGTCCCTTCCACAGACTACTCAGTTTCTTGTTTTTCCCTACTATTTGTGCTGTATCTAGCACATAAACTAAATCTCCGATCTTATATTGGTGTTCCAAGATTTTAATGTCATAATCTCGTTTCATCCTGTTCTGGGTCGTATTGAGAGTATTCCTCGCAATTTCGTGAGATTTACGAATAGCAGTTTCCAAACTTGCTATGTATTGATCACCTCCTGTGTATTGTTTTTCTTGTCCATGGGAAAACATAAGTTCTGCTGGTTGATTTGTTTCCCTGCCTAACATAAGCCTGTTAGGGGTAAATCCTGTGTTCCTGTTCACAGATGAACGTAAAGCTCCAGCTAATTGAGCAATGTGCTCGTCCCAATTGTCCTGGGAACCGTCCACAAAACATCGAACGGCGTCCATGAGGACTCTGTTTTTCCTTTCAACCTGACCATTCGCTGATGGTCTGTAAGGCGTTGTCCTAGCCTTGTGTATTCTCAGGAGTTCACACACTGATTTGAATAGTGAACTTTCAAAGTTTCTCCCTTGATCTGTGAAGATCTGAAATGGATACCCAAACCGGGTGAAAAATTCATTAATGGCTGCTCTAGCCGTTACTTCCGCTGTCTGGGACGGTAACGGAATGCACTCTGTCCATTTTGTGAATTGGTCTACCATCATAAGAATGTATTCATTCCCATTCTTAGTCTTTGGCAGTGGTCCCATGAAATCTAAGTGTACACGTTCCATCGGTGCACCCGCATGATACGGTGTCATTTTACACTTAGCATGTCTATTTGGTTTCTTATTCTTGCTGCATATGTCGCATGTTACTACAAAGTTTCTAATTTCCTTTGACATATTGTACCAATGGTATTTGTCCTTTATTCTGACCATTGTACGCTCCGTTCCTTGATGACCAGCTGACGGTAACTCGTGACAAAGAGTTAGTACTTCCTCCCTCAGGCTAGCAGGGACAACTAACCTAGTTCCTGCTCCCTCCTTCTTGGGAATGTTTCTCAATATCCCCTGGTCATCCAAGTAGAACATTGATCTGTTTATATAGTAGTTTTTAGCTGCTGGTGATGCTAAGAATAAGATGTTCCCTGCTGGTTCTTTGCTGTCTCTTAACCAGTTTAGAATGATTGTCAAATCCGGGTCCTCAGACTGAGCATGTTTTATTTCTTCACTTGTGAATCCACTTATTAACAATCCTCCTTCCTGTGACACGGCTGTCACTGTACAATAATTGTCACTCTCTGTCAAAATCACTGGTCGGGTACTAGAGCATATGTCCATGCTTGTAGTGAACAATATATTGTCCACAGTACGTTCCTGTGTAGTGTCACTTTTCAATGGTGTGCTTGATTGTTCATCAACACTGAATAATGTTATCATTGCAACAGCAATGTCCTGAATGGGCTTATCCCTGCATTTCCGGTTTCTTGTCAGGGATACTGCCTCATCCACTTCATACATAAATTTGTTCCAAGTACGGTGTGCTTTCTCACACTTTGTACAACCTCCGCAAGGTAAATCCGATAACTCCAGTTCTGCCTGGAAACCTGGGCATGGTACCTCACTCTCTCCTATCCGTGAAAGTCCATCCGCATTTCCGTGGAGTCTACCTGGACGGTGCTTGATGTTCATGTCATACTGGCTGAGTTCTTCCATCCACCTTGCCAGTTGACCTTGCGGTTCTTTAAAACCTAATAACCAGGTTAAACTGCTATGGTCCGTTCTGACCGTGAAATTCCTGCCAAGCAGATAATGTCTAAACTGCCTGGTGAACCTGATTACCGCTAGTAATTCTTTCCTAGTCGTGCAATAACGACGTTGCTCTGGGGTCAATGCAAAGCTTCCATAAGCTATGACCCTTTCCCTTCCATTCTGCACTTGGATAAGTTCCGCTCCGATAGCTTTGTCGGAGGCATCCGTATCCAGGATGAAATTGTCATGTTTCGTTGGTAATGCCAAGACTGGCGCTGAAGTCAGTTTCAACTTAATTTGGTCAAATAAGTTTTGTTGACTCTCAGTCCATTTAAACTGTTGTTTTCCGGTGATGTCATGCAATGGTCCTGCAATTTTTGAATAATCCTTAATGAAACTGCGATGATAATTCGCAAACCCAAGGAATTGTTCTACTTCCTTGGTGCAAGTTGGTACAGGCCAACCCATAACAGGTTCAAGATGCTGTTGACCTATCTGGATACCATTGCTGGTAATTTTTCGTCCTAAAAATTCCACTGAAGTCTTGAATAATTCACATTTCCGGGGTTTCAGTTTCAGTTCATACTTCCTGAAACGTTTGAATACTTGTTTCAAGTTTTCTAAGTGATCATCAAAGTCTGATCCTAAGACTAGGATATCATCTAGGAATGCTAACACTGTTTTCCATGTGAGCCCCCTTAGAATTAAGTTCATGACTCGGGCATATGTACTCGGAGCATTGCATAGTCCAAAGCTCATTTTCACACATTCAAATAGTCCGTACTTTGTGACGAATGCTGTCTTCTTGCGGTCTTCTGGTTTGATGCTGATTTGCCAGTATGCGCTGTTGGCATCAAGTTTCGAGTACCACTTGTTTCCCGCAAGTGTATCCAAACATTCTTCTATAAGCGGCAATGGGTACACATCCTTTACTGTGACTGCATTCAAGGCCCTATAATCTAGGCACCATCTCACACCGCCATCTCGTTTCCGGATTAATACTGGGGCGGATGCCCATTCCGATGTAGAGGGTTGTATGACTCCAGCATCTAGCATTTTCTTGAGATGCTGCTCCTCCTCGTCCACAAAGCATGATGGAGTACGACGCATTCTCTGCTTAACAGGTCTTGCTGTGCCTGTGTCAATTTCGTGCTCAATCTCTGTAAAGTTCCCGAGGTCATAGTCATCTTTCGCAAATACATCTCTATAGTCATATAAGAGTTGTTTCAATTTAACTTTCTGTCCTTCTGTCAACTCTTCAGTTGATTTCTCAAATAACGGTTGTAAATATTCCGGTAACTTGACATTAGATTTGTCCTTGTGTTGTATAGTGTTCACCTGGCCCACCACGGGGGGTCCAGTAATAATTGAGACTTCCTCAGCATTTGCTATATGCTGTCCCTTTTTAAGGATGATATTGTCCTCAGTGACATTAATGAGACATAGTTCCGGTTGATTACCTGGATTGCACACTGTTCTAGCTCCCAACAGGTGCTCCTGTTCTATTGTTTCAACTACATATTCTTTGTTGATCTGGTCTGATGTACAACTTAGTCGCACTGCTGAGTGTGGGGGTATGACAGTACGTCTGTCCACCGTCACCCTACATATCCTGGGTTGCGACATTTCCATGGATTCTCTTTTCCCATAATGCAATGGTATGGTATCCCCATGCATAAATAATATGTCCTTTCTGATGTCCACTATAGCATTGTGTTTCTTCAAGAAATCGAGACCTAACAAAATATCGTCGTCAATTGGTGCTACATGTAGCGTTTCACGCCAGCTACGTGGTCCAATTCCTAGTTCCACAGGGATGGTTCGTTTAGCACGCATTTCAAATCCTCTCCCTGCATTATGCATGATAACATCACTAATGAGTTTTGGTTTGTTCTTAAAACTGTTGTATATCTCGTCGGATATGACTGTTACTTCTGCAGCTGTATCCAGAACTGCTATCACTGGATACCCATGTACTGTCACTGGGACCCTTAGCATCGTTGATGTTCCCAGTTTACCTATTCCCAGGGTTCCATCGCTAGACTCTGGATTTTTGTAGTAATCTTGTCTATTGCCCTGTCTGGTAGGGTACCTTTTCTCATTACTGAAATTAACCCTTTTTCTCTGTGGTAATGGTGAACCCTTTAGTTCTGGGCAATTTCGACGGTAGTGCCCTGGCTGGTTACAATTGTAACAGACTGCCTGTTGATCTTGTTTGTCTCCTCTGTTAGGCTTGTACGAGTCCTGTTGCTGTTGTGCATTTTCGAATTTCCTATTCGCTTTTGGTGTCCATTTCGGGGATGGACTTCTGTGTATAGATGGTCGATTATTTGTGTCAGCTTTTTGATGCTTAAGCTGCTTCAGCTCTTCAGTAATAGCTGTCATATTATTTGACATTGCACCTATGTTGCCAACAAAGGTATCTGTTATCTTGGCTAAACTAGAAACCACAGATTTCACTTGTTCTTGGAGTGATGAAATTTGTTCAGCAGTACTGTCTTGTTTTCTGCTATATGCCTGAATTGTAACGGGCTCCTTATCCGTAATGGTCAAGTCATTGAGATTGACTGGTGTTTCACTTGGAGTGGAGTCTATAGCTTTACTGGTTTCCTGGAAGTATTTAATTATATCCAGAGCTTCATCCAGTGTTTCTGGTCTTGAGTGACAGGCATGTTTCGCTGCCTGTTTGTCTGAACATCCTTGACAGAAACGGTCTATTACTGTTTGGTTGACAAAATCTTCTGGGACGCCTTCAAACGCTCTGATAGCTAACAACTGTAGGCGGTCTGCCCATTCATCTATACTTTCCCCTTTTCGCTGGGCACTATTGTTAAATTCTGCCCTCAAGGTTTAGGGTAGGTCCTGGTAACCAAATCGTTTTTCGATCTTCCGTATGACACGGCTATATGAGATGTTTGGATCTTGGTCCAGCAACAAGGTGTAATAATCGCTAGCCTCATCTTGCAAACACCAACAGAGTTGACTTCGTTTCTGCTGCTCTGTCAGTCCGTTTGTTGTAACAAACTCACTAAACTTCCTGAAGAAAGATCTCCAAGCAGATTTGTTCTTGCCTGTGAACTTCAAATCTCTAGGTGTCTGAATTGACCTTTGCTGAGGTTGAATTTGTCGGTTTCTCCCCTGATTACAGTTACGGGCTACTGGAATCTGTATTTCCGATCGTTCGGACGATGAACTGGACTGCCTTCTAGCTTGCAACCTTCTACGTGGCAGTAAATCCTGTCTAGTAAGCCTTTCTTGCCTGTTATCTGCATTAGATGGTGTATATGTTTCATACACCAGTGGTGCTAGACTGCCAGCATCTGTAAGTCTGGTTGACTGACTCAACGCCGATGGTTGGGTATTCGGTTCATTCCTGCATTGTGCTGAATGAAATGGCAGTTGGTGAGTCCTTGACATTGGTGGTGTATAATACTCGGTGTCCGAGTCGTCTTGTGTGTCAAGATGTAGTCTGGGCACTGTGTTGCCCTGATTAGTCACCTCAGTCGGTTTGTTAAGTTGTTGGTGTTCCAGTTGTAACTCTGCAACTTTTTGTTGTAGTTGCATATATTCATATTCCAGTTCCTTGTACTGACCCTGTAGTTGTTGTCTCTCATGATAAAGATGTTCACGGTGCGCATATTGTTCCATTGATGTGTAGTGTTGTTCACCTGTTGAGTGCAGTTGGTGTGTATTTTGTTGACTTATTCGGTCAACAAGTGACTGCTGTTGTTGCGTGTGATGACTTGGTGTGTCGTGCAACATATGTGGTTGTGGATGTTGAAATTGTTGAAGTTGTGGACCTTGGTATATAGTTTGTTGATGGTGTTCAACTTGTTGTTGACTTGGTCTGTCAACATAAGGTTGTTGTCGTTGTCGGTCAACTGTAGCGGGTTGTTGTAATCCAAGTTGCTGTTGGCTTGTTTGATCAACAAGTGTATGTTGAAGTAGTTGTTGATGTTGTCGGTGAACCATTAAATGTTGTTGATGGTGCTTCTGTTGGTTAACAGTTGAAGTGTACTGTGGTAATTCAAGTGGTTGACTTGATTGGTCATCAAGTGTATGTTGAAGTAGTTGTTGATGTCCTGGTTGGTCACTAGAGACATGTTGAAGTGGTTGTTGAAATGGTCGTTCAACAAACGTATATGGTTGCTGTTGTTGACTCGGTCGGTCGGTAGTTGACTGTTGTTGATGTGGTCTATCAACAATTATGTTATGTTGTGGTTGTTGACTTGTTCGGTCAACAAATAAGTAAATAAATAAGCAATGGTTACAGCAATGGCGTCTGTATGTCTCCTCATTACGTCACAGCTTCTTGTGGTGGCGGGAAAACTTTCGTGTCTCTCGGCCTTCTACGCTCCACCAATGGTTGGTCTCTGGAACACCCCCGAGATGCCCCGGACAAGAGATCGGGTCTGAACAATCACCCATTAACAGGGAAGTGCCTAATTTCACCACAGTATTAAGATTATATTAAATATATATATTTATAGTTCAGTTTTTAATATTTTAAATCGTTTTTAATCTTTTAAAATTTATGAATTTAGGGAAGTTTTTGGAAAACCAATTATAATTCCTTTGTTAAAATTTAGAAAACAAACTCTAAACATTTGTAACTTACACTTGTTACTGATAATAAATCGCATGCTGGTCTGTGAAAAGGTTGTATGCAGGTACGAGCCACAATTACATTTTGTGGGTAATTGACATATTCTCGTAAGAAAATGTTGAAACCATTGATACAATTCTGTGTATACTTCTGTAATATGTTAGTTTTGTACTGAACTGTACAGAAATATATTCAACCATTTAGAATCTGCTTAATTTTACTCTTCTTGACGTTGGTCTGGACTTAGTGATTTTGTATTTGGTCTGAAATTGTTGACTTTATAATCAAGTGTCTCGACTAGTCTTGATGTTGTCGAAATTAGTTTCAGCCTGATTGAAAATACAGAACACGTCTCTATCCTGCCTTAACTAGCCATGTTATTTCTGATTATTCTGCACTAAATTGACAAGACCGAATTAGACTCCACATACAGAACAGGTCTCTATCCTGCCTTAACTAGTCTTGTTATTTCTTATTAGTCTGCACTAACTTGACCGAATAAGACTCCACATACAGAACAGGTCTCTATCCTGCCTTAACTAGTCTTGTTATTTCTTATTAGTCTGCACTAACTTGACCGAATAAGACTCCACATACAGAACAGGTCTCTATCCTGCCTTAACTAGTCTTGTTATTTCTGATTAGTCTGCACTAACTTGATCGAATAAGACTCCACATACAGAACAGGTCTCTATCCTGCCTTAACTAGCCATGTTATTTCTGATTATTCTGCACTAAATAGACATGATCGAATTAGACTCCATATACAGAACACGTCTCTATCCTGCCTTAACTAGTCTTGTTATTTCTTATTAGTCTGCCCTAACTTGACCGAATTAGACTCCATATACAGAACAGGTCTCTATCCTGCCTTAACTAGTCTTGTTATTTCTTATTAGTCTGCACTAACTTGACCGAATTAGACTCCATATACAGAACAGGTCTCTATCCTGCCTTAACTAGTCTTGTTATTTCTTCTTAGTCTGCACTAAATAGACAAGACCGAATAAGATTCCACGTACTTTTGTCTAGTCAGTAACTCTCCGCCTTCGTTTCAAGTATAACGTGCAGAAAAAAATATTTTCAAATTTTTGTACAGGGCGGCTTTATATTTGTACAGTACAGTGACAAAAAATTAATGTTTATTTTATAAAAAAAAAACAATATTGTATACATGTATATAAAGTAATAGATAATTAACAATAACAACAGATAGAGACAAAACATTATTTTTATTTATTTCCTGCATTGCCTACCTTTTTCAATATTTTTGCTAACAGAAAGCGAGACTTTTATGCTAAAAATCTAAGGGATTTTCGAAACGTGACCATATGCTCAGACTTAAAATTCCATAATTTAACTATCTCGATTGGAGAAATCCGATAATCCAATCGTACCAATGTAAGATCCTATATATAGGTGAGGATCTTTTTATTTATCATACTTGCAACATATCTGTTGGGATACTGTGTAAATATGTCCCACTTTTGTACTATTTAACACTAAAGACGTCAACCTGTTTTTGTCCTGCTACCACTAAGGGACCATGATGCAATTTATTTATAAACAAAATACTATTTATAAATATTTAAATTCTTACTATTGACAAAAATGTCAAAAATAGAACAAAGAGTTCGAGGCCAACTTCGGCCAAGTTGTGTTCACCTCCGGCTTCAATTGAAATAGATTGGAAGGTTTCCTACAACTGGTACGGGTGGGTTATCATTGGGTAGTTTTGCTTCGAGCCTTCAAGAACGGGGATAGAAGCGCAAATAATACATAAATCCATTCGCTAAAAACAGCTGTTACGTTTCCAGTGTTTATTTTATGTGCTATGCCACTTAATTAACAGCCGTTATGTTTGTTACGTTTTACAATTATAACGCCACAAAAAGCAATACTGTTTGATCGTTTTCTACGTTCTACGTTTTCGTCCTTTTCGTATGTTACGTTTGTTACAGGGGGCCTCGGTGGTTAAGGTAGTTCGTGTACTATTGATCACGTGGTCTGTCAACACTGAAATTGTAGGTTCGAGTCTACTGCGGGCAGGGTGCACTGAACACCAATCTTAATTGACCAGTACTGCTAGTTTTCTAACCGAGGGTTGGGGGTTTCGCGGGTTTTTTAAAGTACTCCAGCTTCACCCCCACCCCCAATAAAAACAGGACGCATGATATAATTGCAAAATTGCTAAAAATGGCGTTATATACCATTCAAACAAACAAACAATCCGTTTATTACATAATACACCATAGAATTGTCTCTTTATTATCAACATTTTCTATACTATCCTTGTAGTATACCTATAATCGTCTCCAATTCATGCCACCCTTATCTCCATTTACTATGCATGTTGGTTACAAAAAGTGTCCACAGTAAAAACAAGTATATCGCCAATTTCAAGGAATGTGAATAGTGTGCATTCACAAAAAGCACATTTTAGTTATACTAATCATGCATAGATGTTCTACGCATGCGCTTGTCCATATTTGCATATCGCTTACAGTACTTGAGATTGAAAACGCAACACTTTTAGCAATCTTCAGCGATCCGTCAGCGTTCAAAAATCTATCAGCAATCAGTTATCAATCAGTCAGATCAGTCAAATCGTTTCCAATCCGTCAGATCGTTCCCAATCCCTCCATCCGTCAATTGACGGATTTGGAACGATTTGACTGATCTGACGGATTGATTTTGACTGATCGCTTCAATTCGTCCATTCAAATTCCAGTCAATGAAGTTAATATTTCGAAGTGAGAAAATTCTTTTAACTCAGAAATATTAGAAGTATAAACATGTCTACTGCTATTTTATTTATGGCTCGTTTGACCTAAACCTAGACTTAAACTAGTAAATGGAAATTCCCCCAATCTATAACGAATGCATCTGTGACGGAATATAAACTTCACATAGTGTCATTTTATTGAAAAAATAATTGTAAAAAATAATTAAAAAATGAACACAATTACTTTTAAAAATATCTGACCATGCATTCCAAGTCGTACCTCTCGTATTTTTCTTTGAAATTTTATAAAGCGGAAAAAGGTCAAAACATTAAAAAAACGCGAAGGCGGAATCATACATTTTTTTCCCTTCGCTCTTTCGCGTTGGCATTATTTGTATGTTTATTTGTCTGAAGTTTTTTTAACACCATTTTCAAACATTATATTACACTATATAGTATGGCGTCGAGTGTTTATTGGGAAGAGCTGGAATACACAGCGAAACAGCCGACCTTCGACCGGAAAACCTGGTACTCTTTGCAAATTTATGGATAAGTCGAGCACACCGTCTCGCTGTAAGGGTCGAACAGACAATGTCGGTGATCAATAGTAGACTACAGCTACCTTAACCACCGAGGTCGAGTTTTTTTTATTATAAACGCTCATTTGTCGCAGTTTAGTCAAAGTTTTCTGTCTGTGCCACAGTTCCTACGAATTCCAGAGTATAATACTAAATAAGATTTACGACAAAGGCGAAACCATCTTTTATATATCTATTCACTATTTTATTGTCAAATGAATTTACAAGAATTAATTCCAAGTACTTTTAATATTGTAAACGCGACTTTGATATCCATTCAGTAATACATAAATAATATTGGTAAAACATTTTTAAAAACATCGGATGGATTTATTTTAAAGATTATTTTTGTACCTTGCTTTTTTGGTTTACTCAAAAAGAAATCAACAATAGTTGACGTTCATGGAAAAGGATATTTTAATTGATGTGTTGTTAGCTCACCTGACCCAAAGGGTCAGTGTGAGCTATTCTCATCACTTTGCGTCGTCGTCGGCCGTAAACTTCACACATTTCAATCTTCTTCTCCAAAACCCCTTCGCTAACTTGGCAGGAATGTTTATTGGGTGGTTCTTTACAAAGTTTGAGTTTTTGGTGCTGATCAAATATTAAACATGGCTGCCAGAGCCATTAATGCGTTCCGATTGGCTGAATTTCAAAAATCTTCTTCTCATAAACCGCTTGCCAGATTGATGTGAAATATTGCAGAAATGTACTTTAGATGGTCCTCTACAAAGTTTTAGTTTTTTTATGCTAATCCAAAATCCAAGATGGCCGCCATTGCAGGACTTAATTTAACATAGGAACCTATGGGAAAAACATACAAACAACTTCTTCTCGGAAACTGTTCCACACAATAAAGCCAAATTACGAAGAAATGATGGATGGATATTTATCTTAACATTTTGAGTTTTTCGAGCAATTTGCAAACTGAACATGGCTTCCACGGCCACTAATGGGTTCTGATTGGCTGAAATTTTAAAAATCTTCTTTTTACAAACCGCATGGCAGATTGATTTGAAATATTGCATTAATGTACATGGTCCTCTACAAAGTTTGAGTTCTTTGTGGTGATCCAAAATCCAAGATTGCCGCCACCGTGGAACACAGGACCCTATGGGAAAACTGTACAAACAGCTTCTTCTCTGAAACTGTTCCTCACAATTAAACCAGGGGCCTCGGTGGCCGAGTGGTCAAGGTAGTTCGTCTACTATTGATCACGTGGTCTGTCAACACTGAGATTGCGGGTTCGATTCTCACTGCAGGCAGGTTGTACTCGACTCCAATCTTAATTGACAAGGATTGCCAGTTTTCCTACCGCAGGTCGGGCGTTTTCTCCGGGTACTCCGGCTTCCTCCCCCAATAAAAACTGGACGCCATGATATAGCTGAAAAATTGCTGAAAGTGGCGTTAAACACCATCAAACAAACAAACAAAACACAATTAAACCAAATAATGCAGAAGTGAATCTTATATAGTAATCTTATTATTTTAAGTTTTTCGAGCCGACAGGAAAGTCAACATAGCTGCCAGAACTGCAAATGCGTTCTGATTAGCTGAAATTTTAAAATTCGTTTTCTCACAAACCGCTTTGCAGAAGGATATGTGATATTGTATGGTCCTCTACCAATTTTAAGTTTTGTGTTTTGATCCAAAATACAAGAGTGATGCCACCATGGAACATCACTTAACATACTTACCTATGAAAAAACATAAAAACTGCTTCATCTCGGAAACTGTCCTACACATTGATGCTGATTGGAAATTCAAAAAGTTTTTTTGTAAGTCAGATGACCGATACAGGCTCTTAAGATCCTCTAGTTTATTTTACGATGTCTATTATAGTCGTTCGATATTTGATGATATATAAGTATAAATGTTTTCCTTAAATATCGGGAGTATGCATGTGAAATAAGAAACTAATGTAAATAATGAGCACAGTCATCAAACCAAAAATTAAAGCATGGAAATACAGACTGCAATATTTGTGCTGTTGTTTTTTCTACGTCCTTATTTCCTTTGAATTGTCTCAATGTCGCAATTTTTGTAAAACACGAAATCATGATTACAAAGGCATGTCATATTGTGCAGATTGCGTTCTGGTATACCGTCACAAAGTTCGAATTAATTGGGACTTCAAACAGGTATATAACGTGAAAACTAAACAAGACAAGGCTTTAGCTCATCTTAATTATGCATGTGAAGAAGGCACTAAATATAACTGGCTAATTGATCAAATTTAAAATTCGGTTACAGTAGTTCGATATACAGTCAGATATATTATAACATTTCAGTTATATTTAGAACAAGAACAACACGGGGTGAAAGGAATATGGGCCAAATGTCTAAATGAGATTCTTTTGGGATCTTTTTGTGCAGAGAAAGTGATACTGTCCCGCCTGCAACCTCACAATCAGCAAGCCGTTAATATATATGTATTCTAATATGACGTGCCTAAAACGTCATAAACAATCAACATTCTTTTTGGTGACGTCACGTGCAGTAAGATTTTTCATGTATATTAACAACGTCACAGTAAAATGTTTGCCCTATAAATGGCCGAAAAGACCTGCAACTCGGAAGGTGACGTTGTTAAAAAAGTTAATATTTTTTCTATTAGAATCGTGCTAAAATATTGGACATAAAGGGCCAAACGTTGGTAAAATCAGTATATATTCGTGCCACGATGAACTATTTCCTAAATCAAACAGCACTCGACCAACAGGCTGCTCAACGCGTACCTAGGTGGCAGATAAGACCATTTTGTCGGCGAGCTGACAGGTCATAATACAGAAAGCATGGCCACACACCATAATTGGTCACGTTTTTGGAGATTGTCACGTTCCTTACATGCTAAAGAACCCTTTTGTATACGTCGAGAAGAATATGCTCGTTGTAGCCCATTTAAAGGCTAAATTTTCAGCCCTACTCAATACTCCATATTTTATAGTGGCATTCAAACTGAAATGCCCTTTTGTCTTTTTTCTCCATTGAATTATTGTTTTTTGACATGTTCTCGTCCTCAGTAAGCTGTAATACTGCTCGATGGACGTAAAGCAAACATCTAATCAATCAATCAATCAATCAGTCAAGTCAATTCTTGACGAATAAGGTTGAAGTCGATCGCACATTACCTGAATAACAAATACAACAAAGTTCCAGGTAATAAATTTTGCTACGCCTGACGCGCGTTTCGTCAATTCAAGACTCATCAGAGGCGCTCTTGGATTCACAACCCAAATGTATACTAGGATGTGATCATAATAGATGACCTACCAACTTTATCTCATGGCCACCGAGGCTTTACATTACATCTGTTTTTTTGCACCAGGTTTCAACATTTTTAAGCTCCATCTTTGTATCTGGCATAAAAAGGGAATGACGCCCGATTTAAAGTCATGCATACCTTTCTTTATTGTCGTTTGAAAATATGATTGCACATAGTTTACCCAAATTTGAATTCAGTACACAGTGATTGTTCAGCGATGATTATTGGATACACCTATTACTGACTAGTGGTATATGATATCCATTCATTTAAAAAAAAAAACCAACTCACATAATACAGTAATAGAAGCGGGAATAAAAGCTGGTTAAACCTACCTTTTATTTTGAAATGCATGTAATAAGTCAGGTCCATTCCTGTAGTTGCAAATATTTTTGGTTGTCTGTTCTAAAGTTTGCGGGTTTCTAGGTCTTTAATTTGTGGATTGTCTTTTTCACAGTTTACTTGGTGTTCGGTATTTGTTATTACCTTCATTTATCATGAAAGTGAGCATTGGATTCTAGCATAAAGGATGGTATGCATGAATTATTTCAATTCTGATTATGACAAATACGGTAATCTATGCACCAAAGCGGCATAAACATGTTCGAAAGTGTATGGTTGTTTAACATCCCTAACGCGTGTCATAATATAGAGTGGTGAAACACATGATTGAATTGCTGTATGTCAAATACCTCAAAACGGAGATTCAGACTAAAAAATAAAAATTTTACTCATAAAAACGATGATTGCAGTTTTTGGATATTATTTTTAAAAATCCAACCTACTGAAACTGACATCTTACGCATGTGCGAACTAAATTTATTTGAATTTAAAACGGCATTGTTTACATAGTGAAAGAATAACGTCATATTAGAATACACACGCAAGGAAAATAAATTTAATATATCAAAGGTAATGACAAAACTTAATAAACAGAAATTGCGTTCGATTTTATAATGAGCACATGTAGTATTATTGACTACAAACAAGTTCTCGCTATAAAAGAGAATGTCTGCGAGTACATGACTGCAGTGTTCATACTTTGTACTTGATTTGTGTTAAGTTTGTTTTGTAATGTTAATCCGCCTATCTCCCCATTTATCATTTAACTCGGACATAATCTTTTGCCCCCAATGATGGTGTTCGAGACAATAGCAACTTTATAAACTAGTATTTAATCATTATATTAAACGTTTCCCTTTTTTTCATTTCTTACAGGATAATAAAACATGGCTGACAAGTCATCAGTTTGTACTATATGTGACGAGCGTCATATTAATAGACAGTCCACTGACTGGTGTTTTGAATGTGAACAAGCGTTATGTTCCGAATGTAAAGAGTTCCATGCAATTTCGAAATCGTCAAGAAATCACGCGACAATGCCGATCACAGACTATCAGACTCTAGCTTCATCTATCTCGTCTGTAAGTGGGTACTGCAGCGATCACGTGGAAAAATATCAGATGTTTTGCCAAACTCATGACAAACTTATCTGTGTGCAGTGTATTCAGAAGCACCCCGAGCGCAAAGATGTAATACCTTTAAGCAGCATAACCAAGAATGTGAAGACATCAGAGGCCTTTCGAGAAGCTGAACAGTGTTTGCTTGATATCGACGAGAACATAATAAATATTGAGAATGCCATTAAAGACAAAATAAGAACATTGCATGACAAAAAGGAGTCGATTCTGTCTGAAATCAGCCAAGTACGTCAGAATATAAATGAACACCTTGATCAAATAGAAGGTATAATGAGGAAAGACGTTTCAGACATAGAGAATAAAGTCGGAAAAGATTTGGAGACTGCGTTAACAGCTCTGACGGAAAAGAAAGAAAAAAATTCATCCTCCAAACAACAACTTGATAATGTGATAAAATATGCTTCAGATCTTCAAACATTTTTTTGCATTACGACATATTTCACCTGAGCCTACTATAACAGAAACATTTCTTCAGTCACTCATTGATAACGGTCATCTTGACAATTTCGCTATCGAGTTGAGTCTTAATGAAAATTTAAGAAGCATTCCGGATAAAATTAAGACATTCGGGTCTGTCTGTTTGGAGAAAAGTCCTTGTGAATTAACTCTTGTTAAACAGAAAGATAAACAAGCTCAGATATTTGGTGTACAGTCGACATCTATCCAAGATATCAAACTCAAACTTTCACAGACCATTACTACTAACATCAGTAGTACATGGGGATGTGATATCCTACTGGACGGTAAACTGGTCTTCTGTGATTTTGATAGGAAACGTTTAGTTGTTACTGATACTGAAGGTAAACAGTTGTTTGAAGTTCCAGTACAAAACTATGCAATTGATGTAACATGTATCAGTGACAAAACAGGCGCCGTGACAACAGATGGTGGCTCACATGGAATAATCATTATAGATATCAGCAGTCGTAAAATACTGAAGTTCATTGCCAGAGATAACTATTGTTGGAGTATAGCATCAGTGAACGAATCACTTGTGTATAGCGTTAAAGGAAATGGAATCGAGATGATGGACGTCAATGGTGAGAACACAACAACCATTGTCAGATGTGATTTACCATGGTATTCATATATTGCTTCATATAACGACAAACTGTACTACACCAACTACTCCACCAACACTGTCACCTGTTGTGACATGAAAGGCAACACAATCTGGACATTTAAAGATGAGACTGTCATTCGTAACCCGTTAGGTATATCTGTGGATAAAGACGGACACGTGTACGTTGCTAGTAATGAGTGTATAAGTGTAGTAGTGTTGTCAGCCGATGGACAACAAAGTAGACAAATTCTGTCCAAGGAGGATGGTTTATATAATCAAACAGGATTACACTATTACAGAAGCAGGAAACAACTCCTGGTTACTAATTACAACACTACTGGTTTCCTGTTTGGTGTGTCATGTTAACTTTAACATTAACAGGATTGCTATAAAATTTGTGGAACAACGTGTTGGAATATTTTATTACAACAGTAAAATGACTTATAATTTTTAAATGGTTAATATCAATTAATGCGATTTAAAAATAAGCACAAACAAGTATTCAATTACTGCTGGTACTAAATGTCGAAAATATTCAAAAGTTTTTTTTTGCAGTTTCCGTATATTGTTTTAGAGATATTTATTATAAATTATTTACAATCAAATTTGTGAATTTTAAATCAATTGATTACGTTTGTCCAGAAAAAGGAAAATGTGGTCCACGTACTATTATAGGTCACGTGCCAACACTTCTAGTCTAACTTCGGATAAGGTGTGCTCGACTCCAACCTTGCTTGACAAGAATTGCCAGATTTTCTTCTGATGATTTTGGTTCTCTCTTCATACTTCGCCATCCTCCCGAATAAAACACGGGCTCACTGATATAACTTAACATTACTGAAAGTTGCGGACAATACCAGTAACACAAACAAACAGAATCACTTAACATATTGTTCTATGTGACCCGTGTTAAATCGGGTTATCGAGAATGCTAAAGGGATGAGCCGGTGGTGTGTTACTGGCAGTTTCTCAATTATGCAAATTGTGCTGTCAATTACAATTACAAGTATTTTTCATTCATTAAAATAAGAATATTTTAATCATATATTTTCACCCTAGTTATGTAAACGTACTCGTATTTTAACTTTTGTATTGCTGTTTGTAGCTTTAACGTTCAACTCCAGCAAAACAAGCTGTGAAAAGGAATATAGGACATCATGTGTTCGATCGCAGGTCGATATTATACCCGAATGACCTTGAGATATGTCGCTATCAGGATTTATCAGCCAGAAAAATGTTATATTCAGGAGGCGAGGTGAATATACATTTTTGAGGGTTGAGAAATCCTGATAGCGACCGTATATTACAGTCAGAAATTGTAAGTTTAAACATATTTTATTAATAAATTATATATACAAGTACAAATTGATACATTAAATTACATTATATTGTATAATAGGATTGAGAAACAAGTTATCAGAATTTAAATTAATCCATATCCAGTGTGAGTTAGTAGCATTTATAATTAGAATTACTCAAGGAGGATGTCCACTAAGAAACAATTTATACATAATGTTGTGTAGGGTGGGTAAGATTGGGGAGGGGGTGAGGTGTTAGTATAGAAAAAAAACCCAGAAATTTGAAGATTTTTAGTACTGCTGAAGTCTATGACGTGAAACGTTTGCTGCTGACTATAAAGCTTTGTACACTTTAGAACAATTTTTCATTTTGATCGTCCGCGAGAGCAGGCTATCCAAATAATAGACGATCAACTGTCATGTTCCGTGAAATATCAATCGAGTGGATGTATCGGTTTCTCGACTAATTAAATCGGAAAAGTGGAATAGTTAATGAGAATTTGTTTCCGGCACATCTTGTTGACAGCTACTGTTGGGCCAATTTAGATGATGATTGAGGGAGCTACATAATTTTCGCATTCTCGTGTGGATGATTTGACCGTGTCGGGTTCCAGAATAGTTATAATTAGGTATTTTGATACGACTGTACTGGACTTGAGGTTGGATTTGAAAGAAGCTTTTACCAGGCGCCTGGTTCCATTCTCTAACCGAAGATGGCAGAAAATGTCTAGTAAAAGAAGTGCAAGCTCTAACTGGGGGTATACATAAGGTTTGCCTAGTGTTATAATAGTGAATGTTTCCAAAATTTCGAGGGACTATGTCACTTAGATATGTGGGTACCAGACAGTTTATCATTTTATAAAAGATAAAGTTGTGATGTTCACGTCTTATTTGAAATTTCTTTATACAACTTATTTGTATATTAAAAAAAGATTTTTGTTGTCCCAAACGACATCTACATACTCCAAAATAGGTCGCATGAATGTTAAGTCAATTTTCACCAAGGTGTTTCTATCGAGAGTAAATTTAAATATTATAAGAATATTGACTCTAACAAACGCCGTTTTGGTTATCAAATCAATTTGCTTTTCCAAGCTGCCATCATGCGAAATTTCTAAACCAAGATGTTTATGTTCTGTAACATTTCTTATTATAATGTTATTCGTAATTAGAGGGGGTTGGGAGGGCTTTTTTGTTTTTCTCGTTATTTTCATAGTTTCTGTATTTTTAGCGTTAAAGTTTACCAGCCACTTGGTCAACCATTCATGTATCGTTGACAACTCATTATTCAGTATTTCTGCACAATTTACGGATTGTCAACAATAACATACAACCTTGTGTCGCCTGCAAATAACTTTATTGACGAATAAATTTCCGTAACAATATCATTTATGAAAATTAAAAACAGTAGAGGCGCTAAAATCTATCCTTGGGGACACTTGCGTTTATAACGCGCCATTGTGAATATGCGTTATCTAAAACTACTCGTTGTTTCCTGTTATTAAGATAATTTTTTATCCAAGATAGCAAAGAACCACTTATCCCAATGTTTTTAAGCTTGTTAAGTAAGCCCATGTGCAAGACGCGATCGAAAGCTTTGCCGAAATCACAGAAAACTACTCGGATTTTTTCCCATCGTCATTAGCTTTTCCAAATTCATTAGTAATACTCAGAAGTTTGTTAATAGCAGAATCCCCAGAAGTAAAACCAGACTGATGTTCAGTAATACTGTTATTTGTTGTGTACAAAATTGTAAATATGTTTGTAGAATTGTTTCATTATAAGAATAAAACCTTCCTTCATCAGAAAAACAAATCTGCCATGATCATAATTTGGCAATTTGATGGTCACAAATTGAGTTTACCTGCGACGCGTTAGTGGAGCCATTAAACGTATATTTGCAAGCATCAAATTCCCAATCGAAGCCGGCAAATCTTCTAATACAATAAGTTATCTCCATTCTAATGCAGGGTCCAACTTACTACAATATTTACATTTGTAATATTTTTCAAATTCCAACGATCAACTGATCGATTGTTGAAACAACAAATAATACGCCAGCAAAATTAGTTTGTTCTGTTAGCTAAAGTCTTATCGATCTTACAATATTTTGAATGAAATCTCATGTAACAATATTAAAGAAAATTATTTATAAACAAATATGTATTTGCTCAAAGTACATTAAACATGTTTATTCGAAATGTATAGTTCTTATACGGGAAACTGGAACGAACAAAGATTACAAATAAATTGGGAGGTTACATGTTACGTCTAGAAGTTTTGTCATTTCTACTGATTTGTTGGGTGAAACATACGGTAATTTTACACAATGGACGGTAGAATTGTGCACCTCGAATAGTTAGCTGTACACGGAGCAACTGACAATTTGTTGATTTGTTGCATAATATTCATGTTATTCATTTGGCAAGCGAGCGGGCTGGCGGATATGACTTTGCAAGCACTCGAGGTACAGTAGTGGAGGTTTTCTTAGAGACAAGCTTGGAAGATCCGGCAGTTGTACTGTTTGACTCGTCTAAATTTACTCCTATAAAATAGCCGAATATTTTATGTTTAATTATCCGAAGAATCCGAGTTGTACAAGTTTAAACTGTCCTGGCACCAGTGGCCAGTAATCTCATTATTCCACAATCAGAAACACTAGAATGCGATATAACATTCACTGTTGTCGCGCTCACACAATGATTTGTATATATTCTAGACAAATTAGCATCTGTGGATATGTTTTCTATCATTCAGTATCTTCTCGCCAATGGGATGGGTTGTGTACCAGACATTTTCAGAAGCTAGAACTCTAGTACGTGGTAACTGTAAAAAAATAATTAGAACCAGGAGTGCGTTTAGCCATGTATATTTGAAATTTGAAATGAAGTGACTGGACAGTTGGATGTGATTGTTGCATATATGCGAGTGGACTTCTCACCCCTGTTGCGTTTAGTTCGCTTGTGACCATTTCTATAAATTTAAAACCACGATCATCAGTTTAAATACCAAATGTTGCATCAGTTAAGCCTCCCTGATTTTCACGACCTCTTATAGAGGTTTATAGTCCTATAGACCTTTGGTATATATATCAATTTGTGTTATTAACATATTATTGCCCCCGTTGCCTTTTTCGTCACTTCAATCTAGAATTTTTTATGTTATGTTTTTGTTAACAAGTACAATTTGTCAATACCATATTTGTTTTATACATCATGTTATTAGATTTGCTCCATAGTTTTTTTTTTACATGAAATGATTTACATGAAAAATGTCTTCTAATGCCGCATTTGATGTAATGTCAATACTGATTGGACAATGTGAATAATTGCACGACATCAAATTCACGATTGATGCCATCAGAAGTTAATACAAGTGCACACATTGTTTTGATAAAATGAAAATTCAAATTAAAGCTGTTATTGTCATTGTTATAAAATGAACATAACCATACACTGACCATAGTGTGTTTGAAATATTTGGCAGCATTTGTTGATGATTTGAAATATCCAGTTAATGGTTCCACCTAAGTGCTGCCATTAAACTGATTTTCGACCATCAGATCACCAATTGATGCCACCAAATCTGTAAATACAATACAGAAATAATGTATTTCAAGATTTGCCAGCATGAATTGAGGACTTCAAATATCTTTATTTACTGGCTCCGGTTCAGCAGCAACACTCCAGTAAACTAAATTTGATACTATGACGTCACACATTTATGTCAGAAAATAATCTTATAATACAATACCGTTGTCTCCTTAGTTTATTGCAGCACTTATTTTCTGACACTGTACTAATGTTGTCAGTATGGTTTATATGCATGTAGATTTTTGGTGTATTATTTGATTTTGTCGGACAAACAAATGAAACATTAGGATGACTAAGGGAGTCAGTTTTAAATTATAATTTTTTTCTAACAAAAAAAAAGGCTCATTTTAGTCACCTGCACATATGGCTATATTCGCCATTCCGTTCCACCCTATTCTTATATTCATATATTCTTGCACGTTATAAAATGAGAGGGGGGGGGGGCAAAAGGGGGTCTATAAACAGGTTAACAATTTTTTTGCCCAAAACAGATAACGTAATAAGGAAAACAGATAACAGCAATTTAGGCAAGAAAACAAAGAACAGTGAGTTCAAAAATTATATCAGCAGAAGCTCATCTCACGGCGTTACGGCGAGAAAATCCATACATTTACCCTCTTGCTGCCAGATTCAAATTCGCAACGACTTCGTGTACGCCACAATGGCATGACGTCATGATATAAATTGCACTATTTATCCAAAGTGCTTGTTTAGGTGCTGTTTTGCGCTCATTAATTTGATGTAAATATGATCGCGATTAATTAATGTAACTTACCTACATGATAAAATTACAAAAAAGTTCAATTCGAAAAATCGTACCTCGCAATAGACAGGCGTTTTGTTTATTCAATTTAAGACACACCAGTTCTTATCGAAAAGAAGTCAATTAAAGAGTATAAAAAACACCAAAATAAGTCTAAATGTGTACCAAAATCAAATCAGTGCCATTCTACGCCTAATTGCGCAATATATAGTTTTCAATAATATAGAAATTTGAAACTCCACCATTGGAGGAAACCATAACGGAATAAAAAAAACCCACAACAATCAAACTAACAACAAAAGTACAGGCAAACAATTTTACACTGAGCCAGTCGCGCTTGTCTACTGAAGATTTCGCATATGCCTCGGTATCGAAAAGTTAAAACTAAAAAATAAAATGTCTTTATGATAGGTAGTTCAAGTTAATTTTTGTCTAGTTAATTAGAGAACTTATTTATTGTATTTAATAATTGTTGTTTTATTCTCGAAGAGTAATATAGACATACAAATATATTTTGAAGTCCAATTTTCTACATTTTGTTGTACTGTGAGTTCAATTATTGTATATCAGTAATAAATTTGTACATTTTATTGGTTTACAACATATCAGGTGACATAAAGAAATTTAATGTATAAAGTCAAGCGGTCTGATTTCCAATATAGACTAACACTTTTCGGTCTATATAAGATAATCGGACAGGTCAATATGGCGAAATTGGAAATAAGTGTTGACACTGTTCCTCTATGCAATAAACATAATAGTAAATGAAACTTGGCAATACCACGAAATTTGAACAGCCCTCGGGCTATGGTATGGACCAGGAAACCTGATATGGGACTTGTATTCGGCTCGGTATATATCAGTATTCTGTAGGTCCATACCACGGCCCTTGGGCAGTCCGAATTTTGTGGTATTGTCATCAGTTTAATTCACTATTGTGTAATTATGCCCATTAATAATATTCACTTGTTCATAACTTATATGAACTTTACAATGTCAAAACATATCTAACCACTGTGAGATAAGTAACCTGCCCTGGCCAGATATTAACACCAATACGTAATTAAATGTAATATAAAAAAAAGATACGGACATTTTACCAACAAGAAATTATTATACCCTATGCAACGAAAATGACGGGGGTATAATGTTTTTGACCCGTCCGTCCGTGTGTCAGCTGTTGTTGCCTGGAAAGCGCTCTCACTTCTTAATGGATTTTAACAAAAAGTTGGAAAATTGTTACTTATAGTAGGTGTATGGATGGGATTGATTTTCAGAGAAATTCGCCAAGGGGACCATATTTGTGTACATGTATATTCAATATTGTCACCCAGATAGCACTTTTATTTCTTCATGATTTTTTAAGAAACTTTGAGAAATTGTTACTTATAGTAGATGCTTGGATTTGTTTGATTTTAAGGGAATTTCGTATAGGGGGACAATATTTTTGGGAGCGGGACATTGTCAACTTTCATGTACATGTTTATTCAACGTTTTCTACTGGATAGCGCTTTCATTTCTTTGAGTTTCATGAAACTTTCAGTTCAATATATGAATTTTAAATACCTAATACCACCTTATGTAATGGGAACGCGTGTGGTATTGCGAGCTTGCTGAGTAAGGTTCCTTAATCTTCCTTGAAAATGTTTACATAGTTGCATGTACCAATTTTATTTAAAGTTTATTTATTAACTTTCCACGTTATACAGTACACTTATACGTGTAAAGCTTAGTTGGCGAATGTACTAGTGTCTGGTTCTGCATAAAGAACAAGCTTCTTCCCTTAATCCCTAAAAGGCTATCGTAAACAGTAACATCTGCGAATGGGAGTAGTTCCGACTGAAGGTGTGATTTAGCGAGTCAACTACCGGTCTGATTTTTAAACCTGGATCATACCCTCGTTGAACATACGGGACAGCGAACGAGTGGAGATATCTTTAAGCAATAACTGGAACTTAATTGGTCGGGAAAGTGACCTCGGATTTAAGTGATCTCCATAGCCTGGGTTAACCAAGGTGATAGGATTGTGTAATTCTTATTCATATTTTCAAACTAACATAATTTACACTAAGACACTGAATAGATGAGTAATTATAAGTAGTTTCTAGAAATTAAACAATTTTGTGTATTGACAACATAAATTAATTTTGTGGTGAAACTAATATAGTTAATTGTAATATTTTGACAATTTGAAGTTATTTGAGATGGGAACCTTTACATCAAACTTGGTTTAAAATATGCCAGATAGGTTGACTGCGAAACGTCAGCAAATTTTTCGAAATTTTTGTTCTATTTTTAGAGATCCGCATAAGTCAATCTCCAAAATATCAGTCAATCCGCCAAAGTACCAAAATCATTTGGTAGGTATTGAACGAATTAAAAGACAGCAAGATTGTCAATAATATTTTGGTTTAGCGTTTATATATTATCTTGTTGGGACTCAATTTTAGATATCAACACGGGTCCAGGGTTAAACAGTAGGAATAACTACGTCATCTTCATAAAGTTACAGTTCATCATCTAAATTACTCCCACCCCACCCCACACCCCACCCCCCCAAAAAAAATAAAATAAAAAATAAGAATGACGGTTGCCTCATTACATCGTTATTAGTATCGATTTCCGACATTGTGGGACAGCGGACTTTTTTGTCTCGAAATTTTGACCTCATACAATAATTGACGTCATTAGGACGATGACGTAGCATATGTCCATCACCGGGCGACTCAAGAAACACCAAAATGAAAATTCTTTCTTTCATGATTTTAACCTAATAAAGTTGTATTAAAATTATTACTTAAAAAAGTGTAGTTTTTTTAACAATCATTGGACACAAGTTACGTCATCTTAATAATGACCTCAATTATTATATGACGTCAAGATTTCGAGACAAAAAAGTCTTATGAGTTGTTTTTATTTTAGAACTTTTTAGTTCTTTAGGAGGCACGTTCTGTGATGAACAATAACATTAAAGTTCATTAGGAGGCACGTTTTGTGATGAACAATAACATTTTAGTTCATTAGGAGGTACGTTCTGTGATGAACAATAACATTTTAGTTCATAAGGAGGCACGTTCTGTGATGACGTAACATTTTAATCCGATTTGATGTTGACACATTGTCCTGTTAACCCGCAGGTCTTATTTTCTGCTTAAGTTCTGAAGGGTTAATTAAATTCGGTAACCTGTAGCGTTGCAAATTGTTGTGTTTACGGTTGCAATTACTGTATAACACCACCGGGAGGCCGGGGTGGTGCTTAGATATATTTGGCAATACGGATGTTAACTATTTTCCAACAATTACCTGTTATCTGTTGACTTAAAAAATGACATTGTTTTTAACTGTAATAATAAAAAAACCGTATTTGCTGTTAAAAGTCAGAACACTGTTAACTGTTTTACATATTTTTTCTCTGTTGTTTTAAATGTAATTGAGTCTTCCTATAAAGAGAGGAATATACATAAGATCACATACTCGTTACAATAGAAACACTGATTAATGTATGCATTTTCTCGTCGTATCGCCGTTCGATGAGCTTCTGTTGTTATCTGTTTTCTCAATTTTTGAACTCACTGTTTTCTGTTTTCTTATGTAAATCTCTGTTATCTGTTATCATCATTTAAAATTACTGATATCAGTTTTCTGAAAATAAAATAATTAACCTGTTAATGGACTACTCTAGCACCATCCTCTCGCTTATTTTTTAAAGTCAAAATAATGTCAAAAATGAATATATAAATAAGGTGAGTTTGCAAATCTCCGTCTGCAGACATGTACCTAAAATTACCCTTTGTTAACACCCCCTACCGTTAACAAAACGGCTGCCACCAGTTTAGCCTATATAGGGTAGCAATGAAAACATTGCTTTTCTAAAGAGAAAACAAATGTTTATGAAATGAAATTTCATCGCTCGGATAAAGTCGTTATATCGTTATTTATAGGGATACTGAAATATATTTAATGCAACAAATTCTTGATTCGGGACAGGGCTAGCGCCTCACTAGCGCCTCATACGAATTTGTTTCAAAAACTATATACTTCCGTTTCCTGCTGTAACTTACTATAAAGTATATGTTTTTCTGTGTTCAGTCGTAGCCAACAGTAACCTTACATTTTTTTACATAAACCCTTTCCAACCGCAATAAAAATTAAACTGTATGCTCAGTGAGACAAGACGAACACTTTTGCCAAAATGGAACTTTTAAGTATTTATTACACATATATGTGTCTCTACTAATAATTAAATAGCCAATTAGATCTCTCTCTGATAGAATCAGAATAAGAATAAGAAGTTTTATTGGAATAAAATCCATAAAATTGATAAGAAAATACACGGGTTTATACTGCATCTGACACTAAGCAAAATTTGAACGTCCTCTTACATGTATATAGCTGAAACAATGTTGAAAGTGGAGTAAACCACATTATTAAAATAAACGAAAACTGCAAATGGTTTAAATATAAAATCTAAGGAATATACAACATATGACACAAAGGCTAATGACACAGCTAGAGAAAATTATCATTATAGGAATATACAACATACGACACAAAGGCTAATGACACAGCTAGAGAAAATTATCATTATAGGAATATACAACATATGACACAAAGGCTAATGACACAGCTAGAGAAAATTATCATTATAGGAATATACAACACATGACACAAAGGCGAATGACATAGCTAGAGAAAATAATCATTATAGGAATATACAACATATGACACAAAGGCTAATGACACAGCTAGAGAAAATTATCATTATAGGAATATACAACATATGACACAAAGGCTAATGTCACAGCTAGAGAAAATTATCATTATAGGAATATACAACATATGACACAAAGGCTAATGTCACAGCTAGAGAAAATTATCATTATAGGAATATACAACATATGACACAAAGGCTAATGACACAGCTAGAGAAAATTATCATTATAGGAATATACAACATATGACACAAAGGCTAATGACACAGCTAGAGAAAATTATCATTATAGGAATATACAACATATGACACAAAGGCTAATGACACAGCTAGAGAAAATAATCATTATAGGAATATACAACACATGACACAAAGGCTAATGACACAGCTAGAGAAAATTATCATTATAGGAATATACAACATATGTCACAAAGGCTAATGACACAGCTAGAGAAAATTATCATTATAGGAATATACAACATATGACACAAAGGCTAACGACAAAGCTAGAGAAAATAATCATTATAGGAATATACAACATATGACACAAAGGCTAATGACACAGCTAGAGAAAATTATCATTATAGGAATATACAATATATGACACAAAGGCTAATGACACAGCTAGAGAAAATTATCATTATAGGAATATACAACATATGACACAAAGGCTAATGTCACAGCTAGAGAAAATTATCATTATAGGAATATACAACACATGACACAAAGGCTAATGACACAGCTAGAGAAAATTATCATTATAGGAATATACAACACATGACACAAAGGCTAATGACACAGCTAGAGAAAATTATCATTATAGGAATATACAACACATGACACAAAGGCGAATGACATAGCTAGAGAAAATAATCATTATAGGAATATACAACATATGACACAAAGGCTAATGTCACAGCTAGAGAAAATTATCATTATAGGAATATACAACATATGTCACAAAGGCTAATACACAGCTAGAGAAAATTATCATTATAGGAATATACAACATATGACACAAAGGCTAATGACACAGCTAGAGAAAATTATCATTATAGGAATATACAACATATGACACAAAGGCTAATGACACAGCTAGAGAAAATTATCATTATAGGAATATACAACATATGACACAAAGGCTAATGACACAGCTAGAGAAAATTATCATTATAGGAATATACAACACATGACACAAAGGCTAATGACACAGCTAGAGAAAATTATCATTGTAGGAATATACAACATATGACACAAAGGCTAATGACACAGCTAGAGAAAATTATCATTATAGGAATATACAACATATGACACAAAGGCTAATGACACAGCTAGAGAAAATTATCATTATAGGAATATACAACATATGACACAAAGGCTAATGACACAGCTAGAGAAAATTATCATTATAGGAATATACAACATATGACACAAAGGCTAATGACACAGCTAGAGAAAATTATCATTATAGGAATATACAACACATGACACAAAGGCTAATGACACAGCTAGAGAAAATTATCATTATAGGAATATACAACACATGACACAAAGGCTAATGACACAGCTAGAGAAAATTATCATTATAGGAATATACAACATATGACACAAAGGCTAATGACACAGCTAGAGAAAATTATCATTATAGGAATATACAACATATGACACAAAGGATAATGTCACAGCTAGAGAAAATTATCATTATAGGAATATACAACATATGACACAAAGGCTAATGACACAGCTAGAGAAAATTAAACTAACAATGTATGTTTTATTCATTGAAATACAGAATAATTAAGAAATAATTCACGCAGGCTGTGGTTTATCATTGTTTTACAACGGGGTGACAATTTATGTCGTATTATTATATCCCGAGCGATAGCGAGCGATAAAATAACGACATAAATTGTCATACCGTTGTAAAACAATGATAAATCACAGCCTCCATGAATTATTTCTAGTTTAATAAGACAATTACGGTACATTTATAATATTTTCGTACCTATAGAAAACATCGTTTCCGCCATGAACTGGCTATTCCGTCAATGTAACACACAATATATTGCAACGGATAATGATAGCGCGTGATAGCGCGTGATAGCGCGTGTCGCTATTTATAAGATTTATACATCATAGATATGCTGATGATACTTCATTATACTGTGTTGTTGACGATCAGAAAGCAGCTACGGAATATTTACAAGCAGACTTCGATAGTGTCCATAAATGGGTCACCGACTAGGGCATAACCTTTTAACGCCAGTAAAACAAAATCCATGTTATTCACAAGAAAACATAAGAATATATTCCAATTTTGTATTTAAATGATATTGCCTTGGAGAACACAAATATTCACAAACATCTTGGTCTAAACTTTAATCAACATGGATCTTGGAAAGACCATATAAATGAAATATATACAAAAGCCTGTGCCAGAATAAATATCTTGCGCATGCTCAAATATAATATTGATAGAAATCCTTTAGAAAAATTGTACGTTGCCTTTATTAGACCTATATTTGGGTATGGAAATGTTATCTTTGACAATTGTACTCGGGAGGAGTCTAACCTATTAGAGTCTGTACAATATGATGCTGCCAGAATAATTACTGGTATGCGTCGACGCACTCCAAAATTTAAGTTATATAAAGAACTTGGGTGGGATTCTCTGGAAAATAGGCGAAAGAACCAAAAATTGATTTTTATCTTTAAGGCTTTACATGGATATCTCCCATCTTACATTTCTGATCTCATACTTTCCCAAATCAATATAAATGAGAATTATAATATCAGAAAGCCTAGATATTTTGATATACCACATGCCCGTACAATCTCTTATCAACAAAGCTTCTTCCCGGATACCCAGATATGTGGAATAAACTGGATATAGATATACAAAATATCACCTCTCTGTCCGAATTCAAGAAAAAAATTGAATAATGTGATAGAGAACCCTCCTTGTCATTACTCCCTTGGCCCAAGTAAACTAAATATAGTATATTGTCAACTGCGGAACAATGTTAGCAACTTAAACCAACACCTTTACCAATCACATTTATCTGAGAGCACGTGTTGTGGTGACATTGAGGATAACTTTCATTATTTATATGTATGTCCCCTCTATAACAACCGGGGGCCTCGGTGGCCGAGTGGTCAAGGTAGTTCGTCTACTATTGATCACGTGGTCTGTCAAAACTGAAATTGCGGGTTCGATTCTCACTGCAGGCAGGGTGTACTCGACTCCAATCTTAATTGACAAGGATTGCCAGTTTTCCTACCGCAGGTCGGGGGTTCTCTCCGGGTACTCCGGCTTCCTCCCCCAATAAAAACTGGACGCCATGAAATAGCTGAAAAATTGCTGAAAGTGGCGTTAAAACACCATTCAAACAAACAAACAAAAACAATCTATGACAACCCACGAAGAATCTTATTCAACCGTCTTAGAAATTTTGAACCAATACTAAATGTAAATGTTTTACTACATGGTTCATTGGAACTGTCTCCAGAGGAAAATGCTGTCCTTGAATATATTAATAGTACACACAGATTTCAATTAATATTATAAATTTTACCTACAATATATTGCCCACCTTATTATTACTTTTGTAAACGCGTGCATATTTATATAAGAGTTAAAGATCCTAAACACTAGTACATGTACATGTATGTATACCTTGATTCATTTGCAGTTATCAAGAATTGATGACATCTGTTCACCAACCCATTGCTCCTATGTTATTTATATTATTAATGTTATTTACTTTATTTTATTTTATTCAATTTTTCTTCTTATTTGCCATTATGTTAATTTATTCATCTATCCACCTAACTGTTCTTTTATCATTACATTCATTTTTTTCTCTTTTTGGTTATTTTCTTCTATACTTGACTATTACCTTTTCTATTTCCTGAGTTAAAACATTTTTTTTTCAAAATTGCCCTTCTCTTCAAATACACAATTAAAATAACCAACTTGTACAGCTTTCTTCTGCTCTACTCAATAAATACTTATTTTTATTTATAAATATATTAAATGAGACAGTTACCACATATAGGTATGGGATTAACATTAATCTTTGTGTTATGTATACTAATTGCAATAGTACAGATTCACTTCTCTCACAGAGTACTCAGTATAGTGATGAATTACCTTGCTTAAAATTAACTTACGCCTGGGTTCACAAAAGTTACATATTGTCCCTATAATTATAGTACAGATGTAGTATAAATGAGTATTCTGTGAATAGACTGAAACATGATTACTATTATTATTGTTGCCTTTAGAATATTTATTATCTGCGATTGAATTACATTTCATCTTGAAATTGTTGGGATAGGATTTATATAGACTATGCCTGTTATCCTATTCCCTTTGATTTATATCAATAAAATGTTTGAAATATACGTAATACGCAATAGCTTTCCGGTGGGAGTTACAGTTTTGTAATTGGAACAGCCATTTAAAACACGCCCTCCTCAGCGCGTGTTGCTCATAGATAAATCATTTTTCCGACGCAGTCGGTATTATATTCACTTTTTACCCTTTGACCTCATGACACTTCACCTTTCGAAAAGCAAGTAACGTGATCCTAATTCTGTTTCTTGATTAGTCAAAAACCAATTTAGACGGGGGTTCAAAACAGGGTAATGAATTGGACAGGGGTTCGGAACAGGATGGTAAATTGGCAATTCTCCTTTCAAATTGTGTACTATTATTATTAGATTTTGCCGTCTGTTTGTTTATAAAATTATTTCATAGTGCAACTTAAAGTATTAAGAACGATCGAGATGAGCTGCAGTTTGTAAAATTTTATATTAAACGACTTGTACAAAAATGTTAAATATTTTTTAATTGAAGTACAGCGCTAATTAAAACGCATATTAACACCCTGGATTTTTCCGGGATTTTATGGAGTGTAAAAGAAACGAAGAGAAGAAATTTTAATTAATTTCTTTAAAAAATACAAATTAATAACCATTTTATATTCATGTTGATAGTTAATCAAATGTGTCATTATTGCTCTTGGGCGTCCGTCGTAGTACACACATAGATAGAGAGCTGTGGCTCTAATTGTAAAGTATACTTTGCTTAATCAGTAAATTTTAGACTATAAACATTTTATTAAACAATTCTTATTTTCAATTTGTTGACATAATTGTATAACTGCTTTTGGTGCTCGCAGAAAAACTTCATTTCTATATCTTAGGAAGTGGGTTTCAATACATAATAGCAATAAACGTTCTGGAATACATGTACATGTACAACAAAGTATGTAAATTATCAATTTTGAGTTAACTGTATGCTTGGTAAATCTGTTAATATTGAAAACACGTAAATAAAAAGAAGGGGGCGAACACATGTATAAATTAATTATTTCCAACTCGCTTCACATGGGACTAATGTTAATTTATAGGTTCATGATTTCTTTCACGTAGTAATAATTGTCCGTCAGTACGCCCCCCCCCCCCAAAAAAAAAAAAATTTCCATCAAACATTTCTGGTCTATTGAAACGGGGAATTTGTATGACATTAATGACGATTCGTAGTTTAATGCATAATTCAATTTATATCTTTACTGCGTCGGTTATCTTTTTTAAAGATAGTACTTGTTTACCACAGTTGTGGTCTTAAAGCCTTTAAAGCCACGGGGGGGGGGGGGGTAACTTGGTAAATATAGGGTAATACGGATGTGCGGCCCGAATAGGTCACTTTTTTAGCTCTCCAAAATATATGAATAGGTAGCTTTTTTCATTTAAAAATATATAATTCGGTAGTTGTAAATTATCTAAGTTTATCCATGCCTACATTCTCATCTTAAGCAAGTTATGCCTATGTAAACCACAGTGATCTTACAAACAAAGTGTTCCATTAACATCAATTTATCATTTTGGTAGTGAATGTACTATTTTGTCAATGGGGTTATGCAGTAATAAAATATATGAATGTTTTATAATGTCCGAAAATATATGAAAGGGTTGGGTTTTCAAATGTCCGTCCGCAGACCTGTACCTAAATTTATCCCTAGTTACCCCCTACCCCGTGTTTAAAGCACGTCACATTAGAACGAGAATAATTGGTTTATAATGGATTTAATATTTTTGAACTTTACCAATGCAATTTTATTGTAGAAAATATTAAAAAGTGTGTTAAAAGTGTATAAAAAAGCGTTCATTTAAATTGAAATTTGAAAATAACAAGTTAAACGAAATTATAAACCCTGGTATTTGTAATGACATTTTATTTTAAAAATACCGCTCGATATTTAAAAATAGAACAGATTTTACAAAAAGTTGTCGTTCTTTGCCTTCAAAGACGGGAGATCATATGACGACTTGCTACCTGCCAGGTGTTTACAACTGTTTAATGTGTATCAACGATTTGTATGTATAAAAGTTAATAATTTATTTAGACCATATAATCTATTATGCATTTCTTAGTTTTATATATGGCATAGAAATATTTCGTACGGTTATATTTCTAGTTTACTTTCGCTTTCGATTTTTGTTTATCAATGTCAATAAAGGAGTTGAATGTTCCTGGTAAGACAGGCATTGAGAGGGGTCTGTCAGCTACAGTAACGACCGTATCGGTAACGCTCATACCGGAAGGGAACAACTGTACCTGTGATACGTAATTTCTATTTTTTCCGAAAACGTACTGAATATTATTATCATTTTACTTTTTCTTGCGAACATACATGATAGGCACAAACATCGTCAGCACAAACAAAATCAGACACTGACGACAGATATGTGTGTTGTCTGCACTAATAAATGTATAATTGACTTGCGAGAATAAATAAGTTATTTCAGATCTTTATTTATATAGTGTGTCTTCATTCAACTGTCTATTTTTAGATTGTATTCACTGGATAATCTTCAAATCAATGGCGCGATAATTTAAAAATTATATGTTTCAGATGGTCTATTCCAAGACATTGTTTATGTTAATATCCAACGGCTTTTGCTCTGAAAGATTAATTTAGCATAATTGAAAAATAAATAATGTATAATCATAAACTTGCAAACAATCTATCGAAATAAACCTATTTTGCCAATGGGAATGTGTAATATGAAATATATGAAAAGGTCTGATTTTTTAACTCAGTATATGATTAGGTCCCGTATCATAACGTCCGAAAATATATGAATATGGTGGGTTTTCAAATCTCCGTCCGCAGACCAAGTATCGCTAGTAACACCGCCAACCCCCCCCCCCTTTCCCGAAATCAAGAAATTAGAATATTGGAATCGACTAAAGTTTTTATATTTATAATTTCAACTGTCTATATTGCAATCAGTAAATAAATATGTATTAAATTTCCGCGGCTTTACAATTTTGCACTCAAAGATTGTTAACGCATTATGTAAAAATAAATATTGTATAATCATAAACTTGCAAAAATCTATAGAAATAAATCCACTCCAACAATTATATGCACGGTGTCGCATATATACAGAAATAAGATTAAAGTCTATTTAGAATAAGGAACTTGGAATCGACTATAAATTTTTGACACTTATAATTTCAACTGTATATATTGCAGTTAGTGAATATGCAAATTTTTCTCATACTTCAACTTATCATCCTCCCAAGTCAGGGGTTCTGAGTCTGCGTTCGCTCCATCATGGAGAGAACGCGGACTCAGTACCCCTGACTTGTGAGGATGCAACTTATAAACCCTTGTGAAGGTTGTATCCCTCAGGCAAGTAATCCGGGAAACAACCCATCCACTCGTGTTTCTGTTTCCCGTTATAGATCGCGTTTGCTTTTATAACTAACTGTGAATGAATAAATCAATCCTCCTCCCTAAAATTTACAATGTCGCTTATTTAATGTAGTTCAGGACAACGTTTCAACATTTATATTCGAGGGGCCCCCTTATTTTGGGATACATGTGTGTACAAAAGTCATTGGATCCATATGAACAAACCGATTTTAGATGGTAGCTTAACCCAGTCCCTAGCTGGTGCAATATTATTTTCATTCACGCAAGCTTAATCCAGTCACTCTCAACTACGTTTACCATTATAGTTCTGAGATTAACAAAAATTAAAGCCAATCAGATACCTGAAAACTCTCTATATATTTGTTAAATTACCGTAATTACATTAAGAATTGATCATTTTTGGAAACATGAGTTTTAAGGAGTAGGAACTATGGTTATACCAAGTCAAGACCGCGTATTTTGCACTTTTCAATTTCTTTTTCTTACTTTGCTTTACATACATACTTGTATACATTTAAAATCGTTCCACATTTTGTAGATTGTCTATATCCCTAATCAAATATGGTCATGACTGATTTATGTTTTAGGTCTCAGTTTCATGAAACTTCTCAAATTGGGTTTTTTCTATGTATATCTTTATTTCTGATAAACCTTTGTTGGTACAATGGTATATAGGCATAAATACATAACAACAAAAATTAACAACTATGTACACTATTTACAACAATTAACAACAGGACTTAGCCGAGAAAACTTAAATTTTGTTTATTTCCCTAATGAATGAACACAATTTTCGTAGTTTAGACTTTTTTGTTGTAGTCATAATTTCTTTAAATTTTATAACATTAACATTTTTAAGATATTTATTTTGTCAATGCATGACATTCTTTTTTCAGAGAAAAATGTACATTTTAACAAATAATGGAATTCGTCTCCAAGATCATTTGAATTACAAAGGTTGCATGTTCTAGCCTCTCGCTGAATATTTTTCCACCGTCCAGATTCGATCGGCAATCTGTGGTTTAAAGTTCTAAATTTGCAAAAAGTAAATAAATCTCTGTCATCTAATATGTCAAAATAACGCTCAAAACTTAAGGATTCTTTAAATAATCGATAATTTAGAGTCTTTGGAGTATTTTGAGTACTTGAAAACCAGTTTGTTTAAATTGATCTTGGAGACAATTTTTTACTACTAGCTTAAGCTACGTAATATTTAAAAAGGACTGGTCTCTAAAAATAAACGACAAGTCACATTCATTAAAAATTGTTTCTATATGATTGAACCATGGAGAACTAAAGTTAGAACTATTTGATAAATTCAGTAACAATTTATATGAAACTGCAGAGAGTTTAGAATATTTTCCAATTAATGTACGTGCCCAAAATGAATCATTCGTAGGTTGATATCGAGTTCTATTGGAAAACGATCAAGTTCGCCATAAACCATACAGCTTGGCGTAGAAGATTTAAGGCGGAGAATAAGTTTACAAAATTTCAGATGAACCTTTTCAACAATATCATTATTTCCAAAGCCCCAAATTTCGCAGCCATATAGAAGAATTGGTGTTACTAATTTATCAAAAAGGTCTAACTGGCAGCTAATAGATAAATTATGTGCTCTCTCTTTTCTAATGACTTCATACATGGCTTTCGTGGCTTTTTCTGATAAATGTTTTTTACAAGCTCTAAATGTTCCTGTTCTAGAAAATATAACACCTAAATAATTAAATTCTTTTACTATTTCGATGTTTACATTACTACATTTATAATTCAAGTTTAATGGTAAACGTCCTTTGAAAAAAATCATGATTTGTGTCTTGTCTGTATTGATTTTCCAGTAATTGCAATATAAATTGAATTTGTCAAGATGGTTTTGAAGATCTCTTGCTGACTCGGCCATGAGCACTGTGTCGTCGGCAAAGAGAATAACAAATATTTAAAAAAAAAACATTGAGTGTTCTAGTTCATCTGAAATTGTTTTTAAGCCAGTGATATTTTCTTTGATAAAAAATTCTTCTAGGTCATTTAAGTATAATGAAAATAGAAAATGTGACAAATTTTCTCCCTGCCTAACACCAGTTTCACATGGGAAAAAATCTGACATTTGACCATTATAGGACAAACATGACTTAATATTTTTATACATATTAGAAATTATAACAAACATTTTTCCACTAATATTATTAACATTTTATACAATAAGGCGTTTCGAAATCTACAAAGGCACAATACATCTTCTTTTTCTTGTGTCGTAAAATATCAAAAAAAAAGAGTTAATAACAAGCATACAATCAGCAGTAGAATATCCTTTTCGAAATCCACACTGACACTCATTAAGTAACAGAAATTCATCCGAGAAGTTGTTTAATCTTTCACATAAAACAGCAGTAAAAAGTTTCCCATGACAGCGTACAATCGTTATAGGTCGAAAGTTTTTAGGATCTGACTTATTCCCCTTATTTTGGTAAAAAATGTTTAATTATTCCCATGATCCACGATTTCGGTACAATTCCAGTCTTAAATATAAGATTAAATAGTTTTTCATATATACTTATAAATGTATCGCATGTTGTCTTAATATATTCGTTTATAATTAAGTCATCACTGCATGCCTTATTGTTTTTCAGTTTTCTGATACATTTTAGAATCTCATTCTTCGTAATGTAACAGTTAATAGTTTCATTTAACTGGCCAATCATATTTGTATCTAAAGGTGGCAAATGTATTCTGTCTGTCTAGTTATCTGAATATTTTGAATTTAAGTTTCTAAAGAAATCGAGCAATTTAACAAAATCAATATTTGGTTGGTTCGAATGTAGTCGTTTGTTCAAAATCTGCCAATATTCCTTAGAGTTTTTTTTATCGCAGATTGTTCATCTTCTTTTTCATATTGTTTCTGTGGGCTTTCAAAGATTTGTCTAATGTTTTTTTATATAATTTTTCTGATTCTTTCACTTTGCCCAATAAATAAAAAGATTTTTGCTGTTTTTGTTTCCGTTTAAATTTTCTGTAGTTTTGCCGTGCAAATTTATAGTCTAGATTAAACCATGGTTTCTCTCCCCTTACTAACCTGACTTTTTTGGGATTTTTTTGTTTTTACGAATTGAGTGCCAAATGCAGATTTTGCAGAATCAACCAATATTTTACCTAAATTAGATACAAATGAGTTAATAAAACTATCTTCTATGACATTACAATTTACAGAATTTAAGCAGTTTAACAGTTCATTAAGTTTGTTCGTATCAACACCAGCTCGAAAGTCCGCTGCCTTTTCATGATCCCATTTATTTATTCTTTCTGTTTGTATATTATCAACTTTCTCATAAACTATTTCATTTTATATCCGACACTTTTAGTTTTAGTTTTACAACAAGTGGAGAATGAACGTCTGAAAAAAGCGACCGAAAATTCTTTAACTTCAATATCAATAAATTTACTTAGCAGATTTATATTACTTATACAATAATCAACAACACTTGCATTGCGGCAAGTTAAATTACCCATTCGGTCTTGCCCAAATCTACCATTTAATATAAATGAATTGTTTCCTTTACATTAATCTAATAACTGACTTCCATATATATTTTTGCCTTTATCACAATTCGTGTTTCTAGAACGAATAATCGTACCCTCGCTTTTTTGCGAGGGTACGAATTTAGTCCCATTACTCGTAATGTAGCAGAGCGGGAGTGAATCACTCCCGGCACTTTGATGTCCAAAAGAAGTTGCATATACAATCAGACGTGGTCGATCTTGATATATTTCTACAGTGTCACCATTTTTGTTTATCGGTTTCGTGTTTAAAATTCGTGTTATTTCTGTTTTTAATAACCCTCTGTGCGTTGTGTATTAATTGACATTCGGGGGGCCTCGGTGGCCGAGTGGTCAAGGTAGTTCGTCTACTATTGATCACGTGGTCTGTCAACACTGAGATTGCGGGTTCGATTCTCACTGCAGGCAGGGTGTACTCGACTCCAATCTTAATTGACAAGGATTGCCAGTTTTCCTACCGAAGGTCGGGGGTTTTCTCTGGGTACTCCGGCTTCCTCCCCCAATAAAAACTGGACGCCATGATATAGCTGAAAAATTGCTGAAAGTGGCGTTAAACACTATCAAACAAACAAACAAACAAACAATTGACATTCGTGTCTCTTTTTAATTACGTTTACTACATGAAAAACGTAGAGACATCCGAAAATAAATGGCGTGTTGCATCTTGGGTAATACATATGTAAATTACTGGATTCTTACTACGGAATGGTTGTTATAGTGTGCAAATTAGCAAGTTTATAACAAAATTAGGTCACATTATGCATATACGGAACACTGATAAACATAGCATTTTCCACGTGCATCTTCAAAGACGAAAAAAGAATTATGTACATCTTCATGTGTATTATCAGAGAATGTATCGTTACTATTTATTTTAATATCTGTATTTAAAATTTGGCATTGTGTTGCAGCATTAAAATCTGTAGTGGAATTATTTACAAAAATGTCCAAATTGTCCCTAATTTCTACAACGTTATCTATCAGAGTGTCTTCACTTTTATTTTCTAAAGTATACTCTTGACTATCTAGATTTACTTAAGAAATAGATTATTGCGAGCGGGCTTTATGGGAATTAGAACATGGTCAGACCTTATATTTGTCAATATTTTATACCGAGCGATAGCGAGGTATAAAATGAAGACAAATATATGGTCTGACCATGTTCTAATTCCCATAAAGCCCGCTCGCAATAATCTATTTCGATTCTAATATGTCTAAAAAATGTTTTCAAATTTCGAAGCGGTTCTAAGAGGATGCTCTCAGTGGTAATATTGTTTTTTGAAACTAATACGATATATCCCAAAACAGTATGTTAAAGCAAATAAAATCGACAAAAACTTTTTTTCTCGTCATTTTATTGAATGTACGTACCTTAAACAAAAATATTGAGAAATCTTAACGAAATTGCGTCGTTCCAGTTTGAAATTTTCAGTTCAGCGTAATATGACGTCGGAATTCTAATTGTGACGTCATATTGATTCGAATGTAGAATTGTTAAAAAAATAATGTATCGGGAGTAGTTTAAATCATATAAATCTCAGAATTCAGACTAAAAATAACTAAATTATTAACAATAACGATAATTATGGATAACACATAACAAACGGCATTTATAAGTCAGTTTTTATATTTACACAAAACACGCAGTTTACGCATGTGCGAACTAAACTTATTGGAATTTTGACACGGCTTTGTTTACATAGCTAAAGCAGGACGTCATATTAGAATCCTATTTCATGAACAGCGCCAGAACAATTACCAGGTGTTTCCTTTGTAAAGGTACGCAATGAATCAACTATAATATGACAATGACAAGATATAAAATTCAAGAGTTCATCAACATTTACACTATTTTCAGGTGAATCTAACAGCATGTTAGACAAATTAAAATTACTATCTACATTGGTAAATTTAGCATCATTTGTTTGATTTGTATCAATTTCAGTTTTTAAAACATCAATATTTACAAGATTGTCATAACTAATGTTAGTATCATTAGTAAAATAATGTCTTCTCTGGCTACCCTAATCGCGTGATGGCGTTAACGAGTTTCGGGGTCGTTTTGAGCGTCGGAAGCTTTCGCCGTTTCTTGGGGTAGACACCGCATCTTTATAACTTGGTGTTATATTCCGGTGGTTTGTACTCGTGTTCTCGTTCTCAGGTGGTACAACATAGAGCTCATTGTCTATATAAAGGCGGTCGCGTACCATTTTCACTCTTTTCCCGTTACGTTTTGCCACTTTCTGGACTGGGTATAGCCTTTTTCTCTTTTCTTCAATTTCCGGTGGAAACTGTTGTCGAATGCTAAAAGGTTTACCCCATAATTTGTTTGAATTATCAAGTATGTACTGCAAATCGCTGAAATAAAGGAATCGAGCAACGATAGGTCTCTTTCCTCTGGGTCCTCGTCCGAACCTATGGACGTTCCCAAACTTGATTTTATAATCTATACCGAATTGTTCATACATAAATTGTCGCAGTAAATTTTCCGTATTTTCGTTACGTACTTCATGTAGGCCATGAAAAATCTAATTGTTCTTCAAGGAGCGACACTGTTGGTCAACTATAACGTTTCTCTTATGTTCTGTAGTTCTTGTTGACAATTGCAAGTATTGTGGAATACATTTGAGCTATCCAGTTTTGTTGAAATCTTTATAATTTCAGATTTGTTTTTATCACAGTCGCGGCTTTTATATTATCAAATAAGTTCCCGACACCTTGTACATTGTTTTCTAGTTCAATTACTTTTGAATGGCAAGTTTTCACATCTGACTCTACTGCGATAATTCTACTTGTAAGAGATGTAATCATATGTTTAAATTCATCAAATTTTTTAACACCCTTTTCAACTTCCTGTAATCTCTTGTCAATGCTTGAAACTATTTGTAAAATAATGTTGAGTAACACGGTTGCGTTAATGTCCTCCTCCTTGCCTACATTTCCTTCTACTATTTTTCTACTCGCCAGGAGAAGTTTGGCTGTTTCGCTTAGCGACGACATTTTATTTTATTATTTATGCGCAAGTCAAAAGGATTACATTTCATATAACGGCAAACACACCAGGGATCAAAGTCCAACTTTGTTAAACTGGTCAATCGCCTTTTGAGTTGTAACACCTTTAAGACTTTAGTGAGTTCTGTTCATAGGTGTTTTTGTATGCAAATTTGGAGTGTCTGTTCAAAACATACATAGACGTACAAATAGTAAAAAAAAACTAACCTAGCACTTCAAGATGTAGAATAGTGTATCCTTAAACATAAATAAAGTGCTGGCTCCTTTCATATGCATGTTTTCGTCGTAGAATATCATGTTCTTATCAAATTTATCGGAGAACAAGAACGCACGTTCATAACCATCAAGGGACGTCACTCATCTCAAATTTGAAGTTTCTGATTGGCCAATATTTGAGTTGAGGATGAGTTGAGGAAATCATTGAGGAAATTAAGATGTCTCAACATTCGCGCTCTGAAGATTCAATTTGAAATTAAAACTTCTGAGAATAAATCTCCATGCCTCACTGTCTGTGGCGCATTTTCTAGCTAAGAATGGGTCTTCACGTAACTTTTATCACATAGGGTTGCAATTTGCACGTAAATGATATAGGAAAGTCATAATTTCTATATTTGAGATTAAATTATAATAATTTAGTACCAGTTTACAGTAAAAACGCAAGAAACCCTTAAAAAATTACTTTAAACAGAGAATAAATCCATACAAACAAGTGTATTGACTATATTTAAGGCTTTCCACTTTCCGAGTGGAATGCCTTCCTGTCGTAAATGTCATAAAGACATTTTGTACTGTGTATGTATTAGACATTATGCTTTCGCTGGCACACCGAACACTTGTTCTTTACGGAGTACTTTCCCCTGTCACAAAAAACCTTATGTGCAGATTAATTATGAAACCGTAAAAGATGTCGTAATAAAAGTTGTTGCAAAATGGCCAGCTATTGGACGACTCCTTTTAAGAATTATTTCCCCTTATTTATTGGAAGTACATTTTGCACCATTGTAACTCATGAACCAGAGGTGATAGAGACTTGGAATTTCACAGTTGGTCATCATTGACCTTGACCTTGAAAAAGGTCACAAGGTCAAAGGTCAAGGTCATTTTCTAAATTTTGACATTGTGGTGTGTGCGATTCTCCTCCTGAACCATAAGAGCTACAAAAATAAATCTTTTACCAAAATGTAGACCATATAAAGGTCTTGAAAGGTCACTATAAATGATTTGACTTTTGAAAGAGTTATCTCCCTTAGACCAATAAAATGTATTGTGAATTGCATTATATCACTATATCTCAGTAACTATAAAGATTATATATATGAAACCTTATATCATTGGTCATCATTGACCTTGACCTTTAAAATGGACACAAGGTCAAAGGTCAAGGTCACATTCTAAATTACATTCTATTGTCGCTATTTCTTTGAAACGGTAAAAGATAGGCTATAACTTATACAGATAAAATGTCGGCCTCATAAAGGCGCAACTTTTTTCTATTGGTAGGAAAGGAATTGACTTCATCTTATAGGAGTTATCTACCATTACAACCATTGATATTTAGTTTTTCATTGATAACTTATTAACTATTGATAGTAGAGGCATGGGGTCTTCACCAAAGACCATTATGACCTTTGACCTTGAAAATATAAGCAAGGTCAAAGATCAAGGTCATCTTATAAATTTTGGTATTTATGATAAATTGTCATATCTTCATAACTATAACATATATTGACATAGGATCTTCACTGTTGGTCCTTTTTTGACCTTACCAAGGTTAAGGTCACATTGTAAGAAGTCAAGGTCAAAATCCTATTTTTGGAATTCTTCTTTTTCGTGTATATAAAATGGTTAATACTAATAAATGAATAAATGATTTGTTTTTTAAAGCATTAAATATGCAAATATCAAACACTTTGTAGTCAAGGTCAGTTATCTCAATTAACGTCCTACTTTATGACCTTTTTATTTCGAAAGATACGGGAATAGCTTAAAACCAGGCTTTAAGATCTTATAAAACGCTGCTTTTCAAGAAAAAACGGAAAGAGAGGACATGTTTTTCAACAGACTGTTGGTATTCCAATGGGTACTCATTGTAGTCCTCTCCTCGCCGACCTGTTTTTGTACGCTTATGAGGCTGGATTCCTAGAAGGCCTATCTAAGAAGAAAGAAAAGACACTGGCCCAGACATTTAATTTTAAATTTCGCTATATGGATGATATTTTGTCCCTCAACAATGCTAAATTTGGTGACTATTTAAATTCAATTAACCCTAGCGAGCTTGAAATTAAAGACACCACCAATACACTAAGGTCTGCCTCTTACTAAGACCTACTTCTAGAATTAGACTCATGAAAACTACAAACTAAACTCTACGACAAACATGATGACTTCAACTTTCCAATTATCGACTTCCCGTTCATCGACAGCAACATTCCAGCAGCTCCAGCGTATGGTGTGTATATTTCGCAACTTTTAGGTTATTCTAGATCCTGCGATCGGTATTCCGATTTTCTAGACCGATCACTGCTGTTGACTGCTAAACTACTGAAACAAGGGTTTGTTGTACATAGGTTGATGTTATCTCTACAGAAGTTCTATGGTTGTCACCATGACTTAATTGATCGTTATGGGAAATCACATCTTTGGAAACCCACGTCCCGTCACGTTCTCGCTTTGCTACCACTTATACAATAACATCAATCACCAGGCAACACCAAAATTACACGTAATAATAGTACAGTGACATACAGTAAGATCCACCACCAGGCCAAACGTGTAATATAAATATTACACATCCACCATCAGGCCAAACCAATAATACACGTAATACAGTGATATACAGTAACATCCACCACCAGACCATACCTATAATACACGTAATACAGTGATATACAGTAACATCCACCATCAAACCCTACCTATAATACACCTAATACAGTGATATACAGTAACATCCACCATCAGACAATACCTATAATACACGTAATACAGTGATATACAGTAACATCCACCATCAAACCCTACCTATAATACACCTAATACAGTGATATACAGTAACATCCACCATCAGACAATACCTATAATACACGTAATACAGTGATATACAGTTACATCCACCACCAGACCATACCTATAATACACGTAATACAGTGATATACAGTAACATCCACTACCAGACCATACCTATAATACACGTAATACAGTGATATACAGTAACATCCACCACCAGCCCCTCGTGGATGTAAAATAATAAGGTCTAGAACATGATATACAGGACAGGTACCCTCGTGGATGTAACATTAAAAGATCTAGTACATGATATAGAGGACAGGTACCCTCGTGGATGTAACATAATTAGGTCAAGTACATGATATATATGACAGGTACCCTCGTGGATGTAACATTATAAGGTCTAGTACATGATATAGAGGACAGGTACCCTCGTGGATGTAACATAATAAGGTCTAGTACATGATATATAGGACAGGTACCCTCGTAAATGTAACATAATAAGGTGTAGTACATGATATATAGGACAGGTACCCTCGTGGATGTAACATAATAAGGTCTAGTACATGATATATAGGACAGTTACCCTCGTGGATGTAACGTTATAAGATCTAGTACATGATATAGAGGACAGGTACCCTCGTGGATGTAACATAATAAGGTCTAGTACATGATATAGAGGACAGGTACCCTCGTGGATGTAACATAATAAGGTCATGTACATGATATAGAGGACAGGTACCCTCGTGGATGTAACATAATAAGGTCTAGTACATGAAATATATGACAGGTACCCTCGTGGACATAATAAGGTGTAATACATGATATATCGGACAGGTACCCTCGTGGATGTAACATAATAAGGTCTAGTACATGATATAGAGGACAGTTACCCTCGTGGATGTAACATAATAAGATCTAGTACATGATATAGAGGACAGGTACCCTCGTGGATGTAACATAATAAGGTCTAGTACATGATATAGAGGACATGTACCCTCGTGGATGTAACGTAATAAGGTCTAGTACATGATATATATGACAGGTACCCTCGTGGATGTAACATAATACGGTGTAGTACATGATATATAGGACAGGTACCCTCGTGGATGTAAGATAATTAGGTCAAGAACATGATATAGAGGACAGGTACCCTCGTGGATGTAACATAATAAGGTCTAGTACATGATATAGAGGACAGATACCCTCGAGGATGTAACATAATAAGGTCTAGTACATGATATATAGGACAGGTACCCTCGTGGAGGTAACATAATAAGGTCTAGTACATGATATGCAGGACAGGTACCCTCGTGGATGTAACATAATAAGGTCATGTACATGATATAGAGGACAGGTACCCTCGTGGATGTAACATAATAAGGTCTAGTACATGAAATATATGACAGGTACCCTCGTGGATGTAACATAATAAGATGTAGTACATGATATGCAGGACAGGTACCCTCGTGGATGTAGCATAATAAGGTCTAGTACATGATATAGAGGACAGGTACCCTCGTGGATGTAACATAATAAGGTCTAGTACATGATATATAGGACAGTTACCCTCGTGGATGTAACATTATAAGATCTAGTACATGATATAGAGGACAGGTACCCTCGTGGATGTAACATAATTAGGTCAAGTACATGATAAATAGGACAGGTACCCTCGTGGATGTAACATAATAAGGTCATGTACATGATATAGAGGACAGGTACCCTCGTGGATGTAACATAATAAGGTCTAGTACATGAAATATATGACAGGTACCCTCGTGGATGTAACATAATAAGATGTAGTACATGATATGCAGGACAGGTACCCTCGTGGATGTAGCATAATAAGGTCTAGTACATGATATAGAGGACAGGTACCCTCGTGGATGTAACATAATAAGGTCTAGTACATGATATAGAGGACAGGTACCCTCGAGGATGTAACGTTATAAGATCTAGTACATGATATAGAGGACAGGGTCTAGTACATGATACAGAGGACAGGTACCCTCGTGGATGTAACATAATAAGGTCTAGTACATGATATAGAGGACAGGTACCCTCGTGGATGTAACATAATAAGGTCTAGTACATGATATAGAGGACAGGTACCCTCGTGGATGTAACATAATAAGGTCATGTACATGATATAGAGGACAGGTACCCTCGTGGATGTAACATAATAAGGTCTAGTACATGATATATAGGACAGGTACCCTCGTGGATGTAACATAATAAGGTCTAGTACATGATATAGAGGACAGGTACCCTCGTGGATGTAACATAATAAGGTCTAGTACATGATATAGAGGACAGGTACCCTCGTGGATGTAACATAATAAGGTCTAGTACATGATATAGAGGACAGGTACCCTCGTGGATGTAACATAATAAGGTCTAGTACATGATATATAGGACAGGTACCCTCGTGGATGTAACATAATAAGGTCTAGTACATGATATATAGGACAGGTACCCTCGTGGATGTAACATAATAAGGTGTAATACATGATATATAGGACAGGTACCCTCGTGGATGTAACATAATAAGGTCTAGTACATGATATAGAGGACAGTTACCCTCGTGGATGTAACATAATAAGATCTAGTACATGATATAGAGGACAGATACCCTCGTGGATGTAACATAATTAGGTCAAGTACATGATATAGAGGACAGGTACCCTCGTGGATGTAACATAATTAGGTCAAGTACATGATATAGAGGACAGGTACCCTCGTGGATGTAACATAATTAGGTCAAGTACGTGATATAGAGGACAGGTACCCTCGTGGATGTAACATAATTAGGTCAAATACATGATATAGAGGACAGGTACCCTCGTGGATGTAACATCATAATGTGTGGTATATGACAACAGGTTTCCGATTATTGCACCATAAGAGGGGATATAGTGAAGAATGATTATTTAATTATTTTTAAAACAGTCTTTATTGCTTGTTGTTTTTTTTTATTTAATTACTTTTTTCTTTTGTGGTTTTTTTCCAGTCATCAGTGTTTTATACGCTCGTCGAATATTAAAAGTTTGTTAAAAAAGCCGAGTTTCTTTCATTGTATAATACATTGTCAATGCTTGATTTTGGATTCCCTTTTCTAGCTTTTTAGATATGAGTTTGCATGCTTGAGTTGTCTTTCGATATTTAGATTTTCGATCATCTAATTGTTTTGATTTAAATGCTGCTGACGAGATTACTTGCCCAAGTATGCATGTCCTTCATTCTTATTACGTTTTATAGACGCTTGCATTGGTTCCTTTATGAAAAAATGCAAAAAAATGTGAATAATATCCGACTTATGGTAAACTTTAGAACGAAATATTGTACCCTCGTTTTTTTTAATCCGACAAATCACAAAACTAACTTCGGATTATAACGGCAGTAAAATTCGGCCTAGGTAAACTTTCCTTTAGTATTAATGTTTCAATGATTTCTCATAAGAAAGGGAACACACACAAAAACAACACAATAATGCAAGAGGAAAAAATATATTCAAATTTATTATATTTTTCAAAACAATATATTCTGAAGTTCGAATTAAAAAGTCATAAATTAACAATATACAAAGGTTCAAAGTATTTTTTAAAATATTTTTGTACTAGACCGGACAGTTGTATACTTAAGGAATTATACAACACCTTTTATTTATGGCTGATATAAATCACAAACAAGGAATAACTTATATGCACAGTTTAAAAGAACAATTGGATTAATTGACAAAAACATTCCTTAGTTATTTTCTGTGCGTGTTTCTTAGTTTCATCTTTAGCCAGCACTCGTCAATAAATAACGATTTTAAATATAAACAATTATATAAACAAAAGAGATATCTTACAATATATATACTGATTTATTTACCATTAAATAAAATTGTGTATTTCTTTTTTCACGTGAAGTTAATAAATCATTATGAAGATTAATTTATTATTAATGTTAATTTGTAATAATTAATATTAATTTAAATAATCTACTTATATAAATGCATTACTAATAATCAACAAAAATCTTTATGGTAACTAATCTATTTTTAGATAGTAGCTGAATAACACTGCGCATATAATATCGCACAGGTATAGTGATGGATGTCCGGTACATACGATACCGTCACAGTCGTTACTGTAGTTCATAGATCCTGATGCAGGCATTGGCAAATTGCTTCCAAATGAAAACTAAGCGTCAATGACGACTTTACGTTTTAACACAGTAGCCGATTGTACAGTAAAGCAAACCAAATCACCCCACTTTTGACAAAGTCACCTTGTTTCTTTCGAAAATCACCCCATACCTATTATGTTTTTCTTTTGTGTGTTGAGATTTGGCGCAACAATGTTTCAGCTATATCGTAGTTGTGCAGTATAACAAGCCAAATCACCCAACTTTTGACAAAGTACCTTTGTTGTGTGTTAATCTGTATCTGTCCATCCCTTTGTTGTATCTCTGTATTTACCCATGCCTTTGTTGTGTCTGTATCTGTCCATACCTTTGTTGTGTCTCTGTATTTACACATGCCTTTGTTGTGTCTCTGTATTCACCCATACCTTGTGTCTCTGTATCTATCCATAACTTTGTTGTGTGTGTATCTACCGGTATACATACCTTTGTTGTGTCTGTATCTGTCCATACCTTTGCTGTGTCTCAGTATCTGTCCATACCTTTGTTGTGTCTCTGTATTCACCCATACCTTGTGTCTCTGTATCTGCGCATACCTTTGTTGTGTCTGTGTATCTGTCCATACCTTTGTTGTGTCTCTGTAAATGTCCATACCTTTGTTGTGTCTCTGTATTTGTCATACCTTTTTGGGGTGTCTGTATCTGTCCATACATTCGTTGTGTCTCTGTATCTGTCCATACCTGTGTTGTGTCTCTGTATCTGCCCATACCTTTGTTGTGTCTCTGTATCTGTCCATACCTTTGTTGTGTCTCTGTATCTGTCCATACCTTTGTTGTGTCTCTGTATCTGTCCATACCTGTGTTGTGTCTCTGTATCTGTCCATACCTTCGTTGTGTGTCTGTATCTGTCCATACATTCGTTGTGTCTCTGTTTTACCCATACCCTTGTGGTGTCTTTGTATCTATCAATACCTTTGTCGTGTCTCTGTATCTACCAATACTTTTGTCGTGTCTCTGTATCTGTCCATACCTTCGATGTATCTCTGTATCTATCCATCCCTTTGTGGTGTCTCTGTATCTGTCCATACATTTGTACCTTTGTGGTGTCTCTGCATCTGTCCATACCTTTCTTGTGTCTCTGTATCTGTCCATACCTTTTTGGTGTCTCTAAATCTGTCCAAACCTGTGTTGTGTCTGTATCTATCCATACATGTGTTTTGTCTCTGTATCTCTCCATACCTGTGTTGTGTCTGTATTTATCCATACCTTTGTTGTGTCTGTATCTGCCCATACCTGTGTTGTGTCTGTATCTGTCCATACCTTTGTTGTGTCTCTGTATCTATCCATACCTGTGTTGTGTCTCTGTATCTGTACATACCTGTGTTGTGTCTGTATTTATCCATACCTGGGTTGTGTCTGTATCTGCCCATACCTGTGTTGTGTCTGTATCTGTCCATACCTTTGTTGTGTCTCTGTATCTGTCCATACCTTCGGTGTGTCTCTGTATCTATCAATACCTGTGTTGTGTCTCTGTATCTGTCCATACCTGTGTTGTGTCTGTATTTATCCATATCTGGGTTGTGTCTGTATGTGTCCATACCTGTGTTGTGTCTGTATTTATCCATACCTGGGTTGTGTATGTATCTGCCCATACCTGTGTTGTGTCTGTATTTATCCATACCTGGGTTGTGTCTGTATCTTCCCATACATGTGTTGTGTCTGTATCTGCCCATACCTGTGTTGTGTCTGTATTGATCCATACCTGGGTTGTGTCTGTATCTGCCCATGCCTGTGTTGTGTCTGTATGTGCCCATACCTGTGTTGTGTCTGTATTTATCCATACCTGGGTTGTGTCTGTATCTGCCCATACCTGTGTTGTGTCTGTATTTATCCATACATGTGTTGTGTCTCTGTATCTATCCATACATTTGTTGTGTCTGTATTTATCCATACCTTTGTTGTGTCTGTATTTATCCATACCTTGTTGTGTCAAAGTATCTGTCCATACCTTTGTGGTGTCCGTGTATCTGTCCATACCTTTGTGGTGTTTCTGTATCTGCCCATACCTGTGTTGTGTCTGTATTTATCCATACCTGTGTTGTGTCTGTATCTATACATACCTTTGGTGTGTATGTATTTATCCATAACTGTGTTGTGTCTGTATCTGCCCATACCTGTGTTGTGTCTGTATCTGCCCATACCTGTGTTGTGTCTGTATTTATCTATACCTGGGTTGTGTCTGTATCTGCCCATACCTGTGTTGTGTCTGTATCTGCCCATACCTGTGTTGTGTCTGTATTTATCCATACCTGGGTTGTGTCTGTATCTGCCCATACCTGTGTTGTGTCTGTATCTGTCCATACCTTTGTTGTGTCTCTGTATCTGTCCATACCTTCGGTGTGTCTCTGTATCTATCAATACCTGTGTTGTGTCTCTGTATCTGTCCATACCTGTGTTGTGTCTGTATTTATCCATATCTGGGTTGTGTCTGTATGTGTCCATACCTGTGTTGTGTCTGTATTTATCCATACCTGGGTTGTGTATGTATCTGCCCATACCTGTGTTGTGTCTGTATTTATCCATACCTGGGTTGTGTCTGTATCTTCCCATACATGTGTTGTGTCTGTATCTGCCCATACCTGTGTTGTGTCTGTATTGATCCATACCTGGGTTGTGTCTGTATCTGCCCATGCCTGTGTTGTGTCTGTATGTGCCCATACCTGTGTTGTGTCTGTATTTATCCATACCTGGGTTGTGTCTGTATCTGCCCATACCTGTGTTGTGTCTGTATTTATCCATACATGTGTTGTGTCTCTGTATCTATCCATACATTTGTTGTGTCTGTATTTATCCATACCTTTGTTGTGTCTGTATTTATCCATACCTTGTTGTGTCAAAGTATCTGTCCATACCTTTGTGGTGTCCGTGTATCTGTCCATACCTTTGTGGTGTTTCTGTATCTGCCCATACCTGTGTTGTGTCTGTATTTATCCATACCTGTGTTGTGTCTGTATCTATACATACCTTTGGTGTGTATGTATTTATCCATAACTGTGTTGTGTCTGTATCTGCTCAAACCTTTGTTGTGTCTGTATTTATCCATACCTTGTTGTGTCTCAGTATCTGTGCATACCTTTGTGGTGTCTCTGTATCTGTCCATACCTTTGTGGTGTCTCTGTATCTGTCAATACCTTTGTTGTGTCTCTGTATCTGTCCATACCTTTGTGGTGTCTCTGTATCTGTCCATACCTTTGTGGTGTCTCTGTATCTGTCCATACCTTTGTGGTGTCTCTGTATCTGTAAATACCTTTTTGGTGTCTCTGTATCTGTCCATAACTTTGTTGTGTCTCTGTATCTGTCCATACCTTTGTGGTGTCTCTGTATCTGTCTATACCTTTGTGGTGTCTCCGTATCTGTCCATACCTTTATGGTGTCTCTGTATCTGTCCATACCTTTGTGGTGTCTCTGTATCTGTCCATACCTTTGCGGTGTCTCTGTATCTGTTCATACCTTTTTGGTGTCTCTGTATCTGTTAATAACTTTGTTGTGTCTCTGTATCTGTCCATACCTTGTGGTGTCTCTGTATCTGTCTATACCTTTGTGGTGTCTCTGTATCTGTCCATACCTTCGTGGTGTCTCTGTATCTGTCCATACCTTTGTGGTGTCTCTGTATCTGTCCATACCTTTGTGGTGTCTCTGTATCTGTCCATACCTTTGTGGTGTCTCTGTATCTGTCCATACCTTTTTGGTGTCTCTGTATCTGTCCATACCTTTGTTGTGTCTCTGTATCTGTCCATACCTTTGCGGTGTCTCTGTATCTGTTCATACCTTTTTGGTGTCTCTGTATCTGTCAATAACTTTGTTGTGTCTCTGTATCTGTCCATACCTTTGTGGTGTCTCTGTATCTGTCCATACCTTTGTGGTGTCTCTGTATCTGTCTATACCTTTGTGGTGTTTCTGTATCTGTCCATACCTTTGTGGTGTCTCTGTATCTGTCCATACCTTTGTGGTGTCTCTGTATCTGTCCATACCTTTTTGGTGTCTCTGTATCTGTCCATAACTTTGTTGTGTCTCTGTATCTGTCCATACCTTTGTGGTGTCTCTGTATCTGTCCATACTTTTGTGGTGTCTCTGTATCTGTCTATACATTTGTGGTGTCTCTGTATCTGTCCATACCTTTGTGGTGTCTCTGCATCTGTCCATACCTTTGAGGTGTCTCTGTATCTGTCAATACCTTTGTGGTGTCTCTGTATCTGTCCATAACTTTGTTGTGTCTCTGTATCTGTCCATACCGTTGTGGTGTCTCTGTATCTGTCTATACCTTTGTGGTGTTTCTATATCTGTCCATACTTTTGCGGTGTCTTTGTATCTGTCCATACCTTTGTGGTGTCTCTGTACCGGTCTATACCTATGTGGTGTCTCTGTATCTGTCCATACCTTTGTGGTGTCTCTGTATCTGTCCATACCTTTGTGGTGTCTCTGTATCCGTCCATACCTTTGTGGTGTCTCTGTATCTGTCCATACCTTTGTGGTGTCTCTGTATCTATCCATACCTTTGTTGTACATGCTGTACATCCCATTTCCGGATTTAATAAGTTGTGTGTTATTTTTCTCAGAAATACCGCCTAACAGCCATTTATAAATATAACATTATACAGTGTATGTTCCTACATTTTAATTTGGTTGGGATCTGGGGGCGGTTGGGGGTATTATTATTTTTCTTGTATACACAATTTTAAGTCTTAAGTATTCGTCGTCTGCATAAACTTTGCTCTAACAGTAAAATACGGCATCCATATGTTTGTTATTTTCATTACGGTTTTGTGTATTCGTTTATTAACATAAATACATTGTATTCGTACAGGTTGTTTTTATTGTCGTTTATTTTTAAATCTCGAAAACAATAAATACAATAATTAAACTTTACTGTTTGATATTTTACTTTGTTGAACTATATCATGACGTCCAGATTTTTATTGAGAATGAAGTTTGAGTACCCGCCAAGCCTCGATCTTTGCCAAGTGAGAAATCTGTTTGCTATATCAAGAAGCGTACAAGTCTTTGATTGTCATACGTTTTAAGTCTACTTTGCACTTTTAAATATGATACATTTTTAGCCGATCTTGTAATCCAAAGCCGAGGCATATAGACAATGGAAAAAACTCAATGCACATTGTTATAAACGAACATATTAATTTTAAAAAACTAATTGGAAACTGTTTAATGTATTACAGGATCTTAAAATATGGCTGACAAGTCATCCGTCTGTACTATATGTGACGAGCGTCATATAAATAGACAGTCCACTGACTGGTGTGTTGAATGTGAAAAAGCGTTATGTTCCGAATGTAAAGAGTTCCATGCAATTTCGAAATCTTCAAGAAACCATGCTACAATGCCGATTAGAGACTATCAGACTCTAGCTCCATCTATCTCTGCTGTTAGTGGTTACTGCAGTGAACACGAGGAAAAATACCAAATGTTTTGTCAAACACATGACAAACTTCTCTGTCCGCAGTGTACCGAAGAACATTTCGAATGCAAAGATGTAAGATCTTTAAGCAAAACAACCAAGAATGTGAAGACATCAGATGCCTTCCGAGAAGCCGAGCAATGTTTGATTGATATCGACGAGAACATTTTAAGTATTGGGGATAAAATTAAAGTCAAAATAAAAATCCTGAATGATCAAAAGGAGATGATTCTGTCTGAAATTAGCAAAGTCCGACAGAAAATAAATAAACACCTTGATCAAATAGAGGCTGTAATACGGAAAGACGTTTCAGACATAGAACATAAAGTCAGAAAAGATTTGGAGACCGTGTTGTCAGTTCTGAAGGAAAAAAAAGAAACACATTCATCCTCCAAACAGCAATTCGAGAATGTGATAAAACATGCTTCCGATCTTCAAACATTCTTTGCATTACGACAGATTTTGCCTGAGCTTACTATAACAGAAACATTTCTTCAGTCAATTATTGATAACGGCCACCTTGACAAATTCGCCCTCGAGTTAAGTGTACATGAAAATTTAAGAAACATTCCGGATAAAATTAAAACATTCGGATCTGTTCGTGTGGAGAAAAGTCCTTGTGACTTAACTCTTGTAAAACAGAAAGATAAACAAGCCCAGTTAGTTGGTGTACAGTCTACATCTATCCAGGATATCAAACTCAAACTAACACGGACCATTACTACTAACACCAGTAATACATGGGGATGTGATATTCTACAGGACGGTAAACTGGTTTTCTGTGATTACCTGGGAAAACGTTTAGTTGTTACTGATACTGACGGTAAACAGTTGTTTGAAGTTCCAGTACAAAACAATCCATTTGATGTAACATGTATCAGTGACCAAACAGTCGCCGTGACAACAGGAGGTTACACACCGTATGGAATAAACATTATAGATATCAGCAGTCGTAAAATATTGAAGTTCATTGCCAGAGATAACTGTTGTTGGGGTATAACATCAGTGAACGGATCACTTGTGTATTGCGTTTACAGAAAGGGAATCGAGATGGTGGACGACAATGGTGAGAACACAACAACCATCGTTAGATGTGATTTACCAGGCTGGTCATTTATTGCTTCATATAACGACAAACTGTACTACACCAACTGCTCCACTAACACTGTCACCTGTTGTGACATGAAAGGTAACACAATCTGGACATTTAAAGATGAGACTGTCCTTCTTCGTCCGTACGGTATATCGGTCGATAAGGACGGACACGTGTATGTTGTTAGTAATGGGTGTACAAGTGTATTAGTGTTGTCAGCCGATGGACAACAAAGTAGACAAATTCTGTCCAAGGAGGATGGTTTGAATTATCGAACAGGAATACACTATGACAGAAACCGGAAACAACTTCTGGTTACTAGTATCAACACTACTGGTTTTCTGTTTGGTGTGTCATAGTACCGTATACATTAACAGGATTACTACAACATTTGTGGAACAATCTGACATCTGTTATATTTTATTACAAATTAAGGAATCATAGATTATACTTTTTTAGCTCACCTGGACCGAAGGTCCATGTGAGCTATTGCTATCACTTGGCGTCCGTCGTCCGTCGTCCGTCGTCTGTCGTCCGTCGTCCGTCGTCTGTCGTCCGTCGTCCGTCGTCTGTCGTCCGTCGTCCGTCGTCCGTCGTAAACTTTTTCAAAAATCTTCTCCTCTGAAACCACTGGGCCAATTTTTTTCAAACTTGGCCACAATCATCCTTAGGGTTCCTAGTTTCAAGTTTGTACCCAGGGTGTTGATCAACAGACAAATATGGCCGCTGTTACTAAAAATAGAACATGGGGGTCAACACAGGTTTTTGATCATTATCTAAAAAACTATAATAGCTATAGAGAAAACCGTTACTTCAAATTGATCAGCACATTAAGTTCTACAATAGTTGCTATTAGTGCGAAGTTGTGTATTGGCTTCTTGTAGGAGTTATTGCCCTTTTTTGACGATTTTTGACTAAAATTTTGGTATTTACAATATAACCTGAAAAATATACGAGGTAGAGTGAAACTATAAATGGCAAAAATGATCAGCAATAAAAGCCCTACAATTCACTTGGTTGGTCCTAAATTGTCAGATGACTCTTTATATGAGTTATTGCCCTTAAATGGTAATTTTTTATGAAATTTTCCGTTTTTGTCCTGTAACTTTAAAACTATAACAGCTAGAGTAAAACTGTAAATAGCAAAAATGATCAACAATACAGGCCCTACAATTCACTGTATTAGTCTGAAATTGTCAGATGACTCCTTATAGGAGTTATTGCCCTTAAATGGCAATTTTTTATGAAATTTTCCGTTTTTGTCCTGTAACTTGAAAACTATAGCAGCTAGATTGAAACTGTAAATTGCACAAATGATCAGCAATAAAGACCCTACAATTCACTTGAATGGTCTGAAATTGTCAGATGACTCCTTATATGAGTTATTGCCCTTAAATGGTAATTTTTTATGAAATTTTCCGTTTTTGTCCTGTAACTTTAAAACTATAACAGCTAGAGTAAAACTGTAAATAGCAAAAATGATCAACAATACAAGCCCTACAATTCACTGTATTAGTCTGAAATTGTCAGATGACTCCTTATAGGAGTTATTGCCCTTAAATGGCAATTTTTTATGAAATTTTCCGTTTTTGTCCTGTAACTTGAAAACTATAGCAGCTAGATTGAAACTGTAAATTGCACAAATGATCAGCAATAAAGACCCTACAATTCACTTGATTGGTCTGAAATTGTCAGATGACTCCTTATATGAGTTATTGCCCTTAAATGGTAATTTTTTATGAAATTTTCCGTTTTTGTCCTGTAACTTTAAAACTATAACAGCTAGAGTAAAACTGTAAATAGCAAAAATGATCAACAATACAAGCCCTACAATTCACTGTATAAGTCTGAAATTGTCAGATGACTCCTTATAGGAGTTATTGCCCTTAAATGGCAATTTTTTATGAAATTTTCCGTTTTTGTCCTGTAACTTGAAAACTATAGCAGCTAGATTGAAACTGTAAATTGCACAAATGATCAGCAATAAAGACCCTACAATTCACTTGATTGGTCTGAAATTGTCAGATGACTCCTTATAGGAGTTATTGCCCTTAAATTGCAATTTTTTATGAAATTTTCCGTTTTTGTCCTGTAACTTAAAAACCATAGCAGCTAGAGTGAAATAATAAATTGCAAAAATGATCAGCAAAAAAGCCCTACAATTCATTTAATTGGTCTGAAATTGTCAGATGACTCCTTATAGGGGTTATTGCCCTTAAATGACAATTTTGTTAAGAAATTTTCCATTTTTGTCCTGTAACTTGAAAACTATAGTAGCTAGATTAAAACTGTAAATTGCACAAATGATCAGCAATAGAAGCCCTACAAATGATTGCTTAGTCCAAAAATTGCAAGATGACTCTTTATAGGAGTTATTGCCCTTTCATTATGAATTTGGACATATGAACAGTTTTTTAATTATAAATTAGTCTATAACACACCTATTAGTAGAGTAAAACTGTAAATTTCTAAAGTACCCTAAAGGACAATGCCTAAAAACCATTTAATTTTCAGAAATTGTGGATGGCACCTTATAGGAGTTATTGTATTTAACAAATTTTTTGAAGAAATGTTTAGTTTTTGCACAGTAACTTAAAAGCTATAACAACTAGACTGAAACTGTTAATTTCAAAAATTTTAATATAGTTTAAGTCATTTGGATTCCAGGTGAGCGATTACAGGCTCCTGGGAGCCTCTAGTTTAAATGTTTAATATCAATTAATACTATTAAAAAATATGCACAAAAAACACATTTGTCGATGACTACTTGCACTCAATGTCATAATTTATAATTTTCCTGTCCGAAGTTAACGTATACTGTTTTTTGGAGAAGTCTGTTAATAAATATTTACATTAAAATTTGTGGTTTTAAATCATTTGTTTACGTTTGTCCCGGCAAAAAGAAAATGTAGTCCACCTACTACTATTGATCACCTGTCAACACTTTTGTGTTGTAGTCGTCTGACTTCAGGCAAGGTGTGCCCGCCTACAACCTTGATTGACAAGGATTGCCAAGTTTTCTCTGTGTACTTCGGCTTCAACCCAGAAAAACCTGGGCTTTATGATATAGCTGAAAACATTTAATGTTATCTACAGCTATACAAACCGTGAAAAAATATAATTTTTGTAAAAAAGTAATGCCAAAAACGTAAAACCACATTGTTCTAATTCAAATTTGCTGCATTAGCCGCATTCGTTATGTAATTTGTACCCCTCTTCATTCAAGTGTGGAAATAATGCCTTCGATCGCCGGTCAACATATATAAAGAATAATACCTGGTAAAATCCTTATCTCATGTAGTATAACCACAAGGAATCAATATAAACATCGATGGACTTACTTTACTCAATTATAAAACAAAACAAAACAAAATTATCTGTCCACACAACGTCGTTCCGATAAGAAGATAAAAAATAGTTGGTTCCTTAATTCGGTCCGTTACTTTAGCCAACCAATCATTGGCAACGTGTCGATCTATTGCTATTTTGCATGATTGTTTGTTTGAATTGTGTTAAGCGCAAAATTCAACAATTTTTCAGCTATCATGGCTTATAGTGTTTATTTGGGATGAATCTGGAGTACAAGGAAGAAACCCCGGACCATTGGTCTTAAAACTGGAAATCCTTGTCATTTAAGATTACTGTCAACGACTAAAAATAGTTCTTGGCACTAGACAATTCTTTTAGGAATAATGTAAATGTTAAAAAAAGAATTATATAGTTATATAGTTCGATAGTATATAAGCAAGATGTCAAGTGTTTACGCCGCCGCCGCCGGATTCCCATACATATGTCTCGCCTCCAGCGACTTTCGTCGCAGGCGAGACAAAAATTATAGATCCCAAAACACAGATATATAATTTAATAAATGACTTGATCGATATCAACATTAAATATGTTTAATGTGCAACATCAGCTGCATGTAACCTTATACATATTACAGTACGAACTACAGCTATAGACTTCAGCCACGTGAAGCAATCGAACAGTTCGTTCTTGTTTAAATTCAGCCGGCTCACTTCAAGAAAATGATTGGAATCGAAGTGATTTTCAGCAGAATTTTGTTTTCACTGTGATCAGGACTAATATGACATTAAAAAAGAACGAAAGTTACACTTTCACTGATTACAAACTTACCTCGTAATAAATGCCTTCTAATTTAATAGTTGCCAGTTGGGTAGGCGTACGTTTGTTTTGTACCCCTCACGGGTTTTCCTTGCCCCGGAAATTTTTTAATGTAAAGGAGAACCGTATCCGGTACAAATTTGCGGACGTAATTAATCGTTAATTGCTAATTATTTAAAGCAATAATCCATATACAAATTAAGTATTTTGCATATGCAACATTAACTGCATTAACCTTATATGGGTCAATACTGCGCAATTTCTCTGTGTTTTGTGATGCGCGCTTTAAAAAGGGGGTCTTTAATTTTAGTAGTATAGATATTAAATGAGACAGTTACCACATATAGGTATGGAATTAACTTTAATCTTTGTGTTATGTATACTAATTGCAATAGTACAGATTCACTTCTCTCACAGAGTACTCAGTATAGTGATGAATTACCTTGCTTAAAATTAACTTACACCTGGGTTCACAAAAGTTACATATTGTCCCTATAATTATAGTACATGATTACTATTATTATTGTTTCATGTAGAATGTTTATTATCTGCGATTGAATTACATTCCATCTTGAAATTGTTGGGATAGGATTTATATAGGCTATGCCTGTTATCCTATACCCTTTGATTTATATCAATGAAATGTTTGAAATATACGCCATACGCAATAGCTTTCCGGTGGGAGTTACAGTTTTGTAATTGGAACAGCCATTTAAAACACGCCCTCCTCAGCGCGTGTTGATCATAGATAAATCTTTTTTTTTACCACAGTTGTGGTCTTAAAGCCTTTAAAGCCACGGGGGGGGGGGGGGGGGCGAATAGGTCACTTTTTTAGCTCTCCAAAATATATGAATAGGTAGCTTTTTTCATCGAAAATATATCATTGGGTAGTTGTAAATTATCTAAATATATCCATGCCTACATTCTCATCTTAAGCAAGTTAAGCCTATGTAAACCACAGTGATTTTACAAACAAAGTGTTCCATTAACATCAATTTATCATTTTGGTAGTGAATGTACTATTTTGTCAATGGGGTTATGCAGTAATAAAATATATGAATGTTTTATAATGTCCGAAAATGTATGAAAGGGTTGGGTTTTCAAATGTCCGTCCGCAGACCTGTACCTAAATTTATCCCTAGTTACCCCCTACCCCGTGTTTAAAGCACGTCACATTAGAACGAGAATAATTGGTTTATAATGGATTTAATATTTTTGAACTTTACCAATGTAATTTTATTGTGGAAAATATTAAAAAGTGTGTTAGAATTTTATAAAAAAAGTATTCATTTAAATTGAAATTTGAAAATAACAAGTTAAACGAAATTATAAATCCTGGTATTTGTAATGACATTTTATTTAAAAATACCGCTCGATATTTAAGAATAGAACAGATTTTACAAAAAGTTGTCGTTCTTTGCCTTCAAAGACGGGAGATCATATGACGACTTGCTACCTGCCAGGTGTTTACAACTGTTTGATGTGCATCAACGATTTGTATGTATAAAAGTTAATAATTTATTTAGACCATATAATCTATTATGTATTTCTTAGTTTTATATAAGGCATAGAAATATTTCGTTATATTTCTAGTTTACTTTCGCTTTCGATTACAACTTTTTGTTTATCAATGTCAATAAAGGAGTTGAATGTTCCTGGTAAGACAGGCCATTTGTTTTGATTGGCAAATTGCTTCCAAATGAAAACTAAGCGTCAATGACGACTTTACGTTTTAACACAGTAGCCGATTGTGCAGTAAACCAAACCAAATCACCCCACTTTTGACAAAGTCCCCTTGTTTCTTTCGAAAATCACCCCATACCTATTATGTTTTTCTTTTGTGTATTGAGATTTGGCGCAACAATGTTTCAGCTATATCGTAGTTGTGCAGTATATATAACAAGCCAAATCACCCAACTTTTGACAAAGTACCTTTGTTGTGTGTCGATCTGTATCTGTCCATCCCTTTGTTGTGTCTCTGTATTTACCCATGCCTTTGTTGTGTCTGTATCTGTCCAGACCTTTGTTGTGTGTGTATCTGTCCATACATTTGTTGTGTCTCAGTATCTGTCCATACCTTTGTTGTGTCTCTGTATTCACCCATACCTTTTTGGTGTGTCTATATCTGTCCATACCTTTGTTGTGTCTCTGTATCTGTCCATACCTTTGTTGTGTCTCTGTATCTGTCCATACATTTGTTGTGTCTCTGTATCTGTCCATACCTGCGTTGTGTCTCTGTATCTGTCCATACATTTGTTGTGTCTCTGTATCTGTCCATACCTTTGTTGTGTCTCTGTATCTGTCCATACTTTTGTTGTGTCTCTGTGTCTGTCCATACCTGCGTTGTGTCTGTATCTGTCCATAACTTTGTTGTGTGTGTATCTGTCCATAAATTTGTTGTGTCTAAGTATCTGTCCATACCTTTGTTGTGTTTCTGTATTCACCCATACCTTTTTGGTGTGTCTATATCTGTCCACACCTTTGTTGTGTCTCTGTATCTGTCCATACCTTTGTTGTGTCTCTGTATCTGTCCATACATTTGTTGTGTCTCTGTATCTGTCCATACCTTTGTTGTGTCTCTGTATCTGTCCATACCTTCGTTGTGTCTCTGTTTCTGTCCATACCTTTGTTGTGTCTCTGTATCTGTCCATACATTTGTTGTGTCTCTGTATCTGTCCATACCTTTGTTGTGTTTCTGTATCTGTCCATACCTTTGTTGTGTCTCTGTATCTGTCCATACCTGCGTTGTGTCTCTGTATCTGTCCATACATTTGTTGTGTCTCTGTATCTGTCCATACCTTTGTTGTGTCTCTGTATTTACCATACCTTTTTGGTGTGTCTATATCTGTCCATACCTTCGTTGTGTCTCTGTATCTGTCCATACCTGCGTTGTGTCTCTGTATCTGTCCATACATTTGTTGTGTCTCTGTATCTGTCCATACCTTTGTTGTGTCTCTGTATCTGTCCATACCTGCGTTGTGTCTCTGTATCTGTCCATACATTTGTTGTGTCTCTGTATATGTCCATACCTTTGTCGTGTCTCTGTATTTACCATACCTTTTTGGTGTGTCTATATCTGTCCATACCTGCGTTGTGTCTCTGTATCTGTCCATACCTTTGTTGTGTCTCTGTATCTGTCCATACCTGTGTTGTGTCTCTGTATCTGTCCATACATTTGTTGTGTCTCTGTATCTGTCCATACCTTTGTTGTGTCTCTGTATTTACCATACCTTTTTGGTGTGTCTATATCTGTCCATACCTTCGTTGTGTCTCTGTATCTGTCCATGCCTGCGTTGTGTCTCTGTATCTGTCCATTCCATTGTTGTGTCTCTGTATCTGTCCATACCTTTGTTGTGTCTCTGTATCTGTCCATACCTTTGTTGTGTCTGTATCTGTCCATACCTTCGTTGTGTGTCTGTATCTGTTCATACCTTTGTGGTGTCTCTGTATCTGTCCATACATTTGTTGTGTCTCTGTATCTGTCCATACCTTTGTTGCTTCTCTGTATCTATTCATACATTGTTGTGTCTCTGTATCTGTCCATACCTTTGTTGTGTCTCTGTATTTACCATACCTTTTTGGTGTGTCTATATCTGTCCATACCTGCGTTGTGTCTCTGTATCTGTCCATACCTTTGTTGTGTCTCTGTATCTGTCCATACCTGTGTTGTGTCTCTGTATCTGTCCATACATTTGTTTTGTCTCTGTATCTGTCCATACCTTTGTTGTGTCTCTATCTTTACCATACCTTTTTGGTGTGTCTATATCTGTCCATACCTTCGTTGTGTCTCTGTATCTGTCCATACCTGCGTTGTGTCTCTGTATCTGTCCATACATTTGTTCTGTCTCTGTATCTGTCCTTACCTTTGTTGTGTCTCTGTAGCTGTCCATTCCTGCGTTGTGTCTCTGTATCTGTCCATACATTTGTTGTGTCTCTGTATATGTCCATACCTTTGTTGTGTCTCTGTATTTACCATACCTTTTTGGTGTGTCTATATCTGTCCATACCTTTGTTGTGTCTCTGTATCTGTCCATAACTTTGTTGTGTCTCTGTATCTGTCCATACCTGCGTTGTGTCTCTGTATCTGTCCATACATTTGTTGTGTCTCTGTATCTGTCCATACCTTTGTTGTGTCTCTGTATCTGTCCATACTTTCGTTGTGAGTCTATATCTGTCCATACCTTCGTTGTGTCTTTGTTTTACCCATACCCTTGTGGTGTCTTTGTATCTATCAATACCTTTGTCGTGTCTCTGTATCTATCAATACCTTTGTCGTGTCTCTGTATCTGTCCATACCTTCGATGTATCTCTGTATCTATCCATACCTTTGTGGTGTCTCTGTATCTGTCCATACATTTGTACCTTTGTGGTGTCTCTGCATCTGTCCATACCTTTCTTGTGTCTCTGTATCTGTCCATACCTATTTGGTGTCTCTGCATCTGTCCAAACCTGTGTTGTGTCTGTATCTATCCATACATGTGTTGTGTCTCTGTATCTGTCCATACCTGTGTTGTGTCTGTATTTATCCATACCTTTGTTGTGTCTGTATCTGCCCATACCTATGTTGTGTCTGTATCTGTCCATACCTATGTTGTGTCTCTGTATCTGTCCATACCTGTGTTGTGTCTCTGTATCTATCCATACCTGTGTTGTGTCTCTGTATCTGTCCATACCTGTGTTGTGTCTGTATTTATCCATACCTGGGTTGTGTCTGTATCTGCCCATACCTGTGTTGTGTCTGTATCTGTCCATACCTTTGTTGTGTCTCTGTATCTGTCCATACCTTCCGTGTGTCTCTGTATCTATCCATACCTGTGTTGTGTCACTGTATCTGTCCATACCTGTGTTGTGTCTGTATTTATCCATACCTGGGTTGTGTTTGTATGTGTCCATACCTGTGTTGTGTCTGTATTTATCCATACCTGGGTTGTGTCTGTATCTGCCCATACCTGTGTTGTGTCTGTATTTATCCATACCTGGGTTGTGTCTGTATCTGCCCATACCTGTGTTGTGTCTGTATCTGCCCATACCTGTGTTGTGTCTGTATTTATCTATACCTGGGTTGTGTCTGTATCTGCCCATACCTGTGTTGTGTCTGTATCTGCCCATACCTGTGTTGTGTCTGTATTTATCCATACCTGTGTTGTGTCTGTATCTGCCCATACCTGTGTTGTGTCTGTATTTATCCATACCTGTGTTGTGTCTGTATCTGCCCATACCTGTGTTGTGTCTGTATTTATCCATACCTGTGTTGTGTCTGTATCTATCCATACCTTTGTTGTGTCTGTATTTATCCATACCTGTGTTGTGTCTGTATCTGCCCATACCTGTGTTGTGTCGGTATTTATCCATACCTGTGTTGTGTCTCTGTATCTATCCATACCTTTGTTGTGTCTGTATCTATCCATGCCTTTGTTGTGTCTGTATTTATCCATACCTGTGTTGTGTCTGTATCTGCCCATACCTTTGTTGTGTCTGTATTTATCCATACCTTGTTGTGTCTCAGTATCTGTGCATACCTTTGTGGTGTCTCTGTATCTGTCCATACCTTTGTGTTGTCTCTGTATCTGTCCATACCTTTGTGGTGTCTCTGTATCTGTCCATACCTTTGTTGTGTCTCTGTATCTGTCCATACCTTTGTGGTGTCTCTGTATCTGTCCATACCTTTGTGGTGTCTCTGCATCTGTCCATACCTTTTTGGTGTCTCTGTATCTGTCCATAACTTTGTTGTGTCTCTGTATCTGTCCATACCTTTGTGGTGTCTCTGTACCTGTCCATACCTTTGTGGTGTCTCTGTATCTGTCCATACCTTTGTGGTGTCTCTGTATCTGTCCATACCTTTGTGGTGTCTCTGTATCTGTCCATACCTTTGTGGTGTCTCTGTATCTGTCCATACCTTTGTGGTGTCTCTGTATCTGTCCATACCTTTGTGGTGTCACTGTATCTGTCCATACCTTTGTGGTGTCTCTGTATCTGTCCATACCTTTGTGGTGTCTCTGTATCTGTCCATACCTTTGTGGTGTCTCTGTATCTGTCCATACCTTTGTGGTGTCTCTGTATCTGTCCATACCTTTGTAGTGTCTGCGTATCTGTCCATACCTTCGATGTGTCTCGCTTTCTGTCCATACCTTTGTTGTACATGATGTCATCCCATTTCCAGATTTAATAAGTTGTGTGTTGTTTTTCTCAGAAACACCGCCTAACAGCCATTTATAAATATAACATTATACAGTGTATGTTCCTACATTTTAATTTGGTTGGGATCTGGGGGCGGTTGGGGGTATTCTTATTTTTCTTGTATACACAATTTTAAGTCTTAAGAATTCGTCGTCTGCATAAACTTTGCTCTAACAGTAAAATACGGCATCCATATGTTTGTTATTTTCATTACGGTTTTGTGTATTCGTTTATTAACATATATACATTGTATTCGTACAGGTTGTTTTTATTGTCGTTTATTTTTAAATCTCGAAAACAATAAATACAATAATTAAACTTTATTGTTTGATATTTTACTTTGTTGAACTATATCATGTCGTCCAGATTTTTATTGAGAATGAAGTTTGAGTACCCGGCAAGCCACGGTCTTTGCCAAGTGAGAAATCTGTTTGCTATATCAAGAAGCGTACAAGACTTTGATTGTAATACTTTTTAAGTCTACTATGCGCTTTTAAATGTGTTACATTTTTAGCCGATCTTGTAATCCAAAGCCGAGGCATATAGACAATTGAAAAAACTCAATGCACATTTTTATAAACGAACATTTCAATTATAAAAACTTATTGGAAACTGTTTAATGTATTACAGGATCTTCAAATATGACTGACAAGTCATCCGTCTGTACTATATGTGACGAGCGTCATATAAATAGACAGTCCACTGACTGGTGTGTTGAATGTGAACAAGCGTTATGTTCCGAATGTAAAGAGTTCCATGCAATTTGAAATCTTCAAGAAACCATGCTACAATGCCGATTGGAGACTATCAGACTCTAGCTCCATCTATCTCTGCTGTTAGTGGTTACTGCAGTGAACACGAGGAAAAATACCAAATGTTTTGTCAAACACATGACAAACTTCTCTGTCCGCAGTGTACCGAAGAACACTTCGAATGCAAAGATGTAAGATCATTAAGCAAAACAACCAAGAATGTGAAGACATCAGATGCCTTCCGAGAAGCCGAACAATGCTTGATTGATATCGACAAGAACATTTTAAGTATTGAGGATAAAATTAAAGTCAAAATAAAAATCCTGAATGACCAAAAGGAGATGATTCTGTCTGAAATTAGCAAAGTCCGACAGAAAATAAATGAACACCTTGATCAAATAGAGGCTGTAATACAGAAAGACGTTTCAGACATAGAACATAAAGTCAGAAAAGATTTGGAGACCGTGTTGTCAGTTCTGAAGGAAAAGAAAGAAACACATTCATCCTCCAAACAGCAATTCGAGAATGTGATAAAACATGCTTCTGATCTTCAAACGTTCTTTGCATTACGTCAGATTTCGCCTGAGCTTACTATAACAGAAACATTTCTTCAGTCAATTATTGATAACGGCCACCTTGACAAAATCACCCTCGAGTTAAGTGTACATGAAAAATTAAGAAGCATTCCAGATAAAATTAAAACATTCGGATCTGCTCCTGTGGAGAAAAGTCCCCGTGACTTTACACTTGTTAAACAGAAAGATAAACAAGCTCAGTTAGTTGGTGTACAGTCTACATCTATCCAGGATATCAAACTCAAACTAACACAGACCATTACTACTGACACTAGGAGTACATGGGGATGTGATATCCTACCGGACGGTAAACTGGTCTTCTGTGATTACTATTGGACACGTTTAGTTGTTACTGATACTGACGTAAACAGTTGTTTAAAGTTCCAGCACAAACCAATGCATGTGATATAACATGTATCAGTGACAAAACAGTCGCCGTGACAACAGGTGATTGCTCACCTTATGGAGTAAACATTATAGATATCAACAGTCGTAAAATATTTAAGTTTATTGCCAGAGATAACTGCTGTTATGGTATAACATCGGTGAACGGATCACTTGTGTATTGCGTTAAAGGAAAGGGAATCGAGATGATGGACGTCAATGGTCAAAACACAACAACCATTGTCAGATGTGATTTACCACATGATTCATATATTGCTTCATATAACGACAAACTGTACTACACCAACCGCTCCACAAACACTGTCACCTGTTGTGACATGAAAGGTAACACAATCTGGACATTTAAAGATGAGACTGTCCTTCGTTGTCCGTTCGGTATATCGTTGGATAATGACGGACACGTGTACTACGTTGTTAGTAATGAGTGTACAAGTGTAGTAGTGTTGTCAGCTGATGGACAACAAAGTAGACAAGTTCTGTCCAAGGAGGATGGTTTGAATTATCCAAGATCAATACACTATGACAGAAACCGGAAACAACTTCTGGTTACTAATGACAACACTACTGGTTTGCTGTTTGGAATGTAGTGTTAACTTTAACATTAGCGGAATAACAATATAATTGGTGGAACAATCTTCTTTAATATTTTAATACAAAATCATCATGAATTATATTTTTTATAAAGGTTTAAAATCGATTAATAAGAGTTCAAAAACGCAAACACGTAATCAATGATAACTGGTTTTAAATGTCGTAAATATATTTTACTATCGTAAGTTTACGAATAGTTATTTTGAAGAATTAAAAAAAACAATTAAATTTGTTTACTTTTGTCTCCGCAAAAATAAAAACCAAAAAAAAGTAGCTCACCTTCTACCTTTGATCTACCCTGCTCCATATGAGTGTGGGACATTGTGTGTTTGATTTCTGGTCGATATATATAAATTAAATTAATACCTAATACACGAGGAATCAATATTAGCTTCGAGGCCCTTACAGCGCAAAGGCTGATATTGGTCGAGTTGTGATACGCGAATTTTTTACTGTATTGTACTGTTTATCATATATTTATCATGATAAACTGGAGACATTCCGGGAAAGGTGCTTTACGTACGGAAGCCCGTTAGTGCCATGTAGTGTTTTATTTTTAAGTCGTTAAAACGACTTAGCTTACTGGTTACAACGACTTAGCTTACTCGTTACAACGACTTAACATCTCGTTATAACGACTTATAAGTGTAAATTTGTTGTAATTTTTTTTTCAGTATGGTACAATTCAATTTGTGCACTATAAACTATATATTTGATTAAACCAATTGTTAACCATATTAAAAATGTGCATTACTTAAAACTTGATAAACTTAATTATTGCAAAATTGAAAATGAAACATTTGCAAAAGAAGAGTTTTTTTTTCAAATTTCGATTAAATTAGAGAAATTCATGTGCATGGTTACCAAAGCAACCATGATTGCAAAGACAGCCTTTTCTTGTTTACTAGTATTTATTGAAAAGATTATTCATTGTATATCAAGCATTATAAGTTAGCAATGGTATAACTTTAGAAAATGTACAGTTTTCTAGCATTTTAATCACATTTGTTTACTGTTACCTTGTTGACTTAAAGATATTTTGGATTGATTGATTAATTGATAGATGTTTGTTTAATATCCTGTCGGGGATATTGCAGTCATAATCAGGACATAAACAAGTTTTATATATAAACTAGAAAAACTGTGAGCAGCTGCTGACAAATATATTCCTAACCTTAACCCCCAAAAAATCAATCTGATGAACTTTTAAAATAGAAGGTGCACATCTACTATTTGTCACAAAGATAGTGTAAACATTTCATGAAAATCAATTGACAGATTAAGGAGGAGTTGCGGATAAGAGATGGGTACCCCATGTTGTCTAATCGCTAAGTTCATGTTTTGCTATGGGAAACCCCCAAATCAATAAGATCCAATTTTAAAATAGGATGTGCACATGTACATATCACAACGCTTGTGTGAAAATTTCATGAAAAAACATTGAGGGGTTTTGGAGGAGTTGCGGATAAGAGATGGGTACCCTAAGGTGTAACGGAAGGACGGACACCCCTATCACTATATGCCTCCCAATGTTCAAACCGGGGTATAATAAAAGATATTTCGATAGTGTTTTAACCAACCTTTGTTTTGAAAATAAACTTAGTGAGTATACGCTATCTAATTAAAATATAACCCTACTCTATTTCAACATTTATCTTAAGATTGTATTAGCTGCACAACTACTAATAAGTGCTGTAATGTTGACCTATTCAAAGCTAATAGTATTACAGTCTCTTCTTGCCGACGTGGCTTCCCCGAAAAAAATACATATGTACTTCTTAGAGTGTTCCTTATATGACGAAAATAAAGCTATACATGTCAACGATATCAGCTGGCTTCCAAATAACACTATTTTAAATATTGCTATTCTTATATGTGGCAGTACCGCATTGAGTCAAGACCAAAATGAGAGTATTTTTAAACATTTCTTTTATTATATCCAACAGATAACAAATTTTAATAGAGTAGAGGCCCCACTCATCATCTCTTTCACCACAGACACCAAGCTTTCTTCTTCCCTTTTCTTTTTATACCCCTAAAACGTTTTCTCGTTCATATTGAGCAATTATGTTTCTCTTCTGTTTTGTTATTTATAACTGTAACTTCCATGCATGCTCAAATTGTATACTCATTGTATTGTTAAACTATGTTATGGAGAGTACTTCATCAGTATGTTTTACTTGTGTCCAATCCAATTTGTATATTTTGACAAATAAAATATGTTTAAATTTAACTACTAATTCTGGGATAAAATTTTATTAAAACGTGTATAACATGACGGTTCTCATGGTAACCAAATTATGTCCGTTCACCATATTGAACTATATTATAAAAGTTACATAAAACTATATAATCTCCCAAGAACAATATAAAAATATAACAAGTTGTTATTTAATGCATTTTTGAAAGAAGGACCCCATTTTCAAGCAATAATTCCTCTAAAAACCCAAACGGTAAAGAGTTAAATGTTCACACTATTTTAAGCTTTACCCGGGAGTTTTTCCAACAATTCCATTACAAAAGCCTCAGAACGAAGTTGTCAGATGATTCCTCTAAGGGTTATCTCCCTTAAACAATTGATAATCTTCTTTTTGACGTATTATAGAATAAAAAAACTATTCCAGATAGAGAAAAGCTGCTGGTTTCTTAAATTCTTAGCTCATGAAGCTCAACAAAATCTCCATTAGACCGAAGTTGACAGATGACCCCTTTTAGGAGTTATGCCCCTTCAAACGTCAGAAATTGTGTTTTCGGCTTAGAATGGAAACTATTGCAAATAGAGAAAATGTATAGGTTGCTGAAATGTTCAGCTTAAAAAGGCGTTTGACTGATCTGTTAAGGTGTCAGATTCATAATATAGTATTGTAATATAATATGGATCTGCAGGTGAGCGATTCTGACTCTTGGCAGCCTCTCGTTTTTTTGAGTTAAAATTCCTCTAGAGAGCTAATTGAATTTTCCACAATTAGCCAAACAAAAGTCAGATACAAATTAGAAAAGTAGTTATAAAATTGCATCATCTTTGATTATATTAAATCTTCTTGAGTAAGTATTCTTATCTTTTTGCCATCATGGTAGCTATTTATTATTAATTTTGTTTGTTTGAATGGTGTTTTAACGCCACTTTCAGCAATTTTTCAGCTATTTCATGGCGTCCAGTTTTTATTGGGGGAGGAAGCCGGAGTACCCGGAGAGAACCCCCGACCTGCGGTAGGAAAACTGGTTTGTTATTAATCAAACTTTTAGGAATCAACTATAAAGAAATACTAAGTAATCTGAAAAGCGACTGTTCAGTTTATTTAAATTTTTCACAAAGTTTTACAAGTACGTAAAAAGAAGAGAGTATAATTCTCGAGTGCTTATGATTCTATTATTCACTGTTGGCAATTTGTTTTTTTAACACAAATTAAAGCCAGTGACATTTTAGTCGTTATAAAGCTCAGTTCTTATCGCCATATATAAATTGATGTTTTCATCTGCATCATCAGGAATCTTGTAAGTAGACCATGAAGAGTCCGAAGAATTCTCTTCATGATCTACTCCGTCACACGACTTTTCTTCGCGGAACGTACACTCACCTCTACATATGGCAATTTGATTAGGCAAAGCCCTGTTCCAATATACTGGTGTATTATACTCATGTGGGAGTTCATACATAAACGTTGGACCATCATTTGGACCCGTCTTGCTTTTTGTCGGCCTAACGATGTGTGTATTCCATTCAATGATCAAACGGTCGATATCATGGTACAAAAGAGGTGATAATAGTGACAATGAACTATGCCATTTTGCTTCAAAGCCTGACTACATTTTGATTTTTCTAAAAAAGGAAGAATTTAAAGAACAAACGAGCAGAAACATGACCACACCAATTATATTTGCTTAGACCCAAGTCTGGACTTGATAGCAGGTCACGGAGGACATTGTACGATTTGTGCTTGTTACTTATAAATTTATTTTGAAGTTGCAACAATTTTATGATCAAGCTTTAGAGTTCCGGCTAGAGGAATTTGTCAAGTTGTTATTATTTGTGGGATTTCGGTAATTTCCGTTAATTTTAAGTAAAATTAATCAAACTTAATATATGTTTACTTTTAACATTCGTTCCTGTTATTGTTTTATCTTTTATTGTTTTAGGTCTAACCAGTTGTATTTAATTGATAACTTTTACGTCAAATATTTGCTTTGATGTAGTGAAATATGATATTATTTCCTGATGATTTCTTTATTGGCCTAGTTTTTGGTCCAAGGCTTGCTGTATTGGCCTGAGGTGCCAAGGACGAATAACTAGGCCAATTCAGGTTGGAATCGGGCCAATACAGGTCGAATCAGGCCAATATCGATATTCGACTTGCTAATTCCGTATTGGACTGGCTCAGCAAAATATATCAACAGTTTAACTGTTATCTAAGTAAATATTATAGTAGTTAATTAATTGTAGAAACTATAAGCAAAGTTTTTATAAATTTACTCAAATTAATAAGGAAATCTGATCTTATATTGCACCAATAAGTTAAATACAGGGTACTCCGGCTTACTCTCCCAATATACACTGGACGCTATGATATAACGGAAAATTGCTGAAAGTGGCGTTAAACATTCAAACAAACAAAAACATATTGAAAAATAAATAAGCTGTTTATATCAATATAATTTAAAGAATAATTTAGTTAATTTGTATAATTATTGATGACTTGGATGTAGACATTTAAAACACGCATTAATGACCGGTTTTGTTTCAATTACAATCAGACATGTTTTATGCCTACAAAAGTAGAGGGGCATAAAGTGTTTCGGTACGTTCTTCCGTTTTCCGATCGTCCCAAATCAGTTGTTTACTATGAAGGAAGTATGGTATCATCATGAAACTTTATACAGATATACACGAAAGTCACAGTAAAGTATCCGTTATTCCTTATATCTGAGAGAAGGTCGATCCAATATTGGCTGCACTGTCTTTGAAAGACCAGAAAATTTCATTGCGCTGCCTGTGCTTCTTCCATATATGAAACTTCCTTCACGACCAGTTAAAAATTTGTGCTACGTGTCCTTTTTCTTTTCCCTTATCACGTTTTTTGTTTACTGCCTCGATGTAATAGCCTAATAGCCAGCTATAACACTAGGATTGCTGCTTGTTCTATATGCATTCAACCTAATCAAATTTCTAGAAAATCCATCAATGCACCCATTGATACATATACCATATTGTTTAAGTTTATCGTATGATCGAGATGCCAGAAAAAATTTGGACAAAGGGCAAATTAATACCGTCGTCTCCGAAGTCGACGTTTGAGTCTATATTGTATTCCTCTTGGGTCTTATATCTGCATTAACACGCTAATCGTATTTCTAGATGCACGCATTCCATATTGGATACACCTCAAATGCATGGACCGATAACCAAATTGACTACCACGATGAAAATGTTGCTCGACGAATTCCGCAGTTTAAAGAATATCTGTACAGTCTTTCGTCGAAATAACCCTTCCTTTTTGAAAATTCGTTTTAATGTCCCCATACTCATTGAAAGATTGTGAGTCTTTGAAAGACACTCCAAAATTTCAGCATAAGCTTAATCCTTAAAGTGAAACCGGCAAATGACTTGTCGTTGTGCCATCGGTAGACTAAGTTGGAATCTGGAATAAAGCAATTTTAACGTTTTAAGTATTGTTAAAACATGTTTACCTTTTAGATCCATTATTGTAATATGACGACATTTAAAAGCTTTGAGACCACAACTGTGGTTAAAAAATGATTTATTTATTAGCAACACGCGCTGAGGAGGTTGTGTTTTAAATGGCTATTTCCAATTACAAAACTGTAACTCCCACCGGAAAGCTATCGCGTATGACGTACAAATCTTATAAATAGCGACGCGCGCTATCACGCGGTATCATTATCCGTTGCAATAAATTGTGTGTTACATTGACGGAACAGCCAGTTTATGTCGGAAATGATGTTTTTTATAAGTACGAAAATATTATAAATGTACCGTAATTGTCTTATTAGAATAGAAATAATTCACGGAAACTGTGATTAATCATTTTTTTACAACGGGGTGACCATTTACGTCGTTATTTTATCCCTTGCTGTCGCTCGCCTTGCTGTCGCTCGGGATAAAATAATACGACATAAATGGTCACCCCGTTGTAAAACAATGATAAACCACATCCTGTGTGAATTATTTCTTAATTAACCTTGTTATAAGTAAACATTTTTTTGTGTTAATTTTTGTATATAATCTTATACATCTTCTTCTGTGGGTATCTACCTTTCCGGGCACTTCAGCTGCATTTTAAAGTGCTCGTGTTGAATTCATTTCAAAGTGAACAATAGAAGTACTCGAGGCTCACAGCCTCACAAAAATAGCTAAGTCCGTCTGACCTTCATCTTAACTGATCTACTAGCAGTAGAAAGAAAAATAGGTGTTCATCAGCTTTAATGTGTCCAGGTTTCATGAAGTATTAAGGACTACGAAGTTATGCCCCATAAAAAAATCTTGGACTGACGGACGGGAAGCTTAATTCTATGATTGTTCCCAACTTTGACGAAATTGAAGGGTTTAAAAACTAGTTTTATTCATAAGCATTTAAAAGCTACGTGATAATCTATAAATTACACTAAATATAAATGTTGTATTTTGATACAAGACTCATCATAATTAACCAACATAAAATGCTAATAACGTTTGATTTAAGACCAATTATCCCTAAGCACCAAAATAACTGGGACATGACATGTCTCAGATTTTGCTGATTTTAATTTCATAAGTTGCAATTGACCATTGGATCATAAAAATGATGACTGTTTGTTATGATTGACCACGGTTGCCATGGTAACTGAGGCGGTCATTTTTTATCATTTCTCATACTGCGAAATAGCCAATATTCAATTCCCAATTTGTTATTCAAAAATCAATGCATATTCAATATTATGTTTTATTTGCTTAATTCAATACCTCATTGACAATATTCAAAACAGTTTCATGACTAAACATAAATGTGTAGTCAGAACGAGGCTATCCAATATGTCAAGAAATCATGCATTTTTTCTGGAATTTTTCTACTAAAAAATTACCATTTTTGCCACTTTACTGACTCCATTTTCAGAAAATGCACCAATCACAAATACTCATCATGAACATAATTACATAAATTGATGATTAATATTCAAAACTTATAAAAATCTCAATGGGGTAACAAAAGATGTCTATATAAAACACTGTCAAAGATGGTTACCATGGTAACTTGTGAAAAAAAGCCATTTTTGTATTGTTCAATATTTCCATGAAACTACTGTTTCTCTTAGTAATAAATTAAATCATCCTTAATTATTATTTTTAACAGACATACTATAAACTTAAAATGACATTGAAATCATTTCAGGGTACAGTGTCTCAAGGTCAAGGTCAACTAAAAATTGAACTTTCAAATATGAAACTCTCGAAGCAAAATCAATTTTAAGTGACCTTGGGAACAACACAAGTGACCTTGAAAGTTTTCTAAGGTCATACTATGTTGAAAAGATCCTTTTAGGTACATATGATGACAACAATTGTTATCTTGGCTCATATTAGAAGTATGGTCATACATGTATTTAAATATCGAAAAATTGCCGTTTTTGTTTTATTATCATGGTAACCAACTTTAACAGTGTTTTTTAAAGACATTTTTTCTTACCCCATTGAGATTTTTAAAAGTTTTGAATATTAATCATCAATCTATGTAATTATATTCAGGATGATTATTTGTGATTGGTGCATTTTCTGAAAATGGAGTCAGAAAAGTGTCAAAAATGGTAATATTTTTTACCAAAAATTATAGAGAATAATGCACTATTTCTTTACATGTTCAATAGTCTCAGTCTGATCACACATATACTTAAAGTGTTGTAACTGTTTTGAATATTGTCAATGAGATATTGAATTAAGCAAATAAAGAAATTCTATTGAATATGAATCGATTTTCCCCTGAAAAATTGGGATTTGAATATTGCCCTTTTCACTGTATTTTAATCGGCCCAAAATGGCCGCCTCCGTTACCATGGCAACCGAAGTCAAATCATAACAAACAATAATTATTTTGTGGTCCAATGGTCAATTTCAACTTATAAAATGAAAATCAGCTAAATCTGAGACATGTCATGTCTCACCCTATATGGACATCCTTTGATCCTTATGGAGAATTGGTGTTAAATACTATCTAGTTATCCTTAATACCGCCTTCCATGGGAGACGGCATACATAATCAAATGACGAACAGTCTTTAAAGTCAATGATTTTCTGTTACTTGATTGGGTGGTTCGCTAAATCTATAATGAGTTCTGTCATATCATTGGTTTACGTCAGGATCACACTAGTATGTGTACTGAAATCTCGATATATTCTTTGGATGAATTGGGAATGTACTCAGTATTTAGTGTAGTAATGTTACGTTCCAAAAATAGACTTCTATTTTATTCAGTGCATTGGTCAGTGAACGAGTAAACATTGTACCAAAATCTCCTTACTTTTAAAGCTGTTTGGGGAAAAGTGATATTTTCTTTATAGGATAATTAATTGGGTTGAGTGAATATCCAAAATATGATCACGAGTGCCGCATAACGCATCTGATTAAACGAGTGCGCGGAACTTGTTCCAGGCACGAGATTAATCTGATACTTTATGCGGCTCGAGTGATCATATTTGGATATTCACGATGACCAATTGATTATCCTATTTATTATATAGATCACAATTGTTTTCGTAAAATTTTAATGCTTAATCTTAAATTTTATGAACGGCGGATGAATATCTGTATAGTACAAAACCAACTGACATTTTTGGAGGGAAAAACCCGAAAGTGAAAACAAACGATAATTTTCACATGTGATTTACCGTGATTTCTGTCACTCGGAAAATTCGATATTTCATCTCTATCTTTATAATAAATATCTTTATTTTCGTTCTGATATGGATGCAAATAGAACAACACATATTTTTAAGGCTCATTTTAAACATTTGTTCAGGGATTCAGTTTTTGTTTAATTATTTTTCAAAGAGTAGGCGTAAATTTATGACGGGTATTTAAATCTCTCAAGCACCATTAGTTAATAGTTAAGCGTAAACAATGTCCTTATAGGATACCTATCCTACATATCAATTACAAACAATAGATACCTTAATAAAACCCATAAAATGGGTAATGCAGCCGAAAGACGGTTAGCTTTTTGAAAAGCTAAACTTGTACAGTATTTACCGTTCGTTGTTTCAATTCTTGTCTTTAATTTTAACGGATATTGTCAATAATGTATCGGTCGATCCAACGAATCAGTGGGATAGCCTCGTTCCAGTAAGTCTATATAACGAGTAAGCTAAGTCGTTATAACAAGTAAGTAAGTCGTTATAACGAAATACTAAGACGTTATAACAAATGAGCTAAGTCGTTATAACGAGATACTAAGTCGTAAGAACAAGTAATAAAGTCGTTATAACCAGATACTAAGTAGTTATAACAAGTAAACTAAGTCGTTATAACGAGTAAGCTAAGTCGTTATAACGAGTTACTCAATCGTTATAACGAGTAATTAAGTCGTTATACCGAGTAAGCTAAGTCGTTATAACGAGTAAACTGAATCGTTACAACCAATAAGCTAAGTCGTTATAACGAGTAAGTAAGTCGCTACAACGACTGAAAGTAAACACAACATGACACTATATACGTATATACGGGATATAGGGTCATTACAGTACTTGCACCCGTAAACGCAACACTTTGACTGATTGATAACTGATTGCTGACGGATTTTGGAACGCTGAAGGATCGCTGACTGATTGATGATGACGATATCCGTCCAAAATTATGAATCCGTCATTACCTTGGTAACCGTCAGCGATCAGTGCGATCAGTCCAATCAGTGCGATCCAGAATCCGTCATTTAATTATATGTATAAATCGGTTAGTTTATTGACGGATTCGTATAAATTAATAATTTAAAGATAAAACGGATTCTGCGTCATTTGTATATAATATATGCATTTATTATACCTTTTAAATAATAAAATAAAAACATGCGTTTAAAAGAATTGTTAATACAATGTCTCGTTCTAAATGAATAAATAAACATATTTAAATAATTTTTCTTTATATTATATAATTAAGCACATTTCTTTAAAGCAGGACATATCTGGGAACCGAGTCCTGTAAACCTTCAGAAAACTTCTATTTAAGGCACATCAGTAACGAAGAGGTAAATGTTTTTTTTTTCGTAATCCATTATTGATTCTCTTTTTTTATTCCCGCGACTCGTGATTTTTTGCGACTTGTTACATGTATATTTTTGTCATATATTAAGCCGACCCGACTCCCCCAATTAGTAACAGATTTATTTCACATTTAGGAAAGAACGTGGCCTCTTTTTGACATCATTATTAGTTACTTAAATGTATGCCTGCGTGTTTTTATTTTGTCTACAACATTTTAAATACAATTATAAAACTGTTGTGTGTAACAATTGTTCAACTGTTAAACAAACATTGTCAATCAAAACGCATTCTTTACTAAACAAAAGTTGTATTGTAAAATATACAGCAATTCTTGTCGCAAGTTTTATTGGACAGGCAATAAAATTTGTTTAAATAAGTATACATACAATTACGCTGGATTGTTCCATTTGTTTCATGGCGTCCATTTTTTATTGGGGGGTGGGTTGGGAGAAAGCCGGAGTACAGGTAAAAAACCGACAGTCTTTTGTCATTTAAAGTGGAGTCGGGGGCACCCTATCTGCAGTCGTTTGAAAATCCGCAACCTGTTGACAGGCATGTGACAACCAGTAGATGACTAACCAATCAGCCACCTAGCCCCCAATAACGCCGGGGAGAATTGTCTGCGAATACTGAGGTTAAGCGTAAAAATGTGTTACAGATAGACACATGTTTCAGTACGAAATAGTAATTTTTTTAACAAAACGTTATAAATTGTTTAGGTCTTAACATTGTCATTACAGTGTCATATCGATGAAACAGAACCATTTCAAAACTTGCCTTTAAAAGAGTGTCATTCAATTTAAACAATAACTTATTGATTGATTGTTTGCTTTTCTTCAGCGAGAGTATTTCAGCTCTATTCATGACGAGAATAAGTTAAATATAAATAAATTAGATTCGTTTGCTTGTTTAAATATTGTTTAATCCACTTTCAGCAATTTTTCAGCTATATCATGGCGTCCAGTTTTTATTTGAGAAGGAAACCGGAGTACCCGGATAAAACACCCGTCCTCCAGTAGGAAAACTGGCTCTCTTTCAATTAAGTCGAGTGCACCCTGCCTACAGTGAGATTCGAACACGAAACCTCAGTGTTGACAGACCACGTGATCAATAGTTGATGAACTAACATCACCACTCGCGGCTCCTTCAATCAATTAGAGAAAGATGGACAAAAGGGCAATTTTGAAAAATATGGGGCATGGGTTGGGGAGTAAGATTTACTTTTTTTTTTCGTACAAGGAGCGTGACACTCTATAAACATGTCACTATGGTTCGCGGCAATTTTAATATGACCTGAACCACCCCCACCCCACCCCCCCCCAAAAAAAAAAAAAAAATATATGTATATATATATATATATATAGTTGTCTAATAAAAATAATTATAACAACACTACTATGTACAGATAATATATATGGAACGCAATATTTCGCTCTACCAAAGAGCTTCATCAGGCGTTGACTGAATCAAAAATTCAAACAATAGAAAATGTTTTTGTTGTTCACTTTATACAAAAAATCTATACTGATGCTGAGATCTAAAATATTTTTGTTGTTCATATTACTGTCGGGTCATAAACATTTTAGTATTCTACCTGTGGATTACGTTCGTTCAATCCATCAGGTTCTAGCGTTTTTAATTGATGTATCCAAAATGTTTCTCGAAGTCTTCTGGTTGATGTATTCCACTTTGGGTTTTGATCAATAATTTGGAATTTTACAGTATCAAAAGAGTGGCCTGTAGTTTTAAGGTGGCGAGTTAGTGGACAATTTCTGTTTTTCGTGAAAAAGGAGCGATGGTTGTTAAGTCGCATATTGAAAGCTGTCTCTGTTTCCAGAAGACTTCGAGAAACATTTTGGATACATCAATTAAAAACGCTAGAACCTGATGGATTGAACGAACGTAATCCACAGGTAGAATACTAAAATGTTTATGACCCGACAGTAATATGAACAACAAAAATATTTTAGATCTCAGCATCAGTATAGATTTTTTGTATAAAGTGAACAACAAAAACATTTTCTATTGTTTTAATTTTTGATTCAGTCAACGCCTGATGAAGCTCTTTGGTAGAGCGAAATATTGCGTTCCATATATATTATCTGTACATAGTAGTGTTGTTATAATTATTTTTATTAGACAACTATATTATTTTTATTTGTAATTGTATCAGTCTGCATCTGACTGATCCAGCACTTATTAAACGAGATTGTTGTTGCTATTTATAGATTACTTATATATATATATATATATATATATATACGTCTACAAATTAAGCCCAACACTGTTTGAATTAGATTTTTAACACTGTCAAATTTTTGCTTTCCCTCAGCGGGATTCGAACTCACACCGTTGTGACACTGTGGCACCAATTCGCCTGCACTATGTCCAGCGGTCTAGACCCCTCGGCCAAATCCGCTATATAAAAATATAGCTTCATTAACCGGGGTGAATCTTAGACATAGACATAGTACATGTGTACTAGCGTGTGACGATGGAATTATCGTAACCAATACATATTAGACCGCTGGACATAGTGCAGGCGAATTGGTGCCACAGTGTCACAACGGTGTGAGTTCGAATCCCGCTGAGGGAAAGCAAAAATTTGACAGTGTTAAAAATCTAATTCAAACAGTGTTGGGCTTAATTTGTAGACGTATATATAAATATTTGATATTCACCCTGTATTTCTGATGTTTCAGAAATCCGCTGGATAGATATATTATATGGTTGTCACAATACTTAGACGTTTGTATATAATTTACTTACTGTGACTGCATGACAAGTAACTTTGTCATCCTATATAATATATACAAAAATGCTGAATTAGATTACTGTCAGATTAATATGTATTGGTTACGATAATTCCATCGTCACACGCTAGTACACATGTACTATGTCTATGTCTAAGATTCACCCCGGTTAATGAAGCTATATTTTTATATAGCGGATTTGGCCGAGGGGTCTAGACCGCTGGACATAGTGCAGGCGAATTGGTGCCACAGTGTCACAACGGTGTGAGTTCGAATCCCGCTGAGGGAAAGCAAAAATTTGACAGTGTTAAAAATCTAATTCAAACAGTGTTGGGCTTAATTTGTAGACGTATATATAAATATTTGATATTAACCCTGTATTTCTGATGTTTCAGAAATCCGCTGGATAGATATATTATATGGTTGTCACAATACTTAGACGTTTGTATATAATTTACTTACTGTGACTGCATGACAAGTAACTTTGTCATCCTATATAATATATACAAAAATGCTGAATTAGATTACTGTCAGATTAATATGTATTGGTTACGATAATTCCATCGTCACACGCTAGTACACATGTACTATGTCTATGTCTAAGATTCACCCCGGTTAATGAAGCTATATTTTTATATAGCGGATTTGGCCGAGGGGTCTAGACCGCTGGACATAGTGCAGGCGAATTGGTGCCACAGTGTCACAACGGTGTGAGTTCGAATCCCGCTGAGGGAAAGCAAAAATTTGACAGTGTTAAAAATCTAATTCAAACAGTGTTGGGCTTAATTTGTAGACGTATATATAAATATTTGATATTAACCCTGTATTTCTGATGTTTCAGAAATCCGCTGGATAGATATATTATATGGTTGTCACAATACTTAGACGTTTGTATATATATATATATATATATATATAAATAACGGGAGAACATCCCATGTCCGCCAGCTGAGGACGCGCTGGGCAGCTCTGTTAAACCTATCAACCAATTTCAAGTACTTCCTAATTTAAAGGAAACCATTTATACTTATATATCATTAATTGTGGAATGACTTTAAAAGAAATCGTAAAATAAACAATTGCGACGGCTAAAATGCGAAAGCAGAATTGATTTTCGTATCACGCTTACATGTTCGCATTTTTAACTCATAAGCTTCGATATACAAACGCTGTTAGTAGTTTAATCTTTATTTGAGATTTAATTCTGTGTAAATTCATGTGACACAATGAGATAGTGAATAAAATATATAAATAGATGTTTTAGCTTTTGTCGTAATTCGTATTCAGTATTATACACCGGAATTCTCAGGAATTGTGGCACAGTAGTTTATTCTTTATTTGTTTGTTTGTTTGATTGGTGTTTTTATTGGGGGGAGGAAGCCGAAGTACCCGGAGAAAACCCCCGACCTGCGGTAGGAAAATCCTTGTCAATTAAGATTTGAGTCGAATACACCCTGCCTGCAGTGAGAATCGAACCCACAATCTCGGTGTTGACAGACCACGTGATCAATAGCAGACGAACTACCTTGATCACTAGGCCAACGAGGCCCCTTCTTCTTTATTTGAGATTTAATTCTCTGTTAATTCATGTGACACAGTGAGATATATAATGAATAAAATATATAAATAGATGTTTTCGCTTTTGTCGTGAATCTTATTCAGTATTATACAGCGGAATTTTTAGGAACTGTGGCACATAAGTTTATTCTTTATTTAATTCTGTGTAAATTCATGTGACACTATGGGGTAGTTAATAAAATATATAAATAGATGTTTTCGCTTTTGTCGTAAATCTTATTCAGTATTATACACCGGAATTCATAGGAACTGTGGCAAAGAAAAAAAACTGATCAAACCACGACAAATGATCTTTTTAAGCGTTTACAATAAAAAAACCACGACCTCGGAGGTTAAGGTAGCAGGAACCTATTATTGATCACCAAGTTGTATGTTTGATCCTTACAGCGAGATGGTGTGCTTGACACATCCCTATAAATTTGCAAAGAGCACAAGTTGTCCTGTCGAAACTTTGCTGTTTCGTTGGGTACTCCAGCTCTTCCCAATAAACACTCGACGTCATATTATATAAACTAATATAATTTTTTTAAAATAGTGTTAAACAAAATTCAAACATACATATAATGCTAACGCGAAAAGGCGAAGTGGAAAAATGTTACGATTTCGCCTTCACATTTTTCGTGTTTCTCGCTTTTTCCGCTTTAAAACTTTTCGAAGACAAATACGAGATGTACGCCTTGGCTTGCGAGGTCAAATATTTTTTGAATTTATTGTGTGTGTGGTTTTTTTCATTTCTTTTTTTAATTATTTTTAATAAAATGACACTATGTGATGTTTATATGCCGTCAAAGATGCATTAGTGATAGATTTTTTTCGGGGGGGGGGGGGGATTTCCATTTATCATTTATAACTTTAGACTAGACGTTTTCCGCTTTCAAAATACGGACGTGCGCCTTGGCACGCTAGATGCTTTTTTAAAGTCATTGTGTGTGTGCGTTTTTAAATTTACTTTGTTTTAATTATTTTGTTACACTATGTAATGTTTATATTTCGTCACAGATGCATTAGTAATAGATTGTGGGAATTTCCATTTTTTTATTAATAACTTTAGACCAGTTTTAGCCTTAATATTAGATAAAACGATCCATGAATGAGGACATAACAGTTGACATTTTTATACTTCTAATATTTGCGAGTGAAACGAATTTTCACATTTCGAAATATTAATTTTACTAACCGGAAGTTGAATGGACGGATTGGAGCGATCAGTCCAAACCAATCCGTCAGATCAGTCAAATCGTTCCAAATCCGTCAATTGACGGATGGACGGATTGGGAACGATTTGACTGATCTGACTGATTGATAACTGATTGGTGACGGATTTTGGAACGCTGACGGATGGCTGACGGATTGATAAAAGTGTTGCGTCTTCAATCTCAAGTACTGTATCCTATTCATGGAATTTATTTCCGGTGCATGAGTCAAAACATGGCTGGATGAAAAAATAGTCCCAATTGCCTCGTTTGTTTTTGCTTTGCTTATAACTGCTATAGCTGTTGGATATTTTGAAATGTATGGCATCAATGTAGAGCAAGAATATTTTTTTTACAGTCATTGTCTTTACAGTTGAAGCACTTCCTAAAGTGTGTAATGTGGTACAATGTGATCACAACTTTGAAATGACAAATCAATCTTAAACCTGAAGGCAACATTTCCGCAAAAAGTTCGTGGACACCCATTACTTTTGTCTCAATTTTTATGTAATTAAGCATATGTGTAATGCCCAATATATGAAATTTTAATTGAAAGAAACATTTTTTAAATGAAAAATTTTGACCTCTCGCCCGTTCGGTTACTTTGCACACGGCATCCATTTGGATAATGACCTCATATGAGATACCGGTTAAGCTATACGATACCGGGTGTACGATACAGAGTGATAAAAGGAAAGTGCAGAAAGATTACTTAATGTGCAAAAGGTATTCTGTATTATATATATCTTACAATTCGTTTGACTCCATCATGAAAGAAAAAAATGTTTGTCCATACAACGTCATTCCAATAATAATATAATAAAATAGTTGGTTCATATAATCGTTACTTTAAGCAATTTGTTTATTTTAATAATTGTAGCCGTTGTTATCTAAACTATTTGTTTTAATAGTTCTGTAAATAAAAACATTCAGTCTACTTGAGACATGTTTGGACATCTTTGCTTTTAAAATGTAGTGTAAGTTTGAGTCTTGAGGTTACAGCCTTATTAAATATCCCGATCGGAACAAAAACCTAAGGCATTTTACAGGCTCACCCAATTAATGTTGCTGATACGTTTGATTTTAATCGGTTTTCATTTGAATCAATGATTTCCAATAAAACCTAGTTAAAATATTTTACACATCAAAACCCATCTGTGACTGCCAACTGGACCAACATTTAGTAGTTAACCATCCAAGAAAGTTGGCTAAGTTTTGGTTCAATGCACCTAGTTTTTAAGAGAAAAAATGTAAGAAAAAGGATTCAATGAAAGAAAACAACAAGGTGCAGACGACGACAACGAAAAAAAAGTGATTTCGTAAGCTTATAAATGTGATATAATAAAACGACATGTTGAATATCATCCTCTAAGAGTCTGTTTGGCCGTATGCCTAATATAAATGTGCTGTAAAAGTTGATTTGAAAGATAGTACACGTCAGAGTAGTATACGTCAGGATGCAGCATATTGTCGCTTATACTGCAATCGTCCTATTATAGCAGCCTAAATTCGTTTACTTATTATTTGTAAGTCACAGGTTTTGAAACGAGTTTTAGCCACGCCTATACTTGAAGATTTTATTTTTAATGTACTTAGCAAAAAATCGATATATTGCAATCACGCAAATTACATGTACCTGTTTTGTTATTTCTGTAGAAAATTATTTCATTAAACGTGCTTCGTTTATTTTTGTGCACCCGAACAGGAACACTCGTTCGTTACTAATCACTCAATTATATGTCAGTCATTATTATTACCAAAAACACAGTTCGGGAGTTCTCATACGAGTATAATTTGAAAATGAATTTTAAAAAGAATAATAAAATGTACAAAATGACTATGGGAGTAAATATTGTACGATAGATTGCAGGATAAACATAGTATTAGTGTTGTGACTTGACGTAAAAACAGAATAAGGACTCGGCACAAAACAGAGGAAAAGACCCGGCTTCTTGCCTTTTCCCCGTTTCTAAGTCTCGTCCTTATATTGTGTTTATGTCAAGTCACTACACTCATATTATATATACATGCGTCGTTTCGTGCACATCAGTAGCAACATCGTTATCGCCATTACAGTATTGCAAATGTATGTTGTTGCTATAATTGGTCCTGTCGTTTGTTATATGTTGCTGCTGCTGTAGTAGTAGTAGTTCGTGTGTCTGTCCTTGTGTTTGTTCGTTATTTAATCGCTGTAACTTTCCATTAGAAAATTAACAGGTAGGCCCAGATTTTCCATCCACAATTGTCGTTTATAACATGTAATAATCGTGTCCTGGAAAAGTGGTGGACTTTTCGCAATTATCTTTAGAGAAACAAATCTTCAGTGAGGAATATACATATTTCGTTTTGACGACAAACTCGGGACGACTGCTGTGAAAACTATGTTTAGCTTTAATAAGCTTAATATCCTTGTTTTAGCAGCTGTTGCGTCGACAACTTCCCTTGTTAATGATACATTGAACGAGAAGAACAACAGATAGTAAAGGTAGTTAGTCTAATCTTGATCACGTGCCTGTCTCACTGCATACGGGGTCTACTCGAAGTTTTCTCGACTCCGATCTTCATGGACAAGGATTGCCGACCGAAGATCGTGGTTTTTGCTCCGTGTACTCCGAATTCTTCCCAAATAAAACTTGTGATCTATGTTCAGTGAACGCCATGATAAAGCTGAACAATTGCTGAAAGTGGAGTTAAATGACGTTCAAACTCAAATACATCTATTGCGAGAAAATGGTATAGTGCTGTTTTGAACTCTCAGTTTATTTAAATATTGAATGTTTATTGATAGATCATTAATGACATGTAAACGCGAGTTCAGCTAATGTTAAAATAAGAAAAAAAGTATAGGATCTTGTATGCTCGATATTTCTAGCAGCATAAACTTTATCATTTTTTATTGAATGAAAAGGTTTGGTTCTGTAAAATTATTACACTGTAATTCTTCCCATAGTGACCATGGCCGTCAGAAAGGGGAGGGGTGCGACCACAGCCATTTTACCTAGAATCGAAATACTTTGTAGCCATCTTCAGTATCATAGGATGCAGACGACAGCCGGTTGTTATGAAATTTTAAACTTGTCAAATGAATCTAAGAAAGCCCTGGAATTGTTCTGTTTTTAATTTTTTTTTTCATCTAGGAGGGTCCACATCGCAGAATCTCCTCCGCAACCCTCCTTTGCATATAACTGCAGACGGCCATGTGGTTGAAATTAGCAATTTCAATTACAGCGAATAAAATGGACCTCTGCAGTATTGGTTTACGTATAGTTAGACATCGAACATAGATCACGAGCGTTGAATTACTGTGATTCGCGGCCGCCAGATTTCATGAAGACGGTGGGTGATCCTCCATCCTATTACCAAACAATGCCAATATATGGCCTTAAGTAAATCCTGCGAAATGAATATAAATGTCTATAGACTGACAGGTCAGCAGTTTTAAGAGTCTACAGGTCAATGTAATACTAGTATATGTATATGGGCTAACATCCCTACAGTTCTAAGGGTCTACAGTTGGACATGTATATATGTCTGTAGGCTGACATGTCTACATATCTACAAGTCTATAAATAGACCGGTATGTCTACAGTTCTAACAGTCTACAGGTCCACATGTATAGATTTCGATAGGCTGAAATGTCGACATATCTAAGAGTCTGCAGGTCAACAGATATATGTCTTTTGGCTATAGGTCGACTGCTATTTATCTATGGGCATGGCTAACAAATCTACACCTATACGCTAACATGTATACAGGTCTAAAAGTATATAGATAGACGGGCTTATAAATCTATGGCTGAGCTGATATGTTTGCAGATCTTAGAGACTACAGGTCAACAGGTATATATCTTTGTATACATCTATAGGATGAGCTGACATTATCATAACGAGTCTAAAAGTCAAGAGAAATATAACGGAACATCTCTTTTTGCTGACAAGTGTACAGTTCTAAGAATCTATAGGTTGATGGGAATATTATTAGTTTCATATCAGTAAAATTATGCTTGTTTCTATTGGATAAAACAAGGACAGTGCGGGCCTGCGTTATCACGTCTTTGGTAATGCCCTCTCCAGTAACAAGCAACATAAAACTTTTTTTCTCAATTTATAAAAAACAAATATAAGTACATGTACAAACTTAATGAATAAAAAATGTCATATAGTTTAGAAAACTAACTGTATATAACCTAAGAATGCCAAACGATGATAGATCATGAGGACCACATTCAAATCATACAGCAAGCAGCTACAAATAAATGATAGTCTTAAACACATGGTTTCTTAATTCTTTAATAAAATAAATATAAAAGTTGCTTATATAGCTGGCTTTGTCATTATACTTGACAGCACTTGGGAGAGTGGTATTGTCTTTAACATTGATAATGCCCCCCCACGCCTTTAGCTTGGGCATTATCAATGTTTCATGCAATACCACTCTCCCTTGTGCAGTCACGATATCATGACATTGCCCTCTATATTAGTGTAACGGGAGGGTTGAGTGCCTATATGCTGCACAACCCTGCTGAATACAAAAATGGTCTTTTAGCCCAACACTAACATGTCATCATGACATAAACGCCAAGTAATTTCTCATAGACACAAGGGGAGGCTTTTTAAGACCATATCAGTTCGTCCTCTGGGATCTGAGTTTAGAGAATGTTGGCAGTAGACAAAATATATAACAGCGAGTTTTACTTTTAATTAACAAACAAAATTGGATAACAGTTGTAAATAAATGTACAAGTTAAGTGTAAAGTATCAAAAAAATAACAATATCTCAAGCACTTTTATCCCTGAATGTAAACAAGTTGTAATAGAAAAAAATGACTAGACAAAATCTAAATAACTCACAATTTTCGGCATCTGATTCAATGGAAAATGTAACGAAATGTTAGAACTAAATAGTAGCTCTATGGTCGTACCTTCAAAATAGTTGAGCAGCAACGACCCTAAGACTTACTTTCAAAACACCTATAGAAATTAATTTAACTGTGTTTATCAAGATAAACGTTAAACTCTGAATTTGCAAACATTACTCAGAAAAATATCACAGTCACATCTACATATAAATATTCAAACAAAATCACAATACAATTACCAATTTAGTTAAAAGTAATAAATTACTTTGACAATATAACAAAAATAAGCACTTTAAATGAGAAATATGAAAACAAGGGAGATCACTATGAAAGTAATACATATGTATTAAATAACACTGTTACATTCCTCCCCCCTCATAACAATTTATATTTATAAATTTGTTCTTAAAATAAACAAATTAAACGAAACTTAACAAATGTGACAGTCTTTTTGGAATCCAAAGTCATTTCACCATCTTTTGACCGCAGTAGCTATATTAGTGTCAAAGTCAATGTCCACATTGCTCTACACACCGAAAGTTGTGTTGGTTCGGGTATCCTTATGTTAGCTAAATTATCTTGAGCATACTGCTGTCTTTGGTTCTGCGCTTCCTCTCGAGCTCTTACATTTATCTTGCAAAATTTGCGAAAGAGTACTGTTCCTGGATTGAGGTAATGCATATTATGAACTTCCTCTTTAATAACAACAAGTGAAGAAGATTCTTCTTGAGGTAGTTTGTGTATCTTAATGTGCTTCTTTACAATCCATTTCTCTTTAGCTTTGTATGAGCATCCCAGTACCCGGCACAGATGTATATTTACTTTTTTAACATGATACATTCTCCAATGCTTTCTATATTTGTCGTGGTTCTTTAGGAAAGGGCTTGTACAGCCCTCCACCTCACAGAACATACCATGTGATGGAAAATATTCCGTCTTGTCCTCCTCCTCACCAAGGTCAGGAACAACAAAGGGAGCAACACTTACGTCACCACAAGCCATATCTGTAATGATATAAACAAGGTAAATAAAAAAATATTTTTTTTAGATTTTTATGTTTTTCTATGTGGTAAAACAGGACCAGGACAAATAAACTTAGAGTTATCTACTGTTTGTGTGTTACAATGTTTTAAGTTCTTCTTTGGCGACCGAATTTACAAGTCTATTTAAGTAAATGTTTTAAACATTTGAATTTATAAATGAATTTCTGTCCAAATTTTGACCATCGAGTAATCTTGATTATAGCTACATGGATTTCTTTCCAGTGTTTTATATATTTTCGGTAACTGCTGAATATGTTTGACATCCCTGAACGTCGCATGACATTCCACTTTCAGGCCATGGTAATCTCAAATCATCATCTAACTTATTTAGCTCAGTATCATCAACGTCTATCTGAATATCAAAGTCGGCCATGAACTGAAATGGATAAATTTGACATACAAGTATGCTACATGGGTATAACCGGCACTTTTTCTATTTCCCAAGTTCCACATGTTCATACTAGATCATACTAAATTTACGTAAACATACTTTAGCTCATGTGTCTCATTTAACACAAACTCCTACGTTTGTTTCGGAAGTTCATATGACGTTATTAGCACACAAGAAAACAAAACAGAAAAATGAATAAATTCCCTACTTATTTTATCTTCGGAAAATTTAACAATTTCTGCTGTAACTTCATCTAGATACTGCGCACATATACACTGATGAAATTATATCTCTCTCAAAGTATGAGAAAACGCAAATCAAGAATGAGAAACTAAAGTTAACTAAATTCATCCCACACTAACTTCGTTTATTTCGGAAATAAATATATTTATCCCTACTTCAAGAAGTCTAAAAATGGCAAAACATTTATTGAACAAAACACCCTGATGAGAGTGTTACCATTTGCCTTAAAAAAATCTGGCCTATTGTATAATCAACTACCAAACATACGGACGTTTATTTCTACTTCTATACTTTCAAACCAATGACTAAGGATTATATAGGGCGACACATTGTATCAAAACTAATTCTGTCAACATTTTCTTTAAATACTGAGTCAATCATAATGAATATAAAATATTTACATATTATTTACAAAGTGCAATCCTGAACTCATATGTTTTTCTACAATGAAGGGGAGTATTTAAGAGGTTTCTTAACCTGACGACCACATCGAGTTCTCTTAGGTGTTACAGGTTCAAAATTTGGTGTTTTAGGTGAACTGACAGATGAGGGTAACTGAAAACTATCTTGATTATCTACTGATTGGTTTTGGAAATCATCGAACATGACGTTTGTTTCACTGTCCTCGTCGGGTACAAGTTCTTCTGGATCATTGTCAGAAATAGTATTAAAATTCGTAATTTCGTTTTGCCAACCATCTGGTATATTTTGTCCAGTGTATGGTTTTAAATGATCCACATGAACTATCAAAAATTGACTGTTTGGCAAACGTTTGATTTTATACAAAACATCACTGACTTTTGCTTCAACAAAAATGGACCTGTCCAACCTAATGCTAATTTTAAACCTGCTTTAGGAGGATACCATCGCCAGACAAAACTATCCTCGACAAAACATCGAGGTTTTGCACCTCGATCATAGTTTTTCTTCTGACGAGTGGCAGCTTTTGAAAGATTTTCATAGGCAAAATCATATGTGAGTGTTAATGAGAACTTAACCCATTCCACATATTCAACGGGGAAAAAGTTGACAATATTCCTTGTTGTGAACCCACAAATAATATCCATTGGACAAATCATGTCCCCTCCAAATAACATTTTATAAGGACTGGAACCTGTACTATCCTGTATAGTTGCACGATACGCCATCAAAATGAAAGGAAGATGATCATCCCAATTATTCCTATTTTGATTAACAAAAATTGACAACATCTGAATGAGAGTTCTATTCATTCTCTCAACAAGACCATCCGACTGGGGCCTATAAGGACAAGTACGAGTTTTTTCTACCCCTAACAAAGAACACATATTGCCAAACAATTCCGATTCAAACTCACGCCCTTGGTCAGAATGAAGTTGATTGGGTACACCAAAGCGACAAAACACCTCAGTAACAAGCTTATCAGCAACTGTCATAGCTGTATGATTTTGCACAGCAAAAGCCTCAGTCCATTTAAAGAAATAATCTGCTATGACTATCATGTATTCGTTACCATTCTCGCTGATAGGACATGGACCAACAATGTCAACAGCAACTCTGTCAAAAGGACAACCAGCAGCAGACTGCTGAAGAGGAAATCTTCCACGACCAGGACCAGCTTTAGCTTGGGCACATTCATTGCAAGATTTACACCAATTACGAACATCTGCAGACATTCCAGGCTAGAAGAAACGACGTTTTACGGACTCCAAGGTTTTATCTCGACCTCAATGACCTGCAATTCGTGAATTGTGTAATTGTTTAAAAATTTCACTTCGAACTTCGTGAGGAGCTTCTTTAACATCTGAATTGGGACATAAATACATATAGTACAAAATTCCATTCTTAACCAACAAACGTTCCCAATTATTCCATAAAACTCTAACAGTATAAGAACAGCCCTGTATACATTGATTTGGAGGTTTTCCTGCATTCCAAGATTTCAGTTCCAAAATTCTCTTAATATCCGGATCTTCATCTTGCCATGAAGCTATCTGCTTATCCGACCAAACTAAAAACCAATTTGGAATAAATGTATTCTCTTGTCACCTCTTGTTGAACCTGAATAGGTGCTAAAATATGATGTGCTGTCTTAGATTTACAGCTTTCATCACTGTTAGCGGAAACTAATTTGACATTACATGTAGTACAATCAGGACAATCCTCTCTTATACATTTCTTATGCGGACGCCTAGACAAACTATCAGCATTGACATGAAGACTACCCTTTCTATGTTCAAGAACCAAATCAAAAGTGTCCAAAACACTGATCCATCTAGCTACAATTCCTTCGGGATTCTTAAAATTCTTTAACCAAATAAGAGAGGCGTGGTCAGTTCGTACTCTAAAGTGTTGACCCCAAAGATAATGCCTGAATTGTTTCAAAAAAGTAACAACAGCTAACAATTCCTTGTAAGTTGTGCAATATCTTCTTTGAGAATCATTGAGAGTCTTACTACTATAAGCAATTACTTTTTCGTGACCATCCTGTACTTGGGATAATAAAGCCCCTATACCATTTCCAGAAGCATCAGTATCCAAAATGTATTCACCCTTTTCCATAGGATATGACAAAACTGGAGAAGAAACTAACAATTCTTTTAGCATATCAAAACCTTTTTGACAATCATCAGACCATTCAAACTTACGTGCTTTTTTAGTCAAACCAGTCAAAGGTGAAGCAATTTCTGAAAAATTTGGAATGAATTTTCTGTAATACCCTGCAAGTCCTAGAAAACTTTTTACTTCTGTGACAGAGGAAGGCACAGGCCAATTTCTCACAGTTTCAACTTTACTAGGATCACAACTTATACCTTTGTCTGAAACAATATGACCTAAAAATAGAATTTCTGTTTGAAACATGCTACATTTACTGGGTTTTAACTTTAAGTTATGTAACCTAAACCTATCAAACACCAATTTTAGATTTTCTAAAGTCTTTTCAAACGTATCTCCAAAAATAATGACATCATCAAGGTAACAGAGACAGTATTTCCATTGATATCCTTTCAAAACTTATTCCATCAAACGTTCAAAGGTTGCGGGAGCATTGCAGAGTCCGAATGGTAACACTTTAAACTGATAAAGGCCTTTGTGAGACGAAAACGAGGTTTTCTCTTTACTCTCAGGAGACATTTCGCATTGCCAGTACCCGGAAGTAAGGTCTATGGTGCAAAACCATTTATTTCCACTCAAAGCATCTAGAGAGGAATCTACCCGGGGTAAAGGATATGCATCTTTCTTCGTAACTGAATTTAACTGACGATAATCAATGCAAAAACGAACAGAGTTGTCTTTCTTTTTAACCAATAAGATTGGACTTGACCATGCACTTGTACTAGGTTCTATTACATCCTTTTGTAACATTTTCTCTATTTCAGATTCTATAATTTGTCTTTGGGATAAAGGAACCCTTCTTGGTGGAACACGAATGGGCTTAGCATTCCCTGTATCAATGCTATGCTTTACATGTCGGTACGACCCAATTTGCCATCGGGAGATGTAAAAATGTCCTGATAATCAAAAACTAACTTCTGTAATTGCAACTTTTGTTCACAACTTAATTCTGGTGAAGCGTTGTCTACAAGACATTTCAAATGATCTGGTAAAATTATTTCAATTTCAGTTTCTTCAAATTTACTTTCCAATTCTTAGGGTTTAACTTCAGATACTGGGTCTAATTTGCCTAACAAAGATTCTTCTGTCAAATAAATGCTTTCATTTGTAAGATTGATAGCGTTGATTAAAATTTGATTGTCGGACTTATGACACAAAGTCCTAGCTAACATTAAACCTTTCCTATTTAAATCTGTTCTAGGTTCAACCACAGATTCTGAATTGAGATTTGGTCCAAAAATTTGTCCTTTCACTGTAACTTCAGCCTGAGGTGCAATTTTTATTTTTTCAACTAGCTTGACATGAGCACATGCTAGGAATCCTAATTTATAAAGTCTAACTTTTTGTCCTTTTAAAAACTTTTGATGTTTAGAAACTTGAATGTTAGCCTCATATTTATCTAAGAAGTCCATTCCTAATATTCCGTCTGTTTCATAAGTATCAGCCACAATGAGATCATGAATAAATACTTTATTTGATATAGAAAATTTAAGTTTAACTTGTCCATAATCTTCCACATCTGTACCATTTACAGACTTCAAAGTCGTCGAGACTTCACTAAAAGAATTAGGTGACAATCCCAGCTTATCAAATGGACATTTAGAAATCAAGTAAACAGGTGACCCCAAATCGACTAAAAAATTAAAGTTGAATTTTCAATTTTAGTTTTTGCAAACAAGCAACCTGCTTGTTTAACAGAGTTAATCACGACAACTGGCCTTTCATTTTCTATTAAATTTGAGACTGAGTCTTTGGCCTCAGAATCAGTCCTTTTTATTTTTTTGTATTACTAGATTCTTTCTTATCATTTTGAGGTTCTACTTTCTTTTCAGATCTACACAATTTAGCAATTTGACCTTTATTCTTGCAATTCCAACATTCCACTGGTTTTCGTTTTTGGTCATCTTTTTTATTCTTATTTACTGTGACTATTTCATCTAACTTTTCATTCATTTTATCTACACATTCCCAGAAAGATTTGAACATTTCCTTTAACGCTTCATTTGAATTTTCTTCATTAACTTTATTTTGTTTTTCAGCTTTCCCTACATTACTTTAATTTTTTATTGCTCTGATAGTAAAAGTTTCATCTTTTGGTTTTCTCGGAATATTTTGAGCACTTGTAAACGCTTCGTACTCAACGGCAGAAGCTATGGCTTCTTCTAAAGTCTCGGGATGCGAAAATTGAACATGTTTTTCCATATCAGTATGACATAGACCTGTGATAAACCGATTAATTACAAGTTGTTCTAGCACGGAATTATACTCGCTATCGGGATAAGCAAGTCGTACAAGACGTCTTAGTGCGTAGCCAAAATCAGAACGATTTTCACCCGATTTTCTTTTCCGAGCTGAAAATTCACATCGTGAAGCAGTAACTCTTTCTTTTGGATTGAACCTTTGGGCAAGAACTGATTTTAATAATGCATAATTGTGAACGACCGACAATTTCAAATCACCTAAAATCTTTAGTGCTGTTCCACGTAAGCTCATGCTTAATTGTTGTGCTTTTTCGAAATCGGTCCAGTTATTCCAAGTTGCGACTTGTTCGAATTGAACAATGTAATCTTTCCAGTCAACCAATTTGCCATCGAATTTTTCTGGTTCTTTTTCTCGTCGATTGATAATGTGAGCACGAGAAAAACGTGGCGTTATCGTTGGTGGCAAGTCAGAATACATATCTCTCATGTCGACTTCTAGATCACAATTGTACTCATTATTTGAGCGATCATACTCGCTATACGACTGTCGCGGTACGTTTCGCTGATATCCGATATACGGTGTACTGTAATATGGTTGCTTCTGGTATATGGCGTCGCGAATCAGTACGGTAGCTACCATGTTCACGTGAATAAAGGTTGTCTGACCTTTCGCGACTAAACGAAGGTGTTTCTGGTACTTCGTAACTAGAATCGTATCTTTCTCTCGGCGGAGGCGGCCTCAATGGTGGAGTTTCAGTTTCACTGAAATTAACTCGACGATGTATTCGTCGACTTTCAGTGTTTTCCAAAGACTGGTCATTTTCATATTGTTCCCAATCATCAGAGCGACTAGCCATTGCTAAATATTTGATTTTGTTTATTTTAATTTGTTTAAGTTCCTATTTACTAAGAGCCTAATTAAACAAGTTATTAAATGAAGGTTAATTGATTTTATCTGTTATTTAGTTCTATTTGATGTTGGACAATCAAATTTTGATTATGTGTGTATCACTGTCAAATTAATATAAATACTACCAACACTCCACTAATTTTATCTCAGATCCCCACACTGGCCACCATAAAATGTAACAGGAGGGTTGAGTACCTATATGCTGCACAACCCTGCTGAATACAAAAATGGTCTTTTAGCCCAACACTAACATGTCATCATGACATAAACGCCAAGTAATTTCTCATAGACACAAGGGGAGGCTTTTTAAGACCATATCAGTTCGTCCTCTGGGATCTGAGTTTAGAGAATGTTGGCAGTAGACAAAATATAAAACAGCGAGTTTTACTTTTAATTAACAAACAAAATTGGATAACAGTTGTAAATAAATGTACAAGTTAAGTGTAAAGTATCAAAAAAATAACAATATCTCAAGCACTTTTATCCCTGAATGTAAACAAGTTGTAATAAAAAAAATGACTAGACAAAATCTAAATAACTCACAATTTTCGGCATCTGATTCAATGGAAAATGTAACGAAATGTTAGAACTAAATAGTAGCTCTATGGTCGTACCTTCAAAATAGTTGAGCAGCAACGACCCTTAGACTTACTTTCAAAACACCCATAGAAATTAATTTAACTGTGTTTATCAAGATAAACGTTAAACTCTGAATTTGCAAACATTACTCAGAAAAATATCACAGTCACATCTACATGTAAATATTCAAACAAAATTACAATACAATTACCAATTTAGTTAAAAGTAATAATTTACTTTGACAATATAACAAAAATAAGCACTTTAAATGAGAAATATGAAAACAAGGGAGATCACTATGAAAGTAATACATATGTATTAAATAACACTGTTACATAAGCAACTATTGTATAATTATTTACGTTCATATCTTAGATAGAGAGAATTTAACGCCCGAAGGGCCAAAGTACACCCTGAAGTTTAGGGGAGTACAGGGTCCTGAAGGTGTTTAAATATCCACATCTAATTATATGATGGTGTATAACAAATTATCTCCCGGTTAAAGTCTGAAATGATATATGGTTAGGTAGCTTGACACCGCTGTTACTTGCATAAATGCTTGAGACAATTTCTACATAAAGAATGTTATTTTATATCGATAAAAAACCGCAGACGAAATATATGAATGACAGACTTTTCTAAGGACAGAAAAAAATTTGCAACTTTATGTGTATTATAGCTAGTATGGAAGTAGTACCGGGGCTCCGAACCTGCAAACCCCCTACTTTTAACTCACCTTACAGAAGGTCGGGGTAAAGTTTGTGTAAACTGTCCCTCGTACGTCTATCAGTTTTTATTTTCTCTTGCATCTTAAACCTGCTGCACCAGTCTAAACCAAATCTGGCATAATTGACCCTTGTTTGGTTCGCTTTCAATCCAATACCAACCTGAATGGGATAATTTTTTGTTGTTGCAATAATAACTAATATATAATTTCAATATACTGTTTACGTCATTTTTGATTGGTCGACCGTTATCGCTCATTTTTCGATGAACGGATCTAGTGTATGAATACATGTTTCAATAAAATAGGGCGTCCATTTATTAAAATAAAAATTAATGTTAAATAGGTGGAGTCATAAGGAATAAAGGCTGTTATTACGTAATTCGTCGGTGTATGAACTCGTCAACTCACACACAAATTTTACATGAAGCCGATAAATTTCTACCAAAACAGTTTTTATATTAATCTATTGCCTCACGAGAAGGATTGATTGATTGAGCAATATGTCAGCTAGGCCGAATTTTACTGCCGTTATAATCCGAAGTTAGTTTTGTGATTTGTCGCATTAATGCAAAAAAAATTCGAGGGTACGCTTATTCATTTTATATGTAAGTCATTCAGGACGAAAACAAGTTAACAAAAAATAAATCAACAAAACAAAATTGTGAATGCCACTTAAAAAGTAAGAAGAATGGGGTAGGGATGGAAAAATAGCTATTTGTAGCGACAACAATGACCCTCTCAGCTTGGCACTCACAAACACGTTATCCACATTGATCCGCGGTTAGACCTTACGTATTATAACCTGACAACTCCCCCCTCCCCCCAACGAGAGGGCATTTCGTGTCCGCAACCTGGGACGTAACGGGCAGCTATGTATGGAAACTGAGAAATCTCCTATTATGGTCCCAGTTCAATGAAAAGACAAATGTATTATATAACATCAGTTTTCTGAAATATAATACTTTAGAATGACAGCTCTGGGCTAATTTGAATTAATCTTACATACCTTTTTGTTCTAGCCCTTTTAAATTTGTGTCAAAAATTCATACCGGTGTCCCTAACAGAAATAGATTTAAAATACCTGAGTTTATTTTAAAGGAGAAATTAAACATATTACGCTTTTTACATTTCTCATAGGATACCAGGTTCTAGAACCGACGATTAGAAGCCGAGATATAGTTTCCCATTTACATGAAATGAAGAGTTTGGCTCCAAAATGTTTTGTCAGAAGACATATCCTCGTTAACTTAAATATTATAACTCATTCGTCCCGTCTAAGATGGATTTTTGTATGTTCAATTGTGTTGTGGGATTGTAATCATTATGGCGTTTTAAAACGCCACATTTCCGCATTGATATAAATCTGATGCTCTTTTTGTGTTGAAGCAGAAAGTATGACTACGTTTAATCAGCTTGTTAGCTAGCTTGTCAAACTTTTGAAAAAAACAATGTTGCATTTTACAGATTTGACTTAATAGAAATATTTTCATCAACATGTAAATTGAAAATATGTATTGCTAAACCACACGAAAATTGTTATTACATTGGGAGAAAATTGAAAAGTGATGACTCAGACTCTAAAATCCACTGTTTTGCTAATGGAGAGCTCTCTAACGCCCACTCTTCCATAAAGTCTAATAATAAATTGGAAGACAGAGGCTTCTCAGACGAGATGTTTTCGGTCCATTGAGTCTTTCAAAACTAAAGGTCCCATTCATCTCATAAATGTTGAACTTGTCCTGTACATACCTATTTATAACAAATTATATCAACTGATCAGACATTCTGGACACGATATGGTTTGTTAGATTTTGGTAAGAGTCTGTTTTCGAAAATTATCTCAATATGCTGCATAAAGCTTACATCTTGACGTATACAGTTGAGTAGTTGTGGTCACATTCATAACATTACTTTAATTAACACTTTCTGAATCAACGCTACATCCAGCTGCGAGATTTGCCCCAGTCCTGGCCTGGGCGCCATAAAACCTACCATGACAACAATGGAAAAGGAAAGATTTGATTGGATGAAATTGAGAATAAAAACATTCTCAGCACAGAAAATGTTTATGGCGCTGGGCCCAGATGTTTCCATAATCGTTTATTTTTCAGTAGAGTAAAAAAAAACTGTAAGCATTGCTCACTAATTGATTACCCCCACCCCCCTCTCCGCTCTCCTTATGTCAATGACAAAGTCCATGTTTTTCTATGGGAAACCTCACAAATATCATTCCGATCGAAATGTTAAATATCTGGTGTAAAATGGTACTATGTGACAATGATTCTGTGTAAGTTTCATCAAAGTTCATTAAGTAGGAGGAGTTGCGCATAAGAAAATGTGTAACGGACGGACGAACAGATGGAGAGACGGACACCTCCATCACTATATACCCCAAGGGGTAAAATAGAAGCGTTTGAATGCCCATGCAACACAGGCCCTACCACACATTATTCAGGAGTTGAACTATATACCGACAGTACTGACTGACTGATGTACTCAATGATAGGGCGTGTGCGAACAGCCACCATAGCTATAACGGTGGGTGGGGACATACGATACTAATTTTCAAACACATTTGGATACAGTAATATGCATTGTTTACGGGAACACAGTTTGGTTTAGAACATCACCGTTTTAGCAATTTAATCAAGACATAATCTTATTATCTAAATAATTAAATAATTGTCAATAAAATGTCAAAATTATTTAATATTAAAAAACTGCGTTTCAAATAAATGTTAAAAACAATGACCAAATGGGAGGTCAAAATAAATAATCCAATGCTATCGTATTGATACGTTCTATAAGGCCGGAACCTTAAATAACAAAGTTAAATTTGACCTAGCTTCAACAAACTATGTCGGGAAATGTAATTAACATCTTAAAAATATTAAGTGTAATCGTCACAGCTGTTCAAGTTTCTTCATAACCGGATGTGGTGATAATGAGGTTACAATCAATAGGTTTTTTTCTATTGCTGCAATATTTCGTTATACTAGATTACTTGATTCCTATTTCGAGAATTCATGAAATTTTTTTTTTAAATTTTGTTTATATTGTACATGCAATGCCCGGATTGAGCATATTTTAGTTAAATAAACTCTAACTGTATCCACTGCCAGTAGTAAACTACATACATACCACATTGCCCCCAAATTCCCTTAAAATGAACGTTACCCAAAATAAGCAAATGTGAATAAATGATGTCCGTTAATTATGTTAAAACCTTCTACTGATAAACGCTTTAAAATTTAAATGGTGTTAGATAACGTGTTACATTTATTTGCATTATGTAGATTACAGCTATAAATATAAACATTGGATAATTATTATCATACATTTGTTTAACGTTTAGAATGTTGAGGTTGTAGGTTGACAGTGCATTATCAGTTGACCAAATGCCACTCGTTCCTATTAACTTAACAAAGCACGTGGTGTGATACAGTGGAAAATGAATAGCAGAGCGTCTCTGTGATAATCTAAGAGAACCAAGGTAGGATCATTTAATTAACATTAAATAATATTGGGTCTCTGATCAGTTCAATCGGTATAACGTGGATCCTAATGAGTACACCGACCTTTTCATTTTGAGGGCCATATGCAAAGCTGATTATCTTATTCAGGCACATTGAGTACTTCTAAAGGGTCATTTTGTTATGATATTCCAGCCTGTGATCATTTTAGTAGCCTCGTCGGCATGACTTATTACCTAAACACTCGGCCTAAATTTCTGGTATATATCGTACAGGGGTATATTGTTACCCAGTACTTTCTATATTATATATAGAATATAATAAAATAGCTATTTCGAATTGCAAAACTTAATATCAATAACAAAAATCAAGTATGGATTAATATCATTCATAAACTCAAAGTGAATTTTAAAGAAGAGTACAGTTGGTGGTCAACCAACTCTGTGAAAGAATCAATTGATTTTGTGTCCCTCGTTCTAGTTTAAACAGGTTAGATAAACATAAAAAAACAGGAGAGAGACAATCGAATGTAAAAACACTTGCAAAATGTACTTTATATTCATTTACGTTACATTTTTAAAAGCAGTGTTGAGAGAGCTTCGGTGACAGATTGTTGAGGTACTTAATCGTCTACAAACATATAAACACAGAGGTAGAGAATATAAAAAATATATTTAATTAGCTGTAGCCGATCGAAAGATGATGGGTCAAACGAGGAGCTCGGACATTGTAGACAATTTCAGTCCTCTTCTTAATTTAGTTTCCATCAAGGAAATAGTATTTAAAGAACTAAATTTAACAGCCAAAGAGCGACTATGGCATACGGACCTTAGACAATTTTCGCCGTGCAATTTTCATTAGGGTTATAAATACCTAGTAAATAAATTGGACTAAAAAATACGGTGACTTCGTTATGAAAAAAAGTGACACATATAAAACGATAAAATCCTACAATTTTTTCCCCAACAGGTTGTGTTAGTTACCCCAACATGTACATGTATAATCAAAGTTAAACTTATGAAAAAGTTAGTCCAAAGACACAATTATATATTCAATATCTAAACCTACAATTTGTATACTTCCATTCCCAAAGTGAACATTTTGAAAAACAATAACATGAATAATTAATCAAAAGTTCTCTAGCCAATTGGTTAAAAATACCAAAGAAAATATGACTTTGAAATATATGAGGGGAGGAGAGGTCATCATCCCGAATTTCCGATCACAATAGTAGAAAATCCCGAATTCCCGGTCGTACGACTGACATTTTCCCGAATTCCGAAAAATTCAGAACGTTAATCAATAAAAAATTGTCCAGATGTTGTCAATTCGGCCAACAGTATATCAACCTGAAGTTGCTATACTAATTTGGAATAATCGTTCATACTATTTTATTATTATCAACGAACAGCAAGTTCAGAATTGTAATGGGATAAGCTAGAATAAAACTTGTAAACTGTGATAATATGATATTCCCTGGTCTTCGGAATCCCTGCGTACCAATTTAAGGTTTGACATTAATTAAACCATAAAAATTAATACCGGTAACTTTATATCCCGAATTCCTGGCGAAAAAATGTTTTCTTTCCCTAATCTCGCTTACGTTTTAATCAAAAATTTTCGGTCAAATTTTAACCAAATACCGAACTCCCGTTAAAACAAATGCCCAACCCTGGCGTCCCGAAAAAGGTTCTCCCTACCCTCATATATGGCCACCTACTTGAATTCCGACGATTTTCCTTTATTCAGCATTGTAAACAACAAATTCATAACTGCATTTATTGTGCCATTTATCATGTTTATTTCAAATGATTAAAATCAGTAATAAATTACAGATGTATAAACCAAATTAACGTCCCAAAGCGAATATGAAATAATAACAGAAACTTAGAAAGTAAAGCAATCTACTTATGATACAACAAAAAACCCAAATATTTATACATCTATTCTCTACGACTGATCGGACTGATTACACCCTTAGCCTCGATCTCGCTAAACTTCCGGTATATTCTACATGCAATCCTGACCAAATCGGAATAAACATGTTGTGAAAAGGGTATATTACCAATGACCTACTTACCTTTGTGTAGGATCATTTGTATGACAATAATTTCACGACAGAGAATGAGAGAGAGTCCGTGTGTCAGGCGGTAAAATGAAGAAAATATGGTGTAAATACATCACTGGCGAGAGGATTGTTAACAGATAAGATGGTCAACAATGCAAATATAATTTTATCCCAGACGAAATGAGCAAAAATTACACGACGTATGGTTTTATCATTTAATTATTGTTTATCAGTTCTGAATGGCATTCTTTTCGCATAAAAATAATTCTCTAAAATTTAATTACGACTACCAATTGTTTAAAAACACCAGTCTGCTGGAATAATAGTTGGGAAATGCAAATAGGAATGCTTTTCAGAGTTTACTCTAGTAGATTGTTCGAACGCAGAATTATGGAACGCCACAGCTGCCTTATGATACACAAACATATATCATTAAGGCAACAAGCATACTATTTAGCTATTATTCTACACCATTAAGACATTTAGTTATACTATATTGACTCTAATTTAGATCAATAAGCAACATTTTTAAACTATAAAGACGTTGAAATACACCATAACGATAATCTTTTACACTATTTAACTATTATGCTATAACACAAGTATTAGCTTTCCTAAAAAGCTAGCCGTCTCTAAGCTTTATGTTTCGTGGACAAAATTACGTACTGTTTTTTAATGTTATTATGTATTGTTATTATTTACATCACTTCATTATAAGTACACAATGTTTAGATAGCCAAATCAGGCAACCGCAAAATATAGGTCAGAGTCCGCATATGAAGCATGCACTATGCTAAGCATCTCTAGATGCATCATTCTACGCGGTAAGATAGTTGATGTGAACTTTGTCAGTAAGCAGGAAAAGATTAAAATTGTTCTCCTTTTCTCACTTGTTTTTCCGTTTTTCTGCGTTTAAGTTTTATGATACACATTTTATGATAAACATACACAAATCAATGCGACTTTCCTTTTAAAACAGTTAAATTCCCATTATCTTGCATATTTTTTTCTTTTTTTTTATCGTAACCGGTTCTTGATCGCTCGGCTTTTCTCGAGTAGCAACGAACGGCGGTCGGCCTATTATTATTGCTACTGCAATGTTATGCGGGGTTTTCATCCCTAACTTAGCTCTACTTATTTGTTGAGTATTTGAAGTTTGGTTTGGACTAGCAGGAATGATATATGGGCTTGAGATAATGAAATGTAGGCAATATGAAATAGAACAACTAGAAAAGATGCAAAGGAAAATCTTGAGGCCTTCCAAACAAAACCTCAAATACTGCAGTTTACCGTTTCGTTGGTGCAATTCCAATACAGGTGTATATAGATCTTAATAATATACTGTCACTCCTTAAGAATATAATCAGATGCCGATCATCAGCAGAGTATAATATCTTAATTAGACAACATTGCTTCAACAGAAATAGCAACGAACGTTTTACAGAAACTAGTTTTAGAGAAATATGGAATGGAGACAATACATGAACTATTGAAAACCCCTAGATCAAAAAGGCGTGGAAAAAAGAAGTAAGGAAGACACAAAAATTATACTGGTATCAACAATGTGAGGAAGATATAGCTAAGAAGTCAATCCTTTAATACCTCCATTACAGAAAAACCCGATTTCACAACCACATAATATTTGGGAAGGCGCAGAAAATGTACATAGAAAAATAAGAGCGGCAGAAGTCAAGATCTTTCGCGAACTGTATTCACGATATTACATGAACAATTGTAATTATTTTTACTTGTGATTACTTTTTAATTATGCCATACCATATTATTATTGTTATATAATTTATTTAGAACAAGGATGTTATGGTTTATTCTAGAAATTAGTTGATTGTACTATTGTTTGTCTGGAAGCTTCTGGAATTTACATGTTACTATTATTAGATAAGAAAGATTTAGATAATTATAGAAACTACTTGAAAAAAAAACTTTCTACAATATTCTTTATAAAATAGTATATAAGACATGGTTGTAACATTTATAGGAGTTCAAGTTTAAGTTTAAGTTCAAGTAATAGTTGTAAGATTAGACAGTGACAATAGCAGTTATCCAATGTGGTATTGTTGAAAGTGAAAGTAGCTGTACATATTGTAAATAGAAGTTTGCAGCTAATAAAAGTTAGAAACCTGATTCCGTGTTAGTTTGGATTTCGCCACAAGATCAGCTTGTAACTCAAACATACCTGTTTAATACAACAAGAAAAAAGTATGGAGATAGTTATATCAAAACTATATGCTGCCAGATGATCTACAACATTTTATTTTTAAGTGTTCAAAGCTGGAAAACGTTCGGAGAAGGCATCTCCGACATATCAAAAGCTACCTAGATAACCTCAGAAACGATGTTTACCAAGAGTTTGTCACCCAAAACAACCAACTTCAACTCATACTGGACTGTACAAACCAACAGATGCCGTATATCATCAGTAAGTTGAAAAAACAAGGTTATATAGAGCTGGAGGAACTAACCAGGAACATGTGCTATAACCTACATATGGAAAGGATGAGACATTTAAAAGGGGGGCAGGATTCTATAAATATATACACTATGTATATGTAAATTAGTGTTTTAATAGAAAAAATGCAATAGTGATGATACCCTTCTTGTATATATATCTATGAATTTTATTTTGACTCCACGCTTGACCAAGTGCATCTTATCGTTTTAACTCAAGCATCGTGTTTTAGCAGCTTTTATAGTTTTAGAAACCGCTATACATGCCCTTTTTGATATAAGAAAGTAAAATTTTAGATTAACAATATTTAAACATTTTAGTGCATTTATGACTAGTGCCTGATATTTTACGTATAATGCTGCTTCTTGCCTTTCAGTGCTTTTAGTGCTTTTACGATAAAAGTAGTATTTGTAGACTGAGTTATATAACTCTACACTTAAACAGGAACCCATAAATCAGTTATACTAGTCCCAGATTTAAATAACTTATATGTGGATGCCTAACTGTATTATAACCCATACACTGTACATAAATGTTTACCTGACTCCGTCAACTATTCGTGTTCACACTGTGACTATATGCACCATACACATGCTATGATGTGCACCACATATATCTATCCAGAGGATAGAGTGCGCCGACTAACGGCGGTAGTTACTTGAACAAGACAAGACAGTTGGCCAATCGGCAGTTTTCTCCAGATTTAGCCTATTATGATTGCTACCGCCCCGTAATTATGCCGGGTTTTCATTCCTAACTTAGCTCTGCTTATTTGTTTTCCAATCGGCAACTATCTCCCGATTTAGCAGCCAATCAAGACACAGCATTGTTTATCTGTTATTCTTGAGATACGACTGGTTTCCGCTGATTAGCTTTTGATTATTTATCCCGTCTCGCATGCGAGACGGGAATAAAGATACTTCATTATATCATGATGATCATTTACTATACCACGAAGACACTTAACAATACTATGACGTCATCTTATTATACCATAAAGACACTTTACTATATCATTAAAAGACATCTTAATATAACATGACGATGCTTGAGTATATCATGAAGGCATCTTAGTATATCATGACGGTACTTGATTATATCATGAAGGCATCTAACTGTACCATGACGACTTTTTAATATATTACAAAGACATCTTACTACATTAAGGAGATCCCATGTTGTACTAGAAAGACATTTTAATATATCACTAAGCCATGTATAAGTACATTATTGCATTTTACTTTTCTATGATGTCACACTTCTCTGTCAGAAAGACACGCTTCCATAATAAATTCACATGTCAATATAATAGTGAGCAGTTTCTGTGTACAAACAAACAAACAAATATTACAACAGTATTTTGTAGTGCTACGATGTCGGTTTTTAGTAGTACTGACTAAAGTTCTAAAAACAGCGTTTTAAAAGTCTATTCAAAACTCATCAGAGGAGCTCAACCGAAATATTGAAGATGCCAAACACTATATGAATATGAAGAGCAGACAAAAATAAAACCAAATATGCCGACCTGGAAACCAAATTATGACCAAGATCAACCTATGTCTGTGTAGGAAGAACCTTAGGGTTTTGACAATTTTGAAATTTAAACGGAAAAATGTATAGCTTTGATATGTTTTTCAACACAAAAGTGTTGAAGCCGGATTTAACGCCACCTCCGTCGCCACCGGTAAAGTAACACCTATGTGTCACTCTGCTTCGCAGGCGAGACAAAAACTAGAATACTGACAAAGCAAGAAAGGGCCTACTCAGCAAAAAAAATCTTAAGTGTTTTAAAAATATTTAACGGAATAACATAAAATTTAAATAAGCACACCATCAAAATTTTAGAACTGTATAGTCCAATTCTCAAAATTTAATTTCTATACAAATTTTAAGTTGTTCCCCAAAAACAAAAAAAAATTTCACCAATTTACATGAAATTTTAATATTCACATGACAAGCTGCATAGCAACTGTGCAAAATCTCATAACTGTATTGTTAATAGTTTTTTTTAAGTTTTACTGTTCACAAGAAATTGTTGATGGATGGACAGACAGATGGACTGACGAAGTGAAAACTATAGGGTGTCCGTATCTTCGATACAGGGCCCAATAATATTTAGATGTACAACAGTCCTTGCATTGACGAAATTGATTAAAATTGTACTAAAAATGAAATCAAGTCAACAAATGTTCAACAAGTGTGAACACTAAAAATGTGACATAAATATATTTGCCTCCGCCAACAATGAACTCATAAAAGGACCAGAAATCATAGTTGATGGAGCCTTACTGCAGGCAAAACATGCTGTTGTGAGAAAAACACGTCTTGCCTTCCACAAATTTTGAATGACTAAGTCAGTTAACAGGAGTTATTCATCTGATGAAACCTAAAATTGGTACTTTTGGACCTAAAAATGTGTCCCATATAAAGTTTCAAAAAGTAGTTGCTTAGAAACCTGTTACAAAAACTTTTAACAATGAAACACAAAAGTTTAATAAAAAGCTACGCCATAACATAATACAATATTCGTATAAAAAGGGGGGATCTGTTAAAGATTCTTCCATGATTTTTCACTAGACTTGAAAAAATTGAAATCAGACAAGAAATAAAAAAGATCATTTTACCCCCTTTGGCCATTAGTTTCCTAACAGAAAAAGGGCTCAGGGAAAAAAGTTCTTAATCTGTTTAGTAACAAATATGTGTCACAAATTACCTTGCAAAAAATATTAAAAACATGACAAGGAATATATTGACCCAAAACCAATCCCATCATCCCTTTATAGTAAGGAAAATCACTATAAAGTTTTATAGCAATCAGTCAGCCATATCAAAAGTAATTGTTGGAGGAAAAACAAGAGGCTTCCAGGACCTGGTCCATAAGGGTCTATATTATCAGGCATAACACCTAAAACAGATAAGTCAAACAGCTTTTTAAGCCGAACATTCCAGCGCACGCAATACCTTTTCTTTATATGCAATAGTTTACATTCTAAAAGCCAAAACAGGATTTTCAACCTTTAAAAGGGCATAACCTTTTAAAGACCTTTGTAGAGCTTAATGAGCTGAACATTAAAGCGGCCAACAGCTTTTCTCTATCTGCAATAGTTTTCATTTTATAAGGCAAAAACATGAAGAAATATGATTTTTTTACATTAAAAGAGACAAACCCTTAGCTTTTACCATATGTTTTATTTTTAGTAACAGCAGCCATGTTTTTTGAGGAATCAAAAAGTGAAACATGTGTTGTGCGGTATTCGCTAAGAATCAATCCTATCAAGTTTCATTAAATTCTGTTCAGTAGTATCAGAGGAGAAGATTTTTTTAATAAAAAGCTACTCCGAGCGCATCATGATACGAACGCAACATGTTGAACCCTGTATGTTGGAGGCCCACAATGGATTGTCAAATGCTGTGGACACATGCAGCCCATGGTGGACTCACAAAGCTTTTTGACATATGCATTCTGTGGTAGACTTTCAATGCATATTTGATTTTTGTTTTATATTTATACCAACATTTAAGGGAAACACTTATAATTGGCGTTTTTGGCCCCTTTCACCCATAATATCACAAAAAAATTAAGAGATATTGCAAATCTGATTGAAAAATGCTGGCAAGAATTTTCAAAAAGGATTCCAATGAAACAATGATTAAGAAAATCAGACGACAAATAAAAAAGTTGATTGTTTGAGGCGTGGCCGTATTTTGACCCCCTGTAGCATAGTAACAGTGTAAGATACATAAAAACCATAGACCCATTTAGTTGACAGAATTGATTAAAGAATACAATGAAAAAAAAAGGATCAAAATCAGATGAAAAATAAACGTTCTACAAGTTTTGTTTAAACATCCATTTTTCCCGTTTTGGCCCCTTTTTCTCTGAAACGGTAGTGGCCACAATCCCCAAATGCAAGAGGAAGCTTCCTTTAGTGGTTAATAACATTATATTAAAACTATATAACAATTGGCCGGCCCACGACAACTAAAGTTCTTGCATAAAACCATTTGTCCAGACAAACTCTTATAACTGGCGTTTTTGGCCCTTTTGAGCGTTAATTTCTTGAAAACGATAAGAGATATTGCAAATCTGAATGTAACATGCAAGCAGGGATTTTCACAAGGATTCCAATGAAAAAAAGATTTTGAAAATAGGATCACAAATAAAAAAGTTGATTTTTTGGGCAAGGTTTAATTTTGACCCCCTTAGCAATGCAACGGTGCAAGATATATAAAAACAGTTGCACATGTAGTTGACAGAATTTACTGAGGAATACAATAAAAAACGAATAATCAAAATCGGATGAAAAATAAACATTCTACAGAAGTTTTGTCAATACACCCATTTTAGCCCTTTCTGGAAGGGTAGGGGCAAGAAAACCCAAAAGCAATACCAACCTTCCTTTAGTGGATAGAAACATCATATCAAAATGATATATAGCATTTAATTTTCTTTTTTTTTTGGTTATTACCATTTATTGTAAATGTGTTAAATGTCATGATATACTCATGCATCGTCAAGGTATATTAAGATGTCTTCATGATATAGTAAAGTGTCTTTATTGGTATAATAAGATGACGTCATAGTATAGTACCGTCATGGTATACTAAGATGTATTCATGATATACTCATGCATCGTCATAGTATATTAAGATGTCTTAATGAAATAGTAAAGTGTCTTTATGGTATAATAAGATGACGTCATAGTATAGTACCGTCATAGTATACTAAAATGTCTTCATGATATACTCAAGCATCGTCATGGTATATTAAGATGTCTTAATGATATAGTAAAGTGTCTTTATGGTATAATAAGATGACGTCATAGTATTGTTAAGTGTCTTCGTGGTATAATAAATGATCGTCATGATATAATGAAGTATCTTTATGTTATAGCATAATAGTTAAATAGTGTAAAAGATTATCGTTATGGTGTATTTCAACGTCTTTATAGTTTAAAAATGTTGCTTATTGATGTAAATTAGCGTCAATATAGTATAACTAAGTGTCTTAATGGTGTAGAATAATAGTAAATTCTATTGTTTTTATAAAGGTGCGTATTTTGTATGTTGGAACGAAAGTCGGTGTCCCAGGTACAAAGATGACATCATTTGTCCGGAATGTTAGGTTCCAAGTCTTCACTTACCATGTGCAGTTTGACTTGCTGTGCAAAATCAAAAAGTCTAATTCATATTTTCCTGTCCATGTGAACAAATATTACAGTGTAAAAACTTGTCAATTCATTTCATTTTATCAGGAAGTTGCAATTAAAATGAAAATGGCGGATAAATAACAATCCACCAGGTCACCAGGCTTGCTTTCCATTATCTGGTACATACCGTCCGGATCTGTTCGTGATAATAGAACGTCAAAGGGGGAGAAGATTTGTTTTTAAAATGGCGCCCTGAAATCGGTATTGATATACCATAAACATAACCATAACGTCTTAAAAATTTCACTCTTTCATTCCTTTGTTCTTCTTTTGATTTTCGTCCAAAGCTTAAAATTCTTTTCCACATCTGTGTCCGCCATCTTGGATCAAAGTTGGAACAAAAAAAATGACGAATCAGACGTTCCGATAGGTACGTCGCGTTCCATTTCAGTTTTGGGAGGTACAACTGGTACGTACCGGATAATGGAAAGCACCCCAGGTGGAACGCGCACCTGTCTTCCATATTCCAATATTAAATATGCAATTATATTGATAAATGTACCAATGAAGATAAGTTGACTGACAACGAATACTGACAAAAAGTGACCTTCAAATGAAATTTGTAACATCTTAAGTAAATTTTACAAGTCAAATCGCCCCACGGAAACCCCCCCCCCAAAATCAAACCAAATTTACCACCTACTAAATCACCGCACCTGAGCAAAAACGCCTCACTTACAAAAATCAGTATATAGTATAAAATTATTTCTTTTTATTCTTTATTTGATGTATGTTAAGGTTCCAGTAAAGATTAATTATATATCTGTTCTCTTTTCTTCGGTTTTATTCTCACAATAATCGTTTTTGCACGGGTAAACGGAAGGAAGGTTTATACAGGAAAAAAGTCACAGTTGTGATAGGAAAAAAAGTAACAGTGAAAATAAGTTGTCTTGGTAACATATGTTGTCATAATACGAAATTATTTTTTTTTGTTTATTATAATAGTCATATTTTATATACTTGTTTATTATTTATTAGTTTTTAAATACCATTTATAAAATCTATAATACAACCTATAACTGTTGAAAGTTCTTTTTATGTATGCCAAAGAAAGTATATGATAAACAAGTAAAGAAATATTTTAAAATATACATAGATCCACGCCAGGAATATGGCTTCAAAATCTTAGTGAAATATTTATTAAATAATGTGTAGTAAAAATGAACCTGTGTGACAAATTACTGCACTACTAATTTCTTGCTTATTCCTTTGTTTTTTGATGACATTTTGTTAGTTAGTAATGACATATATGTTAATATTTAATCAATTTTACTTTATATACACAAGAACATAAACCTTGCAAAAAGCCCAGTGATCAAGTGAATGTACCTTAAAGACACATTCAATGTCAAGACAACTTATTAATTGTGACTTTTTTCGTAACCTTTTCTTTGCTACTTTCTTTCCTACAGCCTTTTGACGGTCTGCTAACACACTATACAGTTACTATTTTGTATAGTGACAGTTCGCTTAAGCTTGGTGGAAAGGGGGAGGGGGATTACATCATACACTGACAACTAAATGCCCTTGGTAGGACGGAAATGACAATTCAAGAAAAAACATGTTTATGTATCCGCAATATTGATATGTAAATGAATATAAAACTAAAAACTCATACAAGGTAGAAAATTGCGTTAGAACTTGAACTATTCTTTTTAGTCATTTTTGTAAATGGTTTGATATTGGGGAAGGTGGAGATTTGGTTAAATGGAGAAATTTTGCATTTTGTGGGGGGCATTTTTACAGGGAGCGATTTTACGTCTTTGGGCGCTTTTGCTTTAGCTAAAGGCGTTTTACTCTGGCGACTTTGCAAAACAGTGTGGGCGCTTTTTTTGTTTTTTTCGGGGAGGGGGGGGGGGGGGGCGATTTGACCAGCTCCCACATTTATTTGTATATCTTTAAGTAAGATAGTAGGACCGGACCGACTTACGGCGACTTATAATTTTTTATATTGACAAGGGGCCTCCTAATCTCGGAATGTTTTTTACACACCTTTGCCCTTGGAAAAAAATTGACCCCCCCTTTTTTAATGAAACTAGTGGAAAACATAAATAACTCATTCGAAATGAAAAAAAAAGCGAGAATCTACAACAAGACTGTTTATTTATTGAACAAATAGGCCCCAATAATGCAAGGAAATAACACAGAACTGTTATTCAGATTCATGTCCCAAATAAAGCACCTGGACACATACATTATGCACAGAAACGGTTAAAATGAAACTTTTTTAAACATATTATTTAGACCGCTGTATGACTTTAGATTCTTCAAACATCTCCGCAACTTAGGAACATTTCAAGAATAAGAAGATCATGCTATCTGAGTTGCAAACTGAAATTAAAATACAACACACATGGATACTGACTAGTCCATTTAAGATTTTCAATTGTCAAATGAATTACAAATCCACAAAGCTTATATTTTTAACTGATACGGTCGTAGTCTTCTCTTTAATTTGAACAGGGGCCTCGATGTAATATTAATCACGTGGTCTGTCAACACCAAGGTTGCGGGTTCAAGTCGTGCTGGTGACAGGTTGTGACCACCTCTAGCCTTAAACTATTGGCGAAAGGTTGAAATAATACATCATTACAACTAACGATGATTTCTCCACTCAAAATAGCATATATTTAATGAAATAACCGTTGTAAAATCTTCTCTTAACTATTACTGATGTACAGGTATATGTTGTATTTCCACTGCATTATGTTACTATCGTACATCTTGTTTCAAACACTTTGTATTATGAGAAAGGCAAAGTCTGTTACCCTATCCTTTTGATTTTTAATCAATAAAATTAGTTAAATTGAGACTTATTGCCAGTTTTCCTAACAAAGGATGGGGATATCTCCAGGTATTCAGTCCCCAAATAAATCCTGGACGCTACTATACAGCTGAAAAATTACTGAGGGACAAACACTATCCAAACGAACTTTTTGACATATATTCTTGATCCCTCCTTTGGTCTTAATTTCTAAACAAAAGCAAATATGATTCCCAACAGACTTAGAGCCCCCTGCCCGAAAACTTATAAGTACTTAATAATGAAATTAATGTTTTTCCTCCTTGTTTTAAAATGCCATTGTCGGAATTCAGACTGTCTTTCAATTTCAATATTATACCAATTGCATGTTCTTCCTTCAACTGCATGAGTTTTTAAAACGATCACGCCCGTTGTCTCTGCTTGAATTATGCATAACCAAAACGAAAGAATAATAATATATAAAATGCAGTAATTTTTTAACTAACAAATGCATATCATGCAAGATAAACAGGTATCCGGTGCTTTTTTTAAATTTATGGACATTTCAGTACCTTTGCAAGATTGATAAATTCAAAGGCGTAGCATCGCATTTGATATTGGCACGGCGGAATGCTAATCAGGATCACGAAGAGGTGGCTTTACGGCAAGAGGTTCGCTTAAGGCCCCCGGAAGCTCTGGGGGTTAATGGTGCAAAATCATGCATTCTGGCGATTTCCTAGCACTTAATCTCAGGTCTTAAAAGATGGGTTTCGTGAGCAATATTTATTATTTGTTTTATATTTCTGAAAATTATTGGTACGGAATGCTGTACCTGAAAAAGTTATTGGTACGGAGGAAGCCGTACCTGCCGTACCGGCTGCTACGCCCATGAAATTAGGGTAAGGATTTAAACAAATCTACATTGCTTCATCAGAAGTATATCTGTTCGACAGATGGCATACAATTCCGGCAAACTTGTTTTTCATAAAGTGTTGAACAACATTACCAGATTTTAAATTAACTTGGTGGAGTGCAGTCAGAGGTTAGAATAGTTAACGTGTATTTTCAGAAGCGTATACATTTGTTTTATTTAGTTGTTATAAGCATTGATTTGATGTTATACATCAAAATGCCGGTCTTCACACTTCTTGCTTTTTGTCTTTATAAGTGGCGCTTTCCACTTTAAATGTGTGGTTATATTTGATAGTTCAAACGTTAATATGGTGTGGACTTTATATGTGGTGCTCATTACTTTAAATATGGGGCTCATTACTTTATATATGGTATTGCGGACTTTATATATGGTATTCATTACTTTCTATGTGGTGCTGAGGTGTATTTGATGTTATTTACGTCACAAGTGATTGCATACGCATTATATGGTACACATTGAAACTAAGACTGAATCTGATTATGTAAATAAATAAATAAATAAATAAATAAATAAATAAATAAATAAATAAATAAATAAATAAATATATTTTCATTTTATTCTTGGCTCTGCTAAATCTAATGTTAATGTCACCGTTTTTCTGTATTGATTGATTGATTGTTAAATTAACGGCATATTAGGACGAGTATAAATTAACAACAGTTAAGTACAAATTTAGTATTTTGTGGCGGCTTAAATGAGCCTACTAATTTTTAAATCCACAATACGGGCTTTTATCGTGCAAGGACCATGGGACTCTATAAACACGTCACCCATCCGGTCAGGCGCTCTATACTGCAACATGGCATCCCCCAGATGTTTCCGGTGTCATGGATGCGCCCAGGTCAAAAAATGTGTAGATGAAAAATATTGATTTGTTCAATGTAGTACAGAGAAAGATAGACTAGAATATCATCAATCAATGAAATATTAAGTTGAAAAGTAAATATGGGTGATCAAAAAGAGTCGAATAGTGTAAAATTGGTTATAAAAGACGATGACAACAACGTCGATATTACACTGTCCGGATTAAAAACATTCTATCCCGTATCAAGTGCTTATAAATCTGTACAGAAGCTTAGTTCAGGTCGTAATATTCCTTTTGAGGCTATTGATAACAAACTTTATAAAGCAAATAGCAATTGTACTTGTTTTATTACGTCAGAGAGAAGAATTCATGCATGGATCAAGGCACTAGCTGAAATTCTATATATAGATCAGTCAAAGGGTGACGTGATATGGAGGGACCACAAAGACGAAAGCGATACACATATTGTTCACACTGAGATCATTATATATGATGGCAAGAAACCTGAATTGGATAGTGAGGGGGACATTTCCTTTAAAGTTATTATATATCTCACAACTGGTAAGGTGGTGGTACAAGGTAAACAATTTGAATTGTTCGGTGAACTGTATTTTGATAAATGCCTTCAGTTAGTCAAGCTTTACACAACAGACTCTGGAGCGGCACAAACTGTAGAATCGCATACACAGAATAACTTGTCACAAATTGAGGCATATGAGGATGCTGATCAAACCATTGTCAAAGTAGTGGACAATGATGTGCAGGGGGGAGTAAATGAATCCGAGGTTTATGACACACAAGATAAACGAGAGACCCCCAGTGTTGAAAATATTGTATTAGATAAAGTGGACGATTTGATTAATGCTAAACTTGCGCCCTTATCTAATAGATATGATGTTATGGAAAAGACATTGGTAAACTATTCAGATACTCTTTCTAAATTATTAGAACTTCAGAATCAGTATAGAAATGATATCATGTCTGAATTTTCCAAGATGTCTAGTCAGATTAAAGGTAATCAACATGAATCTAATGAATTTGCATCATTAGAAAAGCAAATTAAAGAAAAGGATAGTATGATTTACAAACTTAATAGGCAGATTGAATCTATCAAACAAGAGAATGAGCAACGAGAAGGTGATAAAATCCTGAGACGAGAACATGAAAGTATTACTAAAGAGTTGAAAGAAACAATTCATAGTTTAAGGTTAAATAATGAGCGCCTAAATGAAGCTTTAAAATCAAGAGATGAAAAATTCGAGGACTTAAAGTTGATGTATGAGGAGCGATTACATGACAAAGATAAGCTTGTAAGCGACTTACAAGATAGGTTACACACACAGATTTATGATACTCAAGGTGGATCTTGGTCTAAAGTTGTTAGTGAACCGAAATCATATAAAAGTACACCTAACCTTTCAAATGATCAGAATGACAATGTAAGTTCTCAAAAGAGTTTAGATTTGGAAAACAACAAGTTGAAGGATACAGTTAATGGTAATGCAGTCAATAGGCATTATGATGTGGTCATGTTACACGATTCCATTTGTAAAAACATTGATATAAACCGTTTGCTTCGATCAACTAATAGAAATGGACAAAAACAGACAACATACACAACTGCAGATGCTTTAAAATTCGTCAACGAGGAGCTCGAGCATGCCAAGACAGTGATTCTACATGTAGGAATTAATGATCTGAAGCACCTATCAGTGGAGGAAGCATTCAATGCATATGAAAGCCTTATTCAGAATATTCTAAGGAAATGCGATTCATTGTTAATATCTTTAGTTACACCATGTTTTTATGAAAGTTTAGATAAGAAAGTTGAGGCATTTAATGACAGAGTGTTCAATGCATTTAAGGGCTTAGAAAGGGTAAAAATTAATGCCAATTCTAATTTTATTGGCAATGGTAAATTGCTTCAGCACTTATTCAGTGATTCAATTCGTCCTTCTGATAATGGTGTTAGAATTTTGGCCTCGAATATAAAGAGTACATTGATGCGAAGTGATGAGCTAGAGCAACAGAGCAACAGTAGACAATTTAGATCATCTAAGCACAATGACAGGTTTTCCCCATCAAGTATTATGAATTCCAGCTATAACTATGGCCGCCAAAATGCTTATAGACAGCACAAGATGATGCAGAGCGAAACGTTTAATCCAGCTCATCTGGCTTCTAATATTACTGCTGCTATTCTTAGTGCATTCAAAATGTAAATTGTAAATTTATTGCCAATTTTAGTGTTTGAAGACTATAAAGTTAAAGTTTGAATACATGTAACTGTAATTTCTTTTTCTTTTTTTTTTTTTTTTTTTTTTTTTTTTTTTGTACATGGGGAATTATAATATTTTTGTTTAAATTAGTTTTAAGGTTTGCGAAAATAACAGGGACTGAATTTGTATACATGTACAAATATCTAAAGAATACGTTTAATGTTATATGTTCATGTAGATGTAGTTGTGCATATATCATGTATATTTTTCTCTTTTTGTGTACTACATTTGACAATTGTAATATAATTTCATATGAAACAGAAATAGAAAGCTTAAATATGTGTAAATCATCATTAAAACAAATATCCATCACAGGATGGAATGTTAATGGTGTTTTCCAAAAATCTAGTGGGGTAAAAGTTAATAAAATGGAGACAGAAGAAGTGAGAAATTATTTTACATCAGATATTGTATTTTTATCAGAGACCCATTGTTGCTTAAAAGAAGCTTTGAGTTTAGATGGTTATAAAAGTTTTATGAACTGTAGATCATTAGAATCTAGCAAAAAAAGAGGGGGTCTTGCGGTTTTTATTAAAAGAAACATACTGTCTGGAATATCTTTGATAGATAAATCTCAATCAGAGATTTTATGGTTTAAATTAAATGCTAATTTTTTTGGGTTGAGAAAAGATTTGTATTTATGCTTTATTTATATAGCACCCATAAGTTCTTCGTATGTTAAAAGTTCTGGGCTTGACAAGCAGGTTTTTGAAAAGTTGAAAGAAGACTGTATAAAATATAACCTAAATGGTGACATCATGATAATGGGTGATCTTAATGCACATATAAACTGTAATGAGAAGGATTTTATTATTGAAGATTCAGATGAAGTTTTGGATAGTTTTTGCCTCAAAATTACATATCTGATAACCATCAAATATTTAGAAACACACAGGTTCCCCAAAAAACTAATAGTTATGGAAAAAACATTATTGATCTTTGTATTGGTAATCAGTTGAGAATTTTAAATGGGAGAACAATTGGAGATTCTGTTGGTAAAGCTACTTATTTTAATTATAATGGAGTTTCCATAAATGATTACTGTTTATGTAGTGCATCTTTTTTAAGAAATGTTCTTAATTTTACTGTTGGCGATTTTATTCCAAGTACTTCAGATCATTGTCCTATAACTGTTAAATTTTTTTCAGATATTCAGGGCAAAACGTCAGAGAGTTTACTGAGACCTAAACCTTTTAAAGTTAAGTGGACTAAATTGGCAGAAGAGCAATTTATTTCTAATTTAGAAAAAATAAATAAAGATGAATTAAATAAGAAAGTATCTTTTTGTAAAGAGAAAGTATTTAATAGTTGTGATAATACTACAACTCAGGAATCTTTAGATAATGTTGTCAATAAATTTTCTGAGATTATTAGAAATGCTGCCATTGGTTCTAGTGTTAGTTTCAAACATATTTGTAGGCTAAAGAAGCAGAGGAAGAAAAAGCCAAATAAAGTATGGCACGACAGTGAATGTAATATTAAGTTAAAACATGTTAAAAGCTTAGGTAGACTTCTTTCCAAGTCTCCCTGGGACACTCAGCTTAGACAAATAGTTTATTTTGAGAAAAAACAATATAATCGTTTAACTAAGAAAAAATTTAGAAACTTTAAGACAAAAATTTTTAACTCCATGGTAGATGCATCTGAAAGCAATCCACAAGAATTTTGGAAGCTTGTAAACTCTCTGAAAGAAAAAAAAGAAGACCCCAGTAATAGTATTGCCCCACAAGATTGGTTTATTTATTTTAAAGAATTAATGAATAAGAACTATATTTCTGGTTACTCATTAAATGATATAACTGAGAATTTGTATAATAATGATGAGTTAAACTGTAACATTACAGCTGAGGAATTTTTAAAAGCTATAAGAGGCTTAAAAAATAATAAGTCTCCTGGTTCTGATTGTATTACTAATGAGATGATTAAAGCATCTTCTGGTTTATTGATTAATATGTATATTGACATTTTTAATTTAATACTTAAAACAGGTATATATCCTTCATTATGGAGAGAAAACTTTATAAGGCCTTTATTTAAAGGTGGTGATATGAATGACCCCTCTTGTTATAGGGGAATTTCATTATCTAGTTGTATGAGTAAATTATTTACTAGAATTTTATTTAATAGGCTTGACTCTTTTCTAGAAAAGAATAATATTATTAACCCAGTGCAAAAGGGTTTCAGGAAAGATATGACAACAAGTGATCATATTTTTATACTAAAGTCTCTAATTGATAAATATTTTAAGAAAAATAAATATATTTATGCTTGTTTCATTGATCTAAAAAAAGCTTTCGACACTGTTAATCGAAAGGCTTTGCTGTCTAAAATTTTCCAGCTAAATATAAGAGGTAACTTTTTTAATATTTTAGAGAGTATGTATGAACAAGTTTCATTTTGTGTAACTTTAAAAGATGGTTTAACTAATAATTTTGAAACCAATATTGGAGTCAAGCAAGGATGTATATTAAGTCCTACTTTATTTTCTTTGTATATAAATGATTTAGTTGGTCATTTTGATGAAACATGTACACCTGTTTCACTAAATGAAAACCAGATTTCATGCCTTTTATATGCAGATGATATTGTATTAATGTCAGAGACTTCTTCTGGTTTACAAAAATCTCTGGACATTTTGAAATCTTATTGTGAAAAATGGAATCTTGAAGTGAACATAAATAAAACGAAAGTTATTATTTTTAATAAATCTGGCAAAATTATCAAACAGGAATCTTTTTTGTATGATAATCAAACTGTAGGTATTGTTAATGAATATAAGTATCTTGGTATTTTGTTAAAACCATCAGCTTCTTTTACAGAAGCTATTAATCATCTGTCAAAAAAAGCTGGAAAAGCCTCATTCTGTATTTGTAAAGCTCTTTTTTCTAACAAAAGTGAAGTGTTACTACATTTGAAACTTTTTGATACATGTGTTAGACCTATTTTATTATATTGTAGTGAAGTATGGGCATTGCCACTTATTCTCAAAGGTCACAATATTCATGAATTTGAATCTAATTATGACAAGTTTATTCCAAACAAAGTTCAAATAAAGTTTGCAAAAAATGTTCTTAGAGTACACAAATCAGCATCAAACTTAGGTGTTTTAGGTGATTTAGGATTATTTCCACTGTCTATAAATGCACTGAAATCTAGTGTTGAATATTGGCTTCATATTTTAAAAGCTAATGAGTGTAATTTAATTGTTAAAGCATATAGCAATAACTTACTTGTAAAGGATAGTCTTTGTAATAAATTGAAAACTTTTTTATTGTTAATTGGATTTGGTCATTTATGGGAAAATCAAGGAACATTTTCAAAAGAAAAAACCTTGTCAGCTATATATTTAAAGCTGCAAGATAGATATTCTAGCTTTTGGTCTAAAAAACTATTTAATGACGAGAGGGCTTCTGGTGGAAATAAATTACGAACATATCGTACATTTAAGAACAATTTTTTAAGGGAACAATATTTATATGCAGATGTGGATAAATTTGAATTGGCCGACTTTATTAAAATTCGTATAAGTAATTGTAATTTGAACATTGAAAGAGGACGGTACTTGAATTTATCAGTAGAAAAAAGGATATGTAATTTATGTCACAATGGTGTTGAGGATGAATTTCATTTTTTAATGAAGTGTAATGTGTTGAATGAAGCTAGAAATTTATTTTTTAAGAATATTATAGATATAGTGCCTAGCTTCATTTCTTTTTCCGATGAAGATAAGTTTAAGTTTATATTGACCAGTCATGATCTTGATATCTGTAAAGTTCTGATATCTGGTGTTAGTAAATTGTATAACATTAATCAAACATTTAAACAAAATTTGTAATGATTTGTATAAATTTGGTATTTTGGTATAAGAAAGATAACTCTTATTGAATATTTATTATTGCCTCAGCTGTAATGTCACAAAACAAAATTTATGGTCATGGTATTGTGTCATTTGTAATTATGTATTTTTGTAGTGTTTGTTTTCTCCTGTAAACATGTTGTATAATTGATGATAGATCACTGTTTGGTCTCTATTTCAATAAAATTTACTTACTTACTTACTTACTCCCCCAACGAGCGGAATTCCCTATCCGTCAACAAGGGACGCGCTGAGCAGTTCTGTATATCGAGCACTGGAAACTCTCTAAGTATTGTTCCAGCAGTTTTCATTGAACAGCCAAATATAATACAATTTTATTGTGTGCACGGATCCACCACATCTGTTGCACATTTATTTTGTTAATAAATCAGTCACATCTAGGACTATATTATCGTGTTCAAGGTATAGAATGGTCTTCTATGGATCAGCCAAAAAAATATCTTCGTGTTCAACGATCCGCCGCATATATTAAAATGTGTGTGCAACTGGATCCGCCGCTAATAAATTTTACTGATTACTCATTTACATTTTCATAATATTTATTTATGTATAAATTACAACAAACGAACCATGAAAATTACAGTTTAATTCTGCAGGTTCCGGTTGATCTGGTCTTAGATTTGCGAATAATACATAATTCACTGATTATTGCCATTTTCAAGCGTTAGTAGGGATTTTCCCCTGGTAATACGCCTGTTTTTTTCAAATAAAAACTACTCTGAAAAATTACTGAAAAGTGGCGTTAAACACCATTTAAGCAAACAAGCAAATCGTCCAAACTTCCATATGTATGAGTAACTGTATATTATAGTATATCAGTGAACACTTAAATGTCACATACTTGACAACATATTTTTGGTAGAATTCTTGATAATTTTGGCAAAGGGTCGAGGGACCAATTAAGGTCCTGAATGGGTCTAGGGTAAAGCCCTGGTGGATGGCTCCGAAAGCGATTTTAGAATATTATTAGGTTATTTGAAGGGTCTCCAAAGTGCAAATATTTACGGAATAAGTTTTAACCCAATTTTAAATTAAATTTAGACTTATTTTTTTTCTTGAAACAAAAAACCGGAGATTCCAACGACCTTCCCGTTAGCCCGGACGCGGGTAAAAAATTCCGGAGCCTCCGGGCAAAATCAGGAGCATTGGCATGTATGTGTCAGCCAGTATTGGCATGATAGAATTGTTATGCATCATACATTCAGAATTATTAATAAGAATAACTCTATTAATATTTTACTCACGCATTAATCAAAGTAAAAATGATTCAACCCATTTGTTCGTCTGTATACATTTACGATAAGCTGAATATGTATATTTTCTGTACATGCTTATTCTTACTTCATATACAAACCAAGCCAAGCAGCCAACGTCCTCACAAGTCAGGCTTTGTGTCCTCGTGTGTCGTGCAGCTGATAGCATTTCAGTGTTCGCTGATAGCATTTCTGTGTTTTGCGCCATTTCTTTCTGTCGTTTCTGAAGGGTAGAAGAGTAATTTACCTAAACGAATGTAATATTCTTAGAAATATTTTGGTCGTGTTTTTTTTCGAGAGGAGATCAAACTTAATTTAATATTTTGCAGTATCACAAGTAGTCCGAAAATCCTCTGCCGTCCAACGCTTTTTTTGCGTGGGTCCCACGTGGCTCCCACGCAAAAAAAAGCGTTGGACGGCAGAGGATTTTCGGTTGGACGGCAGAGGATTCTCGGACTAACCCACGCAAAAAAAAAGCGTTGGACGGCAATGATTCTCAGTCTATATCACAAGTAAATTACAGTTGGAAAATATTGCAAAATGGCTTCGTAAAAGGTATTTATTTAAATATAAATTTAAAATTAAAGTTTAACGAAATTTAAAAACTACGACCGACATTATAAAAATAGAACATTTTTTTAAACGGAGTTGCCGTTCTTTGCCTTCAGATACGAGATCAGGTAACAACATGCAACCTGCCAGGTTTTGACAGCTTTTTGATGTGTATCCACAATGTATGTATGAAAATACTATAATACAAAATTTGAACGTTATAATCTATCACGTATTTATTAGTTTTAAATATTACCTAGAATTATTCGTTAAATTTCTAGTTTTACTTTCGTTTCCGATTGCACTGTTTGTTTATCAATGTCAATAACGTGTTGAATGTTTCTACTTATACCGGATAGTTGTTTAATTCCGGACATTGCTTTAAAATTGGAGAAATTATCAAAGAACAATAAATGTACATACACTGTAGACTATTGTGAAGTGCATATAACACCCCACTTGATAACATCCTCTTGTTTCTTACGAAAATCCCCTCCACCCTAAAAATGCTAAACAAACGCCCCTATTGTTTTCATTTAATATTTTATTTTTTTATCAAATTTGACACATTTGAAGATGTATCTTAAAAAAGCACCATCATTCTTGCACACTGAACTTCCCCTTTGTAACTGGATTAAAACTGAAGACAAAATAAGAATTATCTCTATCTGTCCATAATGTATGTGGTCTCTGTATCTGTCCACACCTTTGTTGTGGTCTTTGTATCTGTCCACATCTTTGTTGTGGTATCTGTAGTCCACACCTTTGTTGTGGTCTCTCTATCTGTCCACACCTTTGTTGTGTTTCAGTATCTGTCCACACCTTTTTTGTGGTCTCTGTATCTGTCCATAACTTGGTTGTGGTCTGTATCTGTCCACACCTTTTTTGTGGTCTCTGTATCTGTCCATGCCTTTGTTGTGCATTCTGTATCTGTCCACACCTATTTTGTGGTCTCTGTATCTGTCCACACCTTTGTTGTGTCGCTGTATCTGTCCACACCTTTGTTGTGGTCTCTGTATCTGTCCATAACTTTGTTGTGGTCTATGTATCTGTCCACACCTTTGTTGTGGTCTCTGTATCTGTCCACACCTTTGTTGTGGTCTCTGTATCTGTCCACACCTTTGTTGTTGTCTCTGTATCTGTCTACACCTTTTTTGTGGTCTCTGTATCTGTCCATACCTTTGTTGTGTCTATGTATCTATCTCTACCTTTGTTGTGTCTATGTATCTGTCCACACCTTTGTTGTGGTCTCTCTATCTGTCCACACCTTTGTTGTGTTTCAGTATCTGTCCACACCTTTTTTGTGGTCTCTGTATCTGTCCATAACTTGGTTGTGGTCTGTATCTGTCCACACCTTTTTTGTGGTCTCTGTATCTGTCCATACCTTTGTTGTGCATTCTGTATCTGTCCACACCTATTTTGTGGTCTCTGTATCTGTCCATACCTTTGTTGTGTCGCTGTATCTGTCCACACCTTTGTTGTGGTCTCTGTATCTGTCCACACCTTTGTTGAGGTCTCTGTATCTGTCCACACCTTTGTTGTTGTCTCTGTATCTGTCTACACCTTTGTTGTGGTCTCTGTATCTGTCCATACCTTTGTTGTGTCTATGTATCTATCTATACCTTTGTTGTGTCTATGTATCTGTCCACACCTTTGCTGTGGTCTCTCTATCTGTCCACACCTTTGTTGTGTATCTGTATGTGTCCACACCTTTGTTGTGGTCTCTATAACTGTCCATAACTTTGTTGTGTCTATGTATCTGTCCATACCTTTGTTGTGTATGTATCTGTTCATACCATTGGTGTGTCTGTATCTGTCCATACCTTTGTTGTTGTCTCTGTATCTGTCCACACCTTTGTTGTGGTCTCTGTATCTGTCCACACCTTTGTTGTGGTCTCTGTATCTGTCCACACCATTTTTGTGGTCTCTGTATCTGTCCACACCTTTGTTGTGTCTCTGTATCTGTCCACACCTTTGTTGTGTCTCTGTATCTGTCCATACCTTTGTTGTGTCTCTGTATCTGTCCACACCTTTGTTGTGGTCTTTGTATCTGTCCACACCTTTTTGTGTATGTATCTGTTCATACCATTAGTGTGTCTCTGTATCTGTCCATGCCTTTGTTGTGGTCTCTGTATCCCACCCCCCACCTTTGTTGTGTTCTCTGTATCTGTCCACACCTTTGTTGTGGTCTCTCTATCTGTCCACACCTTTGTTGTGGTCTCTGTATTTGTCCATATCTTTGTTGTGGTCTCTGTATCTGTCCACACCTTTGCTGGGGTCTCTGTATCTGTCCACACCTTTGTTGTTGTCTTTGTATCTGTCAAAACCTTTGTTGTGGTCTCTGTATCTGTCCACACCTTTGTTGTGTTTCAGTATCTGTCCACACCTTTTTTGTGGTCTCTGTATCTGTCCATAACTTGGTTGTGGTCTGTATCTGTCCACACCTTTTTTGTGGTCTCTGTATCTGTCCATGCCTTTGTTGTGCATTCTGTATCTGTCCACACCTATTTTGTGGTCTCTGTATCTGTCCACACCTTTGTTGTGTCGCTGTATCTGTCCACACCTTTGTTGTGGTCTCTGTATCTGTCCATAACTTTGTTGTGGTCTATGTATCTGTCCACACCTTTGTTGTGGTCTCTGTATCTGTCCACACCTTTGTTGTGGTCTCTGTATCTGTCCACACCTTTGTTGTTGTCTCTGTATCTGTCTACACCTTTTTTGTGGTCTCTGTATCTGTCCATACCTTTGTTGTGTCTATGTATCTATCTCTACCTTTGTTGTGTCTATGTATCTGTCCACACCTTTGTTGTGGTCTCTCTATCTGTCCACACCTTTGTTGTGTTTCAGTATCTGTCCACTCCTTTTTTGTGGTCTCTGTATCTGTCCATAACTTGGTTGTGGTCTGTATCTGTCCACACCTTTTTTGTGGTCTCTGTATCTGTCCATACCTTTGTTGTGCATTCTGTATCTGTCCACACCTATTTTGTGGTCTCTGTATCTGTCCATACCTTTGTTGTGTCGCTGTATCTGTCCACACCTTTGTTGTGGTCTCTGTATCTGTCCACACCTTTGTTGAGGTCTCTGTATCTGTCCACACCTTTGTTGTTGTCTCTGTATCTGTCTACACCTTTGTTGTGGTCTCTGTATCTGTCCATACCTTTGTTGTGTCTATGTATCTATCTATACCTTTGTTGTGTCTATGTATCTGTCCACACCTTTGCTGTGGTCTCTCTATCTGTCCACACCTTTGTTGTGTATCTGTATGTGTCCACACCTTTGTTGTGGTCTCTATAACTGTCCATAACTTTGTTGTGTCTATGTATCTGTCCATACCTTTGTTGTGTATGTATCTGTTCATACCATTGGTGTGTCTGTATCTGTCCATACCTTTGTTGTTGTCTCTGTATCTGTCCACACCTTTGTTGTGGTCTCTGTATCTGTCCACACCTTTGTTGTGGTCTCTGTATCTGTCCACACCATTTTTGTGGTCTCTGTATCTGTCCACACCTTTGTTGTGTCTCTGTATCTGTCCACACCTTTGTTGTGTCTCTGTATCTGTCCACACCTTTGTTGTGGTCTCTGTATCTGTCCACACCTTTGTTGTGGTCTTTGTATCTGTCCACACCTTTCTTGTGTATGTATCTGTTCATACCATTAGTGTGTCTCTGTATCTGTCCATGCCTTTGTTGTGGTCTCTGTATCCCACCCCCCACCTTTGTTGTGTTCTCTGTATCTGTCCACACCTTTGTTGTGGTCTCTCTATCTGTCCACACCTTTGTTGTGGTCTCTGTATTTGTCCATATCTTTGTTGTGGTCTCTGTATCTGTCCACACCTTTGCTGGGGTCTCTGTATCTGTCCACACCTTTGTTGTTGTCTTTGTATCTGTCAAAACCTTTGTTGTGGTCTCTGTATCTGTCCACACCTTTGTTGTGTTTCAGTATCTGTCCACACCTTTTTTGTGGTCTCTGTATCTGTCCATAACTTGGTTGTGGTCTGTATCTGTCCACACCTTTTTTGTGGTCTCTGTATCTGTCCATGCCTTTGTTGTGCATTCTGTATCTGTCCACACCTATTTTGTGGTCTCTGTATCTGTCCACACCTTTGTTGTGTCGCTGTATCTGTCCACACCTTTGTTGTGGTCTCTGTATCTGTCCATAACTTTGTTGTGGTCTATGTATCTGTCCACACCTTTGTTGTGGTCTCTGTATCTGTCCACACCTTTGTTGTGGTCTCTGTATCTGTCCACACCTTTGTTGTTGTCTCTGTATCTGTCTACACCTTTGTTGTGGTCTCTGTATCTGTCCATACCTTTGTTGTGTCTATGTATCTATCTCTACCTTTGTTGTGTCTATGTATCTGTCCACACCTTTGTTGTGGTCTCTCTATCTGTCCACACCTTTGTTGTGTTTCAGTATCTGTCCACTCCTTTTTTGTGGTCTCTGTATCTGTCCATAACTTGGTTGTGGTCTGTATCTGTCCACACCTTTTTTGTGGTCTCTGTATCTGTCCATACCTTTGTTGTGCATTCTGTATCTGTCCACACCTATTTTGTGGTCTCTGTATCTGTCCATACCTTTGTTGTGTCGCTGTATCTGTCCACACCTTTGTTGTGGTCTCTGTATCTGTCCACACCTTTGTTGAGGTCTCTGTATCTGTCCACACCTTTGTTGTTGTCTCTGTATCTGTCTACACCTTTGTTGTGGTCTCTGTATCTGTCCATACCTTTGTTGTGTCTATGTATCTATCTATACCTTTGTTGTGTCTATGTATCTGTCCACACCTTTGCTGTGGTCTCTCTATCTGTCCACACCTTTGTTGTGTATCTGTATGTGTCCACACCTTTGTTGTGGTCTCTATAACTGTCCATAACTTTGTTGTGTCTATGTATCTGTCCATACCTTTGTTGTGTTTGTATCTGTTCATACCATTGGTGTGTCTGTATCTGTCCATACCTTTGTTGTTGTCTCTGTATCTGTCCACACCTTTGTTGTGGTCTCTGTATCTGTCCACACCTTTGTTGTGGTCTCTGTATCTGTCCACACCATTTTTGTGGTCTCTGTATCTGTCCACACCTTTGTTGTGTCTCTGTATCTGTCCACACCTTTGTTGTGTCTCTGTATCTGTCCATACCTTTGTTGTGTCTCTGTATCTGTCCACACCTTTGTTGTGGTCTTTGTATCTGTCCACACCTTTTTTGTGTATGTATCTGTTCATACCATTAGTGTGTCTCTGTATCTGTCCATGCCTTTGTTGTGGTCTCTGTATCCCACCCCCCACCTTTGTTGTGTTCTCTGTATCTGTCCACACCTTTGTTGTGGTCTCTCTATCTGTCCACACCTTTGTTGTGGTCTCTGTATCTGTCCATATCTTTGTTGTGGTCTCTGTATCTGTCCACACCTTTGCTGGGGTCTCTGTATCTGTCCACACCTTTGTTGTTGTCTTTGTATCTGTCAAAACCTTTGTTGTGGTCTCTGTATCTGTCCACACCTTTGTTGTGTTCTCTGTATCTGTCCACACCTTTGTTGTGGTCTCTGTATCTGTCTATACCTTTGTTGTGTCTAGGTATCTGTCCACACCTTTGTTGTGGTCTCTCTATCTGTCCACACCTTTGTTGTGTATCTGTATGTGTCCACACCTTTGTTGGGTATGTATCTGTTCATAACATTGGTGTGTCTCTGTATCTGTCCATACCTTTGTTGTTGTCTCTGTATCTGTCCACACATTTGTTGTGGTCTCTGTATCTGTCCACACCTTTGTTGTGGTCTCTGTATCTGTCCTCACCTTTTTTGTGTATGTATCTGTTCATACCATTAGTGTGTCTCTGTATCTGTCCACACCTTTGTTGTTGTCTCTGTATCTGTCCACACCTTTGTTGTGGTCTCTGTATCTGTCCACACCTTTGTTGTGTTCTCTGTATCTGTCCACACCTTTGTTGTGGTCTCTGTATCTGTCTATACCTTTGTTGTGTCTAGGTATCTGTCCACACCTTTGTTGTGGTCTCTCTATCTGTCCACACCTTTGTTGTGTATCTGTATGTGTCCACACCTTTGTTGGGTATGTATCTGTTCATAACATTGGTGTGTCTCTGTATCTGTCCATACATTTGTTGTTGTCTCTGTATCTGTCCACACATTTGTTGTGGTCTCTGTATCTGTCCACACCTTTGTTGTGTCTCTGTATCTGTCCATACCTTTGTTGTGTCTCTGTATCTGTCCATACCTTTGTTGTGTCTCTGTATCTGTCCACACCTTTGTTGTGGTCTCTCTATCTGTCCACAGCTGTGTTGTGGTCTCTGTATCTGTCCACACCTTTGTTGTGGTCTTTGTATCTTTCCACACCTTTTTTGCGTATGTATCTGTTCATACCATTAGTGTGTCTCTGTATCTGTCCATGCCTTTGTTGTGGCTCTGTATCCCTCCCCACCTTTGTTGTGTTCTCTGTATCTGTCCACACCTTTGTTGTGGTCTCTCTATCTGTCCACATCTTTGTTGTGGTCTCTGTATCTGTCCACACCTTTGTTGGGGTCTCTGTATCTGTCCACACCTTTGTTGTGGTCTTTGTATCTGTCAAAACCTTTGTTGTGGTCTCTGTATCTGTCCACACCTTTGTTGTGTTCTCTGTATCTGTCCACACCTTTGTTGTGGTCTCTGTATCTGTCTATACCTTTGTTGTGTCTAGGTATCTGTCCACACCTTTGTTGTGGTCTCTCTATCTGTCCACACCTTTGTTGTGTATCTGTATGTGTCCACACCTTTGTTGTGTATGTATCTGTTCATAACATTAGTGTGTCTCTGTATCTGTCCACACCTTTGTTGTGGTCTCTGTATCTGTCCACACCTTTGTTGTGGTCTCTGTTTCTGTCCACATCTGTGTTGTGGTCTCTGTATCTGTCCACACCTTTGTTGTTGTCTCTGTATCTGTCCACACCTGTGTTGTGGTCTCTGTATCTGTCCAGACCTTTGATTGTGGTCTCTGTATCTGTCCACACCTTTTTTGTGGTCTCTGTATCCCTCCACACCTTTGTTGTATCGCTGTATCTGTCCACACCTTTGTTGTGTCTCTGTATCTGTCCACACCTTTGTTGTGTTCTCTGTATCTGTCCACACCTTTGTTGTGGTCTCTGTATCTGTCCACACCTTTGTGGTGGTCTCTGTATCTGTCCATAACTTTGTTGTTGTCTCTGTATCTGTCCACACATTTGTTGTGGTCTCTGTATCTGTCCACACCTTTGTTGTGGTCTCTGTATCTGTCCACACCATTTTTGTGGTCTCTGTATCTGTCCACACCTTTGTTGTGTCTCTGTATCTGTCCATACCTTTGTTGTGTCTCTGTATCTGTCCATACCTTTGTTGTGTCTCTCTATCTGTCCATACCTTTGTTGTGTCTCTGTATCTGTCCACACCTTTGTTGTGGTCTCTCTATCTGTCCACAGCTGTGTTGTGGTCTCTGTATCTGTCCACACCTTTGTTGTGGTCTTTGTATCTGTCCACACCTTTTTTGCGTATGTATCTGTTCATACCATTAGTGTGTCTCTGTATCTGTCCATGCCTTTGTTGTGGCTCTGTATCCCTCCCCACCTTTGTTGTGTTCTCTGTATCTGTCCACACCTTTGTTGTGGTCTCTCTATCTGTCCACATCTTTGTTGTGGTCTCTGTATCTGTCCACACCTTTGTTGGGGTCTCTGTATCTGTCCACACCTTTGTTGTGGTCTTTGTATCTGTCAAAACCTTTTGTTGTGGTCTCTGTATCTGTCCACACCTTTGTTGTGTTCTCTGTATCTGTCCACACCTTTGTTGTGGTCTCTGTATCTGTCTATACCTTTGTTGTGTCTAGGTATCTGTCCACACCTTTGTTGTGGTCTCTCTATCTGTCCACAACTTTGTTGTGTATCTGTATGTGTCCACACCTTTGTTGTGTATGTATCTGTTCATAACATTAGTGTGTCTCTGTATCTGTCCACACCTTTGTTGTGGTCTCTGTATCTGTCCAAACCTTTGTTGTGGTCTCTCTATCTGTCCACAGCTGTGTTGTGGTCTCTGTATCTGTCCACACCTTTGTTGTGGTCTTTGTATCTGTCCACACCTTTTTGTGTATGTATCTGTTCATACCATTAGTGTGTCTCTGTATCTGTCCATGCCTTTGTTGTGGTCTCTGTATCCCACCCCCCACCTTTGTTGTGTTCTCTGTATCTGTCCACACCTTTGTTGTGGTCTCTCTATCTGTCCACACCTTTGTTGTGGTCTCTGTATTTGTCCATATCTTTGTTGTGGTCTCTGTATCTGTCCACACCTTTGCTGGGGTCTCTGTATCTGTCCACACCTTTGTTGTTGTCTTTGTATCTGTCAAAACCTTTGTTGTGGTCTCTGTATCTGTCCACACCTTTGTTGTGTTTCAGTATCTGTCCACACCTTTTTTGTGGTCTCTGTATCTGTCCATAACTTGGTTGTGGTCTGTATCTGTCCACACCTTTTTTGTGGTCTCTGTATCTGTCCATGCCTTTGTTGTGCATTCTGTATCTGTCCACACCTATTTTGTGGTCTCTGTATCTGTCCACACCTTTGTTGTGTCGCTGTATCTGTCCACACCTTTGTTGTGGTCTCTGTATCTGTCCATAACTTTGTTGTGGTCTCTGTATCTGTCCACACCTTTGTTGTGGTCTCTGTATCTGTCCACACCTTTGTTGTGGTCTCTGTATCTGTCCACACCTTTGTTGTTGTCTCTGTATCTGTCTACACCTTTTTTGTGGTCTCTGTATCTGTCCATACCTTTGTTGTGTCTATGTATCTATCTCTACCTTTGTTGTGTCTATGTATCTGTCCACACCTTTGTTGTGGTCTCTCTATCTGTCCACACCTTTGTTGTGTTTCAGTATCTGTCCACTCCTTTTTTGTGGTCTCTGTATCTGTCCATAACTTGGTTGTGGTCTGTATCTGTCCACACCTTTTTTGTGGTCTCTGTATCTGTCCATACCTTTGTTGTGCATTCTGTATCTGTCCACACCTATTTTGTGGTCTCTGTATCTGTCCATACCTTTGTTGTGTCGCTGTATCTGTCCACACCTTTGTTGTGGTCTCTGTATCTGTCCACACCTTTGTTGAGGTCTCTGTATCTGTCCACACCTTTGTTGTTGTCTCTGTATCTGTCTACACCTTTGTTGTGGTCTCTGTATCTGTCCATACCTTTGTTGTGTCTATGTATCTATCTATACCTTTGTTGTGTCTATGTATCTGTCCACACCTTTGCTGTGGTCTCTCTATCTGTCCACACCTTTGTTGTGTATCTGTATGTGTCCACACCTTTGTTGTGGTCTCTATAACTGTCCATAACTTTGTTGTGTCTATGTATCTGTCCATACCTTTGTTGTGTATGTATCTGTTCATACCATTGGTGTGTCTGTATCTGTCCATACCTTTGTTGTTGTCTCTGTATCTGTCCACACCTTTGTTGTGGTCTCTGTATCTGTCCACACCTTTGTTGTGGTCTCTGTATCTGTCCACACCATTTTTGTGGTCTCTGTATCTGTCCACACCTTTGTTGTGTCTCTGTATCTGTCCACACCTTTGTTGTGTCTCTGTATCTGTCCATACCTTTGTTGTGTCTCTGTATCTGTCCACACCTTTGTTGTGGTCTTTGTATCTGTCCACACCTTTTTTGTGTATGTATCTGTTCATACCATTAGTGTGTCTCTGTATCTGTCCATGCCTTTGTTGTGGTCTCTGTATCCCACCCCCCACCTTTGTTGTGTTCTCTGTATCTGTCCACACCTTTGTTGTGGTCTCTCTATCTGTCCACACCTTTGTTGTGGTCTCTGTATTTGTCCATATCTTTGTTGTGGTCTCTGTATCTGTCCACACCTTTGCTGGGGTCTCTGTATCTGTCCACACCTTTGTTGTTGTCTTTGTATCTGTCAAAACCTTTGTTGTGGTCTCTGTATCTGTCCACACCTTTGTTGTGTTTCAGTATCTGTCCACACCTTTTTTGTGGTCTCTGTATCTGTCCATAACTTGGTTGTGGTCTGTATCTGTCCACACCTTTTTTGTGGTCTCTGTATCTGTCCATGCCTTTGTTGTGCATTCTGTATCTGTCCACACCTATTTTGTGGTCTCTGTATCTGTCCACACCTTTGTTGTGTCGCTGTATCTGTCCACACCTTTGTTGTGGTCTCTGTATCTGTCCATAACTTTGTTGTGGTCTATGTATCTGTCCACACCTTTGTTGTGGTCTCTGTATCTGTCCACACCTTTGTTGTGGTCTCTGTATCTGTCCACACCTTTGTTGTTGTCTCTGTATCTGTCTACACCTTTTTTGTGGTCTCTGTATCTGTCCATACCTTTGTTGTGTCTATGTATCTATCTCTACCTTTGTTGTGTCTATGTATCTGTCCACACCTTTGTTGTGGTCTCTCTATCTGTCCACACCTTTGTTGTGTTTCAGTATCTGTCCACTCCTTTTTTGTGGTCTCTGTATCTGTCCATAACTTGGTTGTGGTCTGTATCTGTCCACACCTTTTTTGTGGTCTCTGTATCTGTCCATACCTTTGTTGTGCATTCTGTATCTGTCCACACCTATTTTGTGGTCTCTGTATCTGTCCATACCTTTGTTGTGTCGCTGTATCTGTCCACACCTTTGTTGTGGTCTCTGTATCTGTCCACACCTTTGTTGAGGTCTCTGTATCTGTCCACACCTTTGTTGTTGTCTCTGTATCTGTCTACACCTTTGTTGTGGTCTCTGTATCTGTCCATACCTTTGTTGTGTCTATGTATCTATCTATACCTTTGTTGTGTCTATGTATCTGTCCACACCTTTGCTGTGGTCTCTCTATCTGTCCACACCTTTGTTGTGTATCTGTATGTGTCCACACCTTTGTTGTGGTCTCTATAACTGTCCATAACTTTGTTGTGTCTATGTATCTGTCCATACCTTTGTTGTGTTTGTATCTGTTCATACCATTGGTGTGTCTGTATCTGTCCATACCTTTGTTGTTGTCTCTGTATCTGTCCACACCTTTGTTGTGGTCTCTGTATCTGTCCACACCTTTGTTGTGGTCTCTGTATCTGTCCACACCATTTTTGTGGTCTCTGTATCTGTCCACACCTTTGTTGTGTCTCTGTATCTGTCCACACCTTTGTTGTGTCTCTGTATCTGTCCATACCTTTGTTGTGTCTCTGTATCTGTCCACACCTTTGTTGTGGTCTTTGTATCTGTCCACACCTTTTTTGTGTATGTATCTGTTCATACCATTAGTGTGTCTCTGTATCTGTCCATGCCTTTGTTGTGGTCTCTGTATCCCACCCCCCACCTTTGTTGTGTTCTCTGTATCTGTCCACACCTTTGTTGTGGTCTCTCTATCTGTCCACACCTTTGTTGTGGTCTCTGTATTTGTCCATATCTTTGTTGTGGTCTCTGTATCTGTCCACACCTTTGCTGGGGTCTCTGTATCTGTCCACACCTTTGTTGTTGTCTTTGTATCTGTCAAAACCTTTGTTGTGGTCTCTGTATCTGTCCACACCTTTGTTGTGTTCTCTGTATCTGTCCACACCTTTGTTGTGGTCTCTGTATCTGTCTATACCTTTGTTGTGTCTAGGTATCTGTCCACACCTTTGTTGTGGTCTCTCTATCTGTCCACACCTTTGTTGTGTATCTGTATGTGTCCACACCTTTGTTGGGTATGTATCTGTTCATAACATTGGTGTGTCTCTGTATCTGTCCATACCTTTGTTGTTGTCTCTGTATCTGTCCACACATTTGTTGTGGTCTCTGTATCTGTCCACACCTTTGTTGTGGTCTCTGTATCTGTCCTCACCTTTTTTGTGTATGTATCTGTTCATACCATTAGTGTGTCTCTGTATCTGTCCACACCTTTGTTGTTGTCTCTGTATCTGTCCACACCTTTGTTGTGGTCTCTGTATCTGTCCACACCTTTGTTGTGTTCTCTGTATCTGTCCACACCTTTGTTGTGGTCTCTGTATCTGTCTATACCTTTGTTGTGTCTAGGTATCTGTCCACACCTTTGTTGTGGTCTCTCTATCTGTCCACACCTTTGTTGTGTATCTGTATGTGTCCACACCTTTGTTGGGTATGTATCTGTTCATAACATTGGTGTGTCTCTGTATCTGTCCATACATTTGTTGTTGTCTCTGTATCTGTCCACACATTTGTTGTGGTCTCTGTATCTGTCCACACCTTTGTTGTGGTCTCTGTATCTGTCCACACCATTTTTGTGGTCTCTGTATCTGTCCACACCTTTGTTGTGTCTCTGTATCTGTCCATACCTTTGTTGTGTCTCTGTATCTGTCCATACCTTTGTTGTGTCTCTGTATCTGTCCACACCTTTGTTGTGGTCTCTCTATCTGTCCACAGCTGTGTTGTGGTCTCTGTATCTGTCCACACCTTTGTTGTGGTCTTTGTATCTTTCCACACCTTTTTTGCGTATGTATCTGTTCATACCATTAGTGTGTCTCTGTATCTGTCCATGCCTTTGTTGTGGCTCTGTATCCCTCCCCACCTTTGTTGTGTTCTCTGTATCTGTCCACACCTTTGTTGTGGTCTCTCTATCTGTCCACATCTTTGTTGTGGTCTCTGTATCTGTCCACACCTTTGTTGGGGTCTCTGTATCTGTCCACACCTTTGTTGTGGTCTTTGTATCTGTCAAAACCTTTGTTGTGGTCTCTGTATCTGTCCACACCTTTGTTGTGTTCTCTGTATCTGTCCACACCTTTGTTGTGGTCTCTGTATCTGTCTATACCTTTGTTGTGTCTAGGTATCTGTCCACACCTTTGTTGTGGTCTCTCTATCTGTCCACACCTTTGTTGTGTATCTGTATGTGTCCACACCTTTGTTGTGTATGTATCTGTTCATAACATTAGTGTGTCTCTGTATCTGTCCACACCTTTGTTGTGGTCTCTGTATCTGTCCACACCTTTGTTGTGGTCTCTGTTTCTGTCCACATCTGTGTTGTGGTCTCTGTATCTGTCCACACCTTTGTTGTTGTCTCTGTATCTGTCCACACCTGTGTTGTGGTCTCTGTATCTGTCCAGACCTTTGATTGTGGTCTCTGTATCTGTCCACACCTTTTTTGTGGTCTCTGTATCCCTCCACACCTTTGTTGTATCGCTGTATCTGTCCACACCTTTGTTGTGTCTCTGTATCTGTCCACACCTTTGTTGTGTTCTCTGTATCTGTCCACACCTTTGTTGTGGTCTCTGTATCTGTCCACACCTTTGTGGTGGTCTCTGTATCTGTCCATAACTTTGTTGTTGTCTCTGTATCTGTCCACACATTTGTTGTGGTCTCTGTATCTGTCCACACCTTTGTTGTGGTCTCTGTATCTGTCCACACCATTTTTGTGGTCTCTGTATCTGTCCACACCTTTGTTGTGTCTCTGTATCTGTCCATACCTTTGTTGTGTCTCTGTATCTGTCCATACCTTTGTTGTGTCTCTCTATCTGTCCATACCTTTGTTGTGTCTCTGTATCTGTCCACACCTTTGTTGTGGTCTCTCTATCTGTCCACAGCTGTGTTGTGGTCTCTGTATCTGTCCACACCTTTGTTGTGGTCTTTGTATCTGTCCACACCTTTTTTGCGTATGTATCTGTTCATACCATTAGTGTGTCTCTGTATCTGTCCATGCCTTTGTTGTGGCTCTGTATCCCTCCCCACCTTTGTTGTGTTCTCTGTATCTGTCCACACCTTTGTTGTGGTCTCTCTATCTGTCCACATCTTTGTTGTGGTCTCTGTATCTGTCCACACCTTTGTTGGGGTCTCTGTATCTGTCCACACCTTTGTTGTGGTCTTTGTATCTGTCAAAACCTTTGTTGTGGTCTCTGTATCTGTCCACACCTTTGTTGTGTTCTCTGTATCTGTCCACACCTTTGTTGTGGTCTCTGTATCTGTCTATACCTTTGTTGTGTCTAGGTATCTGTCCACACCTTTGTTGTGGTCTCTCTATCTGTCCACAACTTTGTTGTGTATCTGTATGTGTCCACACCTTTGTTGTGTATGTATCTGTTCATAACATTAGTGTGTCTCTGTATCTGTCCACACCTTTGTTGTGGTCTCTGTATCTGTCCAAACCTTTGTTGTGGTCTCTCTATCTGTCCACAGCTGTGTTGTGGTCTCTGTATCTGTCCACACCTTTGTTGTGGTCTTTGTATCTGTCCACACCTTTTTTGCGTATGTATCTGTTCATACCATTAGTGTGTCTCTGTATCTGTCCATGCCTTTGTTGTGGCTCTGTATCCCTCCCCACCTTTGTTGTGTTCTCTGTATCTGTCCACACCTTTGTTGTGGTCTCTCTATCTGTCCACATCTTTGTTGTGGTCTCTGTATCTGTCCACACCTTTGTTGGGGTCTCTGTATCTGTCCACACCTTTGTTGTGGTCTTTGTATCTGTCAAAACCTTTGTTGTGGTCTCTGTATCTGTCCACACCTTTGTTGTGTTCTCTGTATCTGTCCACACCTTTGTTGTGGTCTCTGTATCTGTCTATACCTTTGTTGTGTCTAGGTATCTGTCCACACCTTTGTTGTGGTCTCTCTATCTGTCCACAACTTTGTTGTGTATCTGTATGTGTCCACACCTTTGTTGTGTATGTATCTGTTCATAACATTAGTGTGTCTCTGTATCTGTCCACACCTTTGTTGTGGTCTCTGTATCTGTCCACACCTTTGTTGTGGTCTCTGTTTCTTTCCACATCTGTGTTGTGGTCTCTGTATCTGTCCACACCTTTGTTGTTGTCTCTGTATCTGTCCACACCTGTGTTGTGGTCTCTGTATCTGTCCAGACCTTTGATTGTGGTCTCTGTATCTGTCCACACCTTTTTTGTGGTCTCTGTATCCCTCCACACCTTTGTTGTATCGCTGTATCTGTCCACACCTTTGTTGTGTTCTCTGTATCTGTCCACACCTTTGTTGTGTACTCTGTATCTGTCCACACCTTTGTTGTGGTCTCTGTATCTGTCAACACCTTTGTGGTGGTCTCTGTATCTGTCCATAACTTTGTTGTGGTCTCTGTATCTGTCCACACCTTTGTTGTGGTCTCTGTATCTGTCCACACCTTTGTTGTGGTCTTTGTATCTGTCAAAACCTTTGTTGTGGTCTCTGTATCTGTCCACACCTTTGTTGTTGTCTCTGTATCTGTCTACACCTTTGTTGTGGTCTCTGTATCTGTCCATACCTTTGTTGTGTCTATGTATCTATCTATACCTTTGTTGTGTCTATGTATCTGTCCACACCTTTGTTGTGGTCTCTTTATCTGTCCACACCTTTGTTGTGTATCTGTATGTGTCCACACCTTTGTTGTGGTCTCTATAACTGTCCATAACTTTGTTGTGTCTATGTATCTGTCCATACCTTTGTTGTGTATGTATCTGTTCATACCATTGGTGTGTCTGTATCTGTCCATACCTTTGTTGTTGTCTCTGTATCTGTCCACACCTTTGTTGTGGTCTCTGTATCTGTCCACACCTTTGTTGTGGTCTCTGTATCTGTCCACACCATTTTTGTGGTCTCTGTATCTGTCCACACCTTTGTTGTGTCTCTGTATCTGTCCACACCTTTGTTGTGTCTCTGTATCTGTCCATACCTTTGTTGTGTCTCTGTATCTGTCCACACCTTTGTTGTGGTCTTTGTATCTGTCCACACCTTTTTTGTGTATGTATCTGTTCATACCATTAGTGTGTCTCTGTATCTGTCCATGCCTTTGTTGTGGTCTCTGTATCCCACCCCCCACCTTTGTTGTGTTCTCTGTATCTGTCCACACCTTTGTTGTGGTCTCTCAATCTGTCCACACCTTTGTTGTGGTCTCTGTATTTGTCCATATCTTTGTTGTGGTCTCTGTATCTGTCCACACCTTTGCTGGGGTCTCTGTATCTGTCCACACCTTTGTTGTTGTCTTTGTATCTGTCAAAACCTTTGTTGTGATCTCTGTATCTGTCCACACCTTTGTTGTGTTCTCTGTATCTGTCCACACCTTTGTTGTGGTCTCTGTATCTGTCTATACCTTTGTTGTGTCTAGGTATCTGTCCACACCTTTGTTGTGGTCTCTCTATCTGTCCACACCTTTGTTGTGTATCTGTATGTGTCCACACCTTTGTTGGGTATGTATCTGTTCATAACATTGGTGTGTCTCTGTATCTGTCCATACCTTTGTTGTTGTCTCTGTATCTGTCCACACATTTGTTGTGGTCTCTGTATCTGTCCACACCTTTGTTGTGGTCTCTGTATCTGTCCACACCTTTTTTGTGTATGTATCTGTTCATACCATTAGTGTGTCTCTGTATCTGTCCACACCTTTGTTGTTGTCTCTGTATCTGTCCACACCTTTGTTGTGGTCTCTGTATCTGTCCACACCTTTGTTGTGTTCTCTGTATCTGTCCACACCTTTGTTGTGGTCTCTGTATCTGTCTATACCTTTGTTGTGTCTAGGTATCTGTCCACACATTTGTTGTGGTCTCTCTATCTGTCCACACCTTTGTTGTGTATCTGTATGTGTCCACACCTTTGTTGGGTATGTATCTGTTCATAACATTGGTGTGTCTCTGTATCTGTCCATACATTTGTTGTTGTCTCTGTATCTGTCCACACATTTGTTGTGGTCTCTGTATCTGTCCACACCTTTGTTGTGGTCTCTGTATCTGTCCACACCATTTTTGTGGTCTCTGTATCTGTCCACACCTTTGTTGTGTCTCTGAATCTGTCCATACCTTTGTTGTGTCTCTGTATCTGTCCATACCTTTGTTGTGTCTCTGTATCTGTCCACACCTTTGTTGTGGTCTCTCTATCTGTCCACAGCTGTGTTGTGGTCTCTGTATCTGTCCACACCTTTGTTGTGGTCTTTGTATCTGTCCACACCTTTTTTGCGTATGTATCTGTTCATACCATTAGTGTGTCTCTGTATCTGTCCATGCCTTTGTTGTGGCTCTGTATCCCTCCCCACCTTTGTTGTGTTCTCTGTATCTGTCCACACCTTTGTTGTGGTCTCTCTATCTGTCCACATCTTTGTTGTGGTCTCTGTATCTGTCCACACCTTTGTTGGGATCTCTGTATCTGTCCACACCTTTGTTGTGGTCTTTGTATCTGTCAAAACCTTTGTTGTGGTCTCTGTATCTGTCCACACCTTTGTTGTGTTCTCTGTATCTGTCCACACCTTTGTTGTGGTCTCTGTATCTGTCCACACCTTTGTTGTGGTCTTTGTATCTGTCCACACCTTTTTTGCGTATGTATCTGTTCATACCATTAGTGTGTCTCTGTATCTGTCCATGCCTTTGTTGTGGCTCTGTATCCCTCCCCCCTTTGTTGTGTTCTCTGTATCTGTCCACACCTTTGTTGTGGTCTCTCTATCTGTCCACATCTTTGTTGTGGTCTCTGTATCTGTCCACACCTTTGTTGGGGTCTCTGTATCTGTCCACACCTTTGTTGTGGTCTTTGTATCTGTCAAAACCTTTGTTGTGGTCTCTGTATCTGTCCACACCTTTGTTGTGTTCTCTGTATCTGTCCACACCTTTGTTGTGGTCTCTGTATCTGTCTATACCTTTGTTGTGTCTAGGTATCTGTCCACACCTTTGTTGTGGTCTCTCTATCTGTCCACAACTTTGTTGTGTATCTGTATGTGTCCACACCTTTGTTGTGTATGTATCTGTTCATAACATTAGTGTGTCTCTGTATCTGTCCACACCTTTGTTGTGGTCTCTGTATCTGTCCACACCTTTGTTGTGGTCTCTGTTTCTGTCCACATCTGTGTTGTGGTCTCTGTATCTGTCCACACCTTTGTTGTTGTCTCTGTATCTGTCCACACCTGTGTTGTGGTCTCTGTATCTGTCCAGACCTTTGATTGTGGTCTCTGTATCTGTCCACACCTTTTTTGTGGTCTCTGTATCCCTCCACACCTTTGTTGTATCGCTGTATCTGTCCACACCTTTGTTGTGTTCTCTGTATCTGTCCACACCTTTGTTGTGTTCTCTGTATCTGTCCACACCTTTGTTGTGGTCTCTGTATCTGTCAAGACCTTTGTGGTGGTCTCTGTATCTGTCCATAACTTTGTTGTGGTCTCTGTATCTGTCCACAACTTTGTTGTGGTCTTTGTATCTGTCCACACCTTTGTTGTGGTCTTTGTATCTGTCAAAACCTTTGTTGTGGTCTCTGTATCTGTCCACACCTTTGTTATGGTCTCTGTATCTGTCCACACCTTTGTTGTGGTCTTTGTATCTGTCCATACCTTTGTTGTGTCTATGTATCTGTCTATACCTTTGTTGTGGTCTCTGTATCTGTCTACACCATTTTTGTGGTCTCTGTATCTGTCCACACCTTTGTTGTGTCTCTGCATCTGTCCATACCTTTGTTGTGTCTCTGTATCTGTCCATACCTTTGTTGTTTCTCTGTATCTGTCTACACCTTTGTTGTGGTCTCTCTATCTGTCCACAACTGTGTTGTGGTCTCTGTATCTGTCCACACCTTTGTTGTGGTCTTTGTATCTGTCCACACCTTTTTTGTGTATGTATCTGTTCATACCATTAGTGTGTCTCTGTATCTGTCCATGCCTTTTTGTGGTCTCTGTATCCCTCCCCACCTTTGTTGTGTTCTCTGTATCTGTCCACACCTTTGTTGTGGTTTCTCTATCTGTCCACATCTTTGTTGTGGTTTCTGTTTCTGTCCACATCTGTGTTGTGGTCTCTGTATCTGTCCACACCTTTGTTGTGGTCTCTGTATCTGTCCACACCTTTGTTGTGGTCTCTGTATCTGTCCACACCTTTGGTGTGGTCTCTCTATCTGTCCACACCTTTGTTGTGGTCTCTCTATCTGTCCATAACTTTGTTGTGGTCTCTGTATCTGTCCACACCTTTGTTGTGGTTTCTGTTTCTGTCCACATCTGTGTTGTGGTCTCTGTATCTGTCCACACCTTTGTTGTTGTCTCTGTATCTGTCCACACATTTGTTGTGTATCTGCATCTGTCCACACCTTTGTTGTGGTCTCTGTATCTGTCCACACCTTTGTTGTGGTCTCTGTATCTGTCCACACCTTTGTTGTGGTCTCTGTATCTGTCCACACCTTTGTTGTGGTCTCTGTATTTGTCCACACCAAAGTCTCTGTATCTTTCCATACCTTTGTTGTGTCTCTGTATCTGTCCATACCTTTGTTGTGTCTATGTATCTGTTCATACCATTAGTGTGTCTCTGTATCTGTCCACACTTTTGTTGTGGTCTTTGTATCTGTCCACACCTTTTTTTAATATTTTATTATTTTTATCAAATTTGACACATTTGAAGATGTATCTTAAAAAAGCACCATCATTCTTGCACACTGAACTTCCCCTTTGTAACTGGATTTAAAACTGAAGACAAAAGCAAAATTATCTCTATCTGTCCATAATGTATGTGGTCTCTGTATCTGTCCACACCTTTGTTGTGGTCTTTGTATCTGTCCACATCTTTGTTGTGGTATCTGTATCTGTCCGCACCTTTGTTGTGGCCTCTCTATCTGTCCACACCTTTGTTGTGTTTCAGTATCTGTCCACACCTTTTTTGTGGTCTCTGTATCTGTCCATAACTTGGTTGTGGTCTGTATCTGTCTACACCTTTTTTGTTGTCTCTGTATTTGTCCACACCAAAGTCTCTGAATCTGTTCACACCTTTGTTGTGGTCTCTGTATCTGTCCACACCTTTGTTGTGTATTTATCTGTTCATACCATTGGTGTGTCTCTGTATCTGTCTATACCTTTGTAGTTTATATATCTGTTCATATCATTGGTGTGTCTCTATCTGTCCATACCTTTGTTGTGGTCTCTGTATCTGTCCACACCATTTTTGTGGTCTCTGTATCTGTCCACACCTTTGTTGCGTCTCTGTATCTGTCCATACCTTTGTTGTGTCTCTGTAACTGTACATACCTTTGTTGTGTCTCTGTATCTGTCCACACCTTTGTTGTGGTCTCTCTGTCTGTCCACAACTGTGTTGTGGTCTCTGTATCTGTCCACACCTTTGTTGTGGTCTTTTTATCTGTCCACACCTTTTTTGTGTATGTATCTGTTCATACCATTAGTGTGTCTCTGTATCTGTCCACACTTTTGTTGTGGTCTTTGTATCTGTCCACACCTTTTTTGTGTATGTATCTGTTCATACCATTAGTGTGTCTCTGTATCTGTCCACACCTTTGTTGTGGTCTCTGTATCTGTCCACACCTTTGTTGTGGTCTCTGTATCTGTCCACACCTTTGTTGTGGTCTCTCTATCTGTCCATAACTTTGTTGTGGTCTCTGTATCTGTCCACACCTTTGTTGTGGTTTCTGTTTCTGTCCACATCGGTGTTGTGGTCTCTGTATCTGTCCACATCTTTGTTGTGGTCTCTGTATCTGTCCACACCTTTGTTGTGTATCTGCATCTGTCCACACCTTTGTTGTGGTCTCTGTATCTGTCCACACCTTTGTTGTGGTCTCTGTATCTGTCCACACCTTTGTTGTGGTCTCTGTATCTGTCCACACCTTTGTTGTGGTCTCTGTATTTGTCCACACCAAAGTCTCTGTATCTTTCCATACCTTTGTTGTGTCTCTGTATCTATCCATACCTTTGTTGTGTCTATGTATCTGTTCATACCATTAGTGTGTCTCTGTATCTGTCCACACTTTTGTTGTGGTCTTTGTATCTGTCCACACCTTTTTTTAATATTTTATTATTTTTATCAAATTTGACACATTTGAAGATGTATCTTAAAAAAGCACCATCATTCTTGCACACTGAACTTCCCCTTTGTAACTGGATTTAAAACTGAAGACAAAAGCAAAATTATCTCTATCTGTCCATAATGTATGTGGTCTCTGTATCTGTCCACACCTTTGTTGTGGTCTTTGTATCTGTCCACATCTTTGTTGTGGTATCTGTATCTGTCCGCACCTTTGTTGTGGCCTCTCTATCTGTCCACACCTTTGTTGTGTTTCAGTATCTGTCCACACCTTTTTTGTGGTCTCTGTATCTGTCCATAACTTGGTTGTGGTCTGTATCTGTCTACACCTTTTTTGTTGTCTCTGTATTTGTCCACACCAAAGTCTCTGAATCTGTTCACACCTTTGTTGTGGTCTCTGTATCTGTCCACACCTTTGTTGTGTATTTATCTGTTCATACCATTGGTGTGTCTCTGTATCTGTCTATACCTTTGTAGTTTATATATCTGTTCATATCATTGGTGTGTCTCTATCTGTCCATACCTTTGTTGTGGTCTCTGTATCTGTCCACACCATTTTTGTGGTCTCTGTATCTGTCCACACCTTTGTTGCGTCTCTGTATCTGTCCATACCTTTGTTGTGTCTCTGTAACTGTCCATACCTTTGTTGTGTCTCTGTATCTGTCCACACCTTTGTTGTGGTCTCTCTGTCTGTCCACAACTGTGTTGTGGTCTCTGTATCTGTCCACACCTTTGTTGTGGTCTTTTTATCTGTCCACACCTTTTTTGTGTATGTATCTGTTCATACCATTAGTGTGTCTCTGTATCTGTCCACACTTTTGTTGTGGTCTTTGTATCTGTCCACACCTTTTTTGTGTATGTATCTGTTCATACCATTAGTGTGTCTCTGTATCTGTCCACACCTTTGTTGTGGTCTCTGTATCTGTCCACACCTTTGTTGTGGTCTCTGTATCTGTCCACACCTTTGTTGTGGTCTCTCTATCTGTCCATAACTTTGTTGTGGTCTCTGTATCTGTCCACACCTTTGTTGTGGTTTCTGTTTCTGTCCACATCGGTGTTGTGGTCTCTGTATCTGTCCACATCTTTGTTGTGGTCTCTGTATCTGTCCACACCTTTGTTGTGTATCTGCATCTGTCCACAAATCATTATACTTTGTATCTTCCTATATGTTGCTTTAGTCAATCCTTGTTTTAGCTCACCTCTCCCATAGGGTCACTGTGAGCTATTGTCATCACTTGGCACCCATCTTAGTCGTCGTTGTGGGCTGTAAACTTTTCACATTTCAATCCGTTTATCTTAACCCACTCTATCAATTGGAACCAATCTTGGAGCAGGCATGTTTATTGGGTGGTTCTTTACAAAGTTTGATTTTTTGGTGCTGATCAAATATTAGACATGGCTCCCAGTACCATTAATGCGTTTTGATTGGCTAAATTTCAAAAATCTTATAAACCGCTTGGCAGATTGATTTGAAATATTGCAGAAATGTACCTTAGATATTCCTCTACAAAGTTTGAGTTTTTGTGTGATCAAAAATCCAAGATGACCGCCATCGCAGGACTTAGTTTTTAGCAAAAGACCCTATGAAAAAAACATAAAAACAACTACTTCTCGGAAACTGTTCCACACAATGAAGCCAAATTGTGAAGACATGAAGGTTGGACAGTTATCCTATCGTTTGGGATTTCCATAGCATATTCAACATGGCTTCCAGGGCCAGTAATGCGTTCTGATTGGCTGAAATTAAAAAAAAATCTTACGAACTGCATGTCAGATTGATTTATAATATTGCATAAATGTACCTCTTAGATGGTCCTCTACAAAGTTTGAGTTTTTTACGGTCCAAAATCCAAGATGACCGCCACTGTGGGACACAGCATAACATAGGTTCCTATGGGAAAAACACACAAATAGCTTCTTCTATGTAACTGTTTAAAAATTTATAACAATTTTTCAGAAATGAAGCTTAGATAGTTATCTTATAATGTTATGAATTTCGAACCGATAGGAAATTTAACATTGATGCCAGAGCTGCAAATGCGTTCTTATTTTGAATTTTATGTTTCGATCCTAAATACAAGATTGCTGCCACCATGAAACATCACTTAACATAGTAATCTATAAGAAAAACATTATTTCTACTCATTGGAAATTCAATATGCATGTCAGCATTTATAGGAACAGTATCTTCACTAGGCCGAATTTTACTGCCGTTATAATCCGAAGTTAATTGTGTGATTTGTCGAATTAACAAATAAACTCACAAAAAATACCATGAGGGTTCGATTATTAGTTTTAAATCTTGACAAACTCTTTAGCATTTAATATAAAAATTTGCAAGAAAAGTCATTTCCTAAACAGATTTTTCTTAGTCGTGCTCTTAACAGCCTCTAGTCTTGCATACAACACTTTTAGGTAATAATAATTTGTAGGCTTTCGTTTTTTTCTAGCAGTCAAATACGGCGTCCATATTTGTATTTTCATTATGGTTGTGTATGTTCGTTAATCTTTAATTCAGAACTTAAATCTAGAAAACAAATACAATTTTGCTTTTCAGTTTGTATGAGATTTTACGCCATTGTCAACCTTTGTTTAGCTATATCATGACTTCCAGATTTTATAGAGGGCAAAATCCGAGTACCAGATGAAATCGCAAAGCGAGAAATGTTTTTGCTATATCATAAAACTTCTAGACTGTGATGTGTATATACTTTTATATGTACTTTCTTCTAGATAAATATGTTGCAGATTTTTTGGACCAGCTTGTCTAACTCATTACATGTAATTCAACTCGAATACATTCTCTAGTCTCAAAAGCAGAAGTTCTGGCATATAGGCAAGGACAAAAACTCATGGCGCACTTTTATGAACGGATATTTTAATCATTATATCTAAAGCTAACTTTGTTTAATTTATTACAGAATCATTAAATATGGCGGACAACTCCTCCGTATGTACCACATGTGACGAGCGTCATATATATAGACAATCTACTGACTGGTGTTGTGAATGTGAACAGGCATTATGTTCCGAATGTAAAGAGTTCCATGCAGTTTCGAAATCTTCAAGAAAACATTCTACAATACCTATTACAGACTATCATATTCTAGCTCCATCTATCTCGTCTGTTAGTCGTTACTGTAGAGAACATGAGGAAAAATACAGAATGTTTTGTCAAATTCATGACAAACTTCTCTGTCCGCAATGTATTGAGGAACACTCCGAATGCAAAGATGTAATACCTTTAAGTAAAATAACAAAGAATGTGAAGACATCAGAGTCCTTCCGAGAAGCCGAACAGTGTTTGATTGATATCGACGAGAACATTTTAAATATTGAGGATAAAATCAAAGTCAAAATGCAAATCTTAAATGACCAAAAGGAGTCGATACTGTGTGAAATTAGCAAAGTTCGTCAGAAAATAAATGAACACCTTGATCAAATAGAAGCTTTGATAAGGAAAGACGTTTCAGACATAGAACATAAAGTCAAAAAAGATTTGGAGACTGCGTTAACAGTTCTGAAGGGAAAGAAAGAAAAACATTCATCCTCCAAACAACAACTCGAGAATGTGATAAAACATGCTTCTGATCTTCAAACATTCTTTGTATTACGACAGATGTCACCTGATCTTACTTTAACAGAAACATTTCTTCAGTCAATCATTGATAACGGTTATCTTGACAAAATCCATCTTGAGTTAAGTGTAAATGAAAATTTAAGAAGTATTACGGATAAAATTAAGACATTCGGGTCCGTCCGTGTGGAGAAAAGTCCCTGTGACTTAATTATTGTTAAACAGAAAGATAAACAAGCTCAGATAGTTGGTGTACAGTCTACATCTATACAGGATATCAAACTCGAACTTACACGGACCATTACTACTAACATCAGGGGTACATTTGGATGTGATATCCTACCGGACGGTAAACTGGTCTTCTGTGATTACCATGGGAAACGTTTAGTTGTTACTGGTACTGATGGTAGACAATTGTTTGAAGTTCCAGTTCAAAACAATTCATTTGATGTAACATGTATCAGTGACAAAACAGTCGCCGTGACAACAGGTGGTGGATACCCTTATGGAATAAACATTATAGATATCAACAGTCGTAAAATATTGAAGTACATTGCCAGAGATAACTATTGTTGTGGTATAACATCAGTGAACGGATCACTGGTGTATTGTGTTAAAGGAAAGGGAATCGAGATGATGGACGTCAATGGTGAGAACACAACAACCATTGTCAGATGTAATTTACCAGACTGGTCATATATTACTTCATATAACTACAAACTGTACTACACCAACGACTCCACTAACACTGTGACCTGTTGTGACATGAAAGGTAACATAATCTGGACATTTAAAGATCAGACTGTTCTAACTAATCCGTACGGTATATCTGTCGATAATGACGGACACGTGTTCGTTGTTAGTAATGAGTGTACAAGTGTAGTAGTGTTGTCAGCTGATGGACAACAAAGTAGACAAATTCTGTCCAAGGAGGATGGTTTAAATAATCCAATAGCAATACTTACATAAACAATTTGCTTTTATATTTATATTACATTACAACAGCATAATGACTTAAAATGTTTTAAATGTTTAATATCGATTAATGCGGTTTAATAATAAACACAACAAATTATTCAGTGACTACTGGTGCTAAATGTCGAAAAAAAATTTCCTGCCCGAGGTTTACGTATGGGGTTTTTTTGTTAATACATATTAACAGTCAGATTTGTGAACATTTAAACCATTTGTTCACGTTTGGCAGGAAAAAAGAGAAGTCTGCCTACTGCTATGAATCACGTGTCAACTCTAGGTTTGCGAGTATTAGGCAGAATTCGGACAAGGTGTGCTCGACTCCAACCTTGATTGACAAGGATTGCCAGCTTTTTTTCCAGAATTTGGAGAACCTGTTATTGTGAACGCTAAGGAGGTCGGGTGGTGTGTTACTAACCTTTATTTTGTTATACAGACCGTGCTGTCAATTATACATCACTTTTCATTAGTATTTCTCATTCATTATAAATAAAGAATGTTTTAATAATTTATTTTCACCCTAGTTCTGTAAAAGTAATTCTATTTTAACTTTAGTATTGCTTTTCCATTTTTTATGTGAAACTCCAGCGTAACATGCTATGAAAAGGAATACACGTTTAAAAGTTTTGTAAAAAAGTAATGCCAAATGTGTAGTACCGCATTATTCTGATTCTGATTCGAATTTGCCTTTTCAGCTGCATTTTATTATGTAATTTGTACCCTACTTTGTTTGAGTGAGGGTCATACTGTGTTCGATCGCCGGTCAATATTTATATATACAGAATAACGAATAGCAAAAATCCTCATCACAAATAATATCATCACGAGGTATCAATATTAGCGTCATACTGCCCAGGGGTTGATATTGGTCGTGTGTTGACACAGCATTTGATGCGGAATTTTCTACGTGCTGTCCTGTCTGTCTATACAAGAATATTAAAAAATTGCTGGTATCTTCATGCGGTCTGTCACCAACCAACATGTGATCTTTTGCACTCTTTGTTTAGCAATTTTTCCTCTATAACTTGGCGTCAGATTTTTATCTTGTAGAATCCGGAGTAATGGAAAAAACCCGGACCTTTGGTAGAAAAACTGGCAATGTTTGTCAATCTAGATTGGAGGCACACCCTACCTGCAGTGAGGCTCTAACCAGCACATCAGTGTTTGACAAGAAAGTGATCAAATATTGACTACGCGGCCACCTATGCACCTTTGATCTAATTGCAATCCATGCAGTAACGTTTCCACATCATTAAGTCTTGGTTGTGAATGACAAAAGAATCGCTAGTGGTGATAAACGAGCTTCTTTTTAGAATTAATGAATATACGCATATATCTGTTAGAATTTGAAACACTCGAAATAACTGTTTGACTAAGACTCAGTCAATCTTTTATGAGTTTCAAAATGTAAAGCTTTAAAGAATGTCCAATACAAAGGTTGATTTGTGACCAACAAATAGGCAAAATGTCCATCCCCTGTTGAAAATAAAATCAAAATATAAGTCATCTCACGACAGAGTCGATCAAGCCTCACTTATTGTCTAAAGTCTCCAAATCATCTACAGTATCTACAACATGAGAAGCCGGTAAAAGTTTAAAATTGAAACTCTTTAGTTGTCGCTTTTAACGATGAATGTTATCCCATTAATTTTTAACTGGTCATTACCGGATCTCTTTAGTTATATCATGACCGTTATTACATAAATATAATTTCGCGTGTTTTTGAATTAGTTAACAATTTCTTTCAGGTCATGTTTTATCGCAACAGTACTAAATTTGCATAAAAATTGTTTATTTTGCCGTCTGCACAGTTTTGCTGCACGGGCGGTCAAGCGGAATCCAATATTAACCTGTTTTCCTATCTGATTCATAGTCTATACATTCATTCGTTTGTTATACAAACAAATCTTGTTAACACAATAAACGTGTCTGCTGCAACAATTTAAAACGATGTGTTTTTTCATTCATGGAATAAAATTTACTTACTTTGATATAAGGTCGCTGTCGGTATTTCTCAAATCTAAAATATGATTATTCACCTCGACAAACGGCTTGGTGAATATTACATTTTCTCTGAGGAATCCCAATAGCGACCTATATCACAGTTAGTAATTGTTTAATAGTACCTTTCCAGTTTGGTCCGCTGTGCTAACGGGCCTCGGTGGCCGATTTGTTAAGGTAGGTAGTCATCTATTAGTTACATGTCAACATCCGGGTGTGCTGATTTATTGATTGACAAGTATTACCAGTTTTTCTGCAGGTCCGGGTTTTAATTTTTTTTTCCTTTCCAAATAAAACTAAAAATAAACTCCAAAATTACTGAAAAGAAAAATAATCTGAAATTGCATAAAACCGTAATAAAACAAACAAACAAACAAGCAAAACAAGCGCTGTTATAAGATGATCGTCTGTTCAATATATCAACTGTACGACTGTACGAAAAAAACAAAAATGAACCACGTGTTTATATATTTTCTTTTGGTTTTTTATTAATGATTGTCAAAGGTGTCAAACAAACAAAGTTGTTTTTCACTTTACGTCATAAATTTAGGATAACCTAATTGTTATTTAGTTTTTTTTACCTGTGTATTACGTTAGATTAGGTTATATTACAGGTTTTTGTGAGGTCCGGTTATGATTACTGCATTAGTATTTGATTTTGTCTGTTTTAAGTGAAAATGTCAAGTTTCTTTTCGAAATGAGTTTGGTTTGATTTAGTAAATTATGTGAAGTAAACCTGTGATTATTTGAAACGCATGTCGTCAGAAAAGTGTGGAAAAAACAGTGTTCGCAATAACTATTATATTCATTATTCGATTTAATACGATATTTGATATGCAATATTGTCTAAACCAGATGTAAGTGTTACGACTTGATGCTTGTTTTCAATTTAATCAATCGCTCCCGTTTGACGCACCCGCAATACGTTATCGCTGCCTATACTCGTTATATCACCTTCCACTTATCACTTGCCACATATATCCAAGCCTTATTCTGAAATCTCATCAATGCATGTACGTGTGGAATCTCTCGGACAGATTCGTGTTACCTTAAAACAAAAGTAAACAATATGCGCACCAAAATTCACTTTCACAGGTGAGTTTGAATATTAGAACACAGATGTCACTGGGTAAGAATGTTTTAACAACTTCCTCAATCAGATATTGAGACTTGTTATTCACCTGAAGCCTGTTGCAGAACTAGTAAAGTGAACAGCCGCAGTTTTTAGTACCGGAAGTGGACACGGTAGCGCTTTTTAAATCGAAAAGTCGTCAATTCTTTCAAATCGCATCAAGAAATTAATTTATCTAAGGTATTCTCAATTCCATTTCTCTTGTATATTTTGGATTTGCCTATTGTATGAATATTTTATTGTTGGTTTTGCGTACCGAATGTTATTCCATAAACTATCTTCTGATTTCAATAAAAATGAACACACAACTAATTTTTAACTTAAATTATAATGTTATTTTCTTAAAAAACACAAGAGAAGTTTTGAATATAACAAGTCATTATAATTCATCAAACAAATAGTTTGAAATTTGATCGCCGTTGATATTGAATGCCACAGTTTTGTTCCTGGTTAAACTAATAGTAGTTCTGTCAACGTCATTTATCCAAATAAAAAATAAACATATGCAACTATTTCGGTCGTACAAAAAATTAATTAGGTTCGATAACTCAATTTTTTTTTATTAACGACTTGATTAATCAATAACAGGTGTGTAAACACTAATCCAATTCTTTAAGATTTTCTACTAAAATTGTTATTTTTTTAATTAGAGCAGCTCTTTTACCTTAAGTGCAACTTGACCGACATCATATATATCCTGAATCGTACGTGACAGGCCTATGTTCTCTCAAAATTTCATGACCTCTTTAAAACCTTCCAAGAGAAAACCAGCTTCCGGGGTAAACCTCTCTCTAAAAATAGCTCTTTCTATTCAGAAAATCTTGGTTTATATGTCATGTAGTGCATGTGACATAAAACATACTAAACACCATTAGAACAGAGCAAGTTAGGACTCAAAATGTTTCTAATATATTCACATTTCAGAAAAACTTTCATTCATTAAAATCCAGTTAGTAGTTTTTAATATACACTAAGATAAAAAGGACTATTTTGTTTTTAAGTACTATTTTCTTATATGTTCCAAATTTGATTGGTCCCCTTTAGTGTCTTGACACCTAACAGCAGAATTTTTGAATATATCATGCTATATTAATAACACTTTTATGTTGTTTTACCTATTTTAATAATGGACAAATGTTTTTGTCAATTAATTTTCGTGTTGATATTTTATTTATGTGGTTTTTTTTGTTGTTTCGTCATTATTTTTTTTCTCCAAAAAATATGACTATGTTTTATAATTTAAAAAGGCACATAAAAATTAGAACACCGGAACATCTTTAGAGTCATGAAATTTGCCCATGCTGTGTTGTCCTGATCCTGATAGGGATTTTGCCATAAACTTGTACAGGATGTTTATTTTACTGTGTATTCCTAAACACTTGCATTTTGGCAACCTTTATGACTTCTTAAAGGTCTTTTTCAATCAATTTTATAGAAACCATTTATAAATGTAAATCACAAATTTAAATTCATTATATCACATGTTTTTTGACAAGACAAATTAAGCACATGCGGAAAATTCCACTCCTTACAAAGACAGTATTCGGTAAGTCAAAGCTTTTTAAGTCTTAAAATATTTACTTTTAATTTAAAAGTAACATAATTTGCATTAACATATTCGCGCTATAATAATGCCACACCACGCCCTGTCTTTACGGACATGCGCTGTCGTATAGGAAAATAACATTCTGCTTAAAATTTCAACATCTTTAAACTTTTGAACAAAATTGGAAGAAAGAAAATCAAATTTTTAACTGATACAAAGTATATAAATTAAAAGCTGAATGTGTCTAAATTACCAAACAAGTTGCACAAGCTTAGTATCATTAATTTTTGTATTGTAAAAATGGATTTTTGTAGCATTGGCACAGCGATTTTTATCGCGGTTTATATGGCGATCAATGGTCGTATTCATCAGTCAATATGATCTATTTTTATATGGAGCTGGAAGAAACTTCTTCAGAAATTAAACTGATTTACTTATAATTTTCGGAGAGCTAAATTGCCCAAAGAAATCCAAACAAGTAGCATACGATCTTTAGAAAAACCATTAACTTGTATTTTAACGTTCTATAAAGGCCTCATTGATATTTTTAAGGCGATCGAAAAACAACTTGGTTACATTATTACGTCATTAAAATCACGTGATGCCCTCTATAGTTGGATATATTCAGTCAACTTATTTTTTTTTAAATAATTCCATTCAAAACCTTTACAGGACCAATGAAATATACGTTTTACTAAAAATGCTCCTATTTATTTAGATTTATGTGAAAATGCTACCTTGAATATTAAATTTAATTTTAAAACCAACAGTTTTGTTTTGCCTTTTTACACTTCTTTTTTTAAGAAACATTTGAAGGTGAAGTTCAGCTGTCTTAGTTGCAAACTGGAGTTAAACTGCAACGCACACGAATATTGACCATTCAAGTTTTTCAAATGTCAAATGAATTACATATATTTTATATATTTATTTTTCTCGTTATATATAAAGCCCAAGTCTTCTCTTGAATCAGGACAGAGGCATCTGTATACGAATAGTCATCTACTATAAATCACTTGGTCTTTGAACATGAAGGTTGCAGATTCGAGTCTCATTGCAGGCAGGATGTGCGCGAAACCAAATTTTACTTTTGGCGTTAGGTTGAAACAATACCTCTTTACAATTCACAATTTATCATTTCTTATTTCCTCAACTATTGGTGTTGTACATGTATGTTTTATATCCCTGCTTAATGTTACTCTCTTACATCTTGTTTCACCCACTCTGTATTTGGAGTGGATATAGGCATAGCCGGATATCATATCATTTTGATTTTGAATCAATGCAATTAGTTATTTTTAGAGTAATTGACAAGCATTGCCAGTTTTCCTATCAAATGTCCAGGTTTGCTCCGGGTACTCGGGGTCCCCATCAAAGTAAACCTGGACGCCACGATACAACTGAAAAATTGCTAAGTAGCGTTAAACATCATCAAACAACCTTAAATTATTTGGACATCATATATTCTGATCCCCTCTTTGAAATCATCCTCTTGATTTCTCCAGGTCATATGTCCAGAAAAAGAAATTTGATCCCCAAAAGATTCAAAGCCCTTGCCTGAAAAACAATTATAGGTCATTAATTATGAAATACATATTGTTGTCGAAATGTTGACTGACTTTCAATTTTAATATTAAAACACATTTCTTTTTTTCCATAAACCGGTCCTTTAAAACAATCATTTCCTTTGTGTGTTTAAGTACTGCATCTATAGAAAGGAAAAGAAAAATAACATATAAATTGCAGTGAATATTTTTATATAAAAATGCATATCATGCAAAGTAAACATGTTTTTGGCGCTTTTTTAATTTAACCCACCAGGATTGAAATCTCTTATAAATTATGGTAAGGATTTCAACAGATCTACGTGTGTGTTGCTTCAACAGAAGTATTTTAACGTGCATTTTCCATTTTAAAGTCACATAGTGGCTACAGATGGCACACAATTCTGGCAAACATGTTTTAATTAAGAAAATGTTTATATTCAAATTCAAATTCAAATTATTTTATTGGACAAAGTATAGTCAAGTACATTACAAAGTTTACAATATTGCGTAATCCAATACATAACACCCATAGCACATTTATTGACATTGTTATGTATTAAATAATTATATTGAAATAGTCAATTGTAAATATATAATTTTTCTATATAGAACGACAATTTGCATTAAATGGCATTTTGCTACACAAAATCATGAGAATTATATATATATGTATAAGTCGTATGTAAAATATATGTGATCAACTTTGTTCCTTTTTATGGCGACCTTTGTGTAATTGTTTGCATGTAATTTTAGCTTTCACAAGTTTGTGTGATTGGTTCGTTGTATTGTCTGCATTACACTTTCTTGTAAATAAACGTAACCTAAAAGTAACCTAACCATGCTTATGCTTCGCCAGTAAATTAAATTTCCGACCATCAAATCACCAATTGTTGCAGGCAAATCTTCAAATACTATACAGATATCTCTTAAACGTCATATTTTTATTCTACCTCGAAAGTGTAAATAAAGTTTAGAAATTAATCAATATAGAAGTAAAACAGAAGGCTCTGTTTTAAAACACTTTGCTGAATATGCTAAATATAGCGTTCTTGATATTTACTCTTATACAACTTACGTCGGACAGTGTATGTGGTCGAATCGAATAGACAAAAAATGCTAGGTGTTCAAATCAAGCAGAAAATGTTCAATGCTCAGTGCATATGCCAAATATTAGCTTCAGAGATTGCACTTAACGCGCACACAATTTAAGTGTACCTATATGTACAGCTTTCCATGGTTACAAAAATAAACAGTATGTAAACATTTAGTACGTATTTCTTAGATTGTCCTCTTGATTTAAAACAAGGACGTTTTGTCTGAAATGAACTCTTTGTAATTTTTCAAAATCATTTTGCTTAAACAATACTTATCGTATGTTGTAACTATAAGGACCAAATAAGCGAGTTTCTTAGTGGTTTGCAACAATGGTATATTTGTTCAATATAATCTTAAATCTCAATAAAATGACAATTACGTTTGTTGTTTCATACGTTCATCAAGGGGAATAAGAAAACAAATTAAATTCTAAAAATAAATAATGGTAACTATTGTTTATTCATATTTGCAGTGAGAGGAGATTTCCTTAACGCACGGACTAGCACGAGAGGTTTCTGTTGAAAAAAAAGGAAGAACTATACAACAGAAAACCAATCTTGTAGAAGTGTGATTTCTTAGTATAGACGACATAATAATTTCTATAAAATATAAAAAAGCAACATCAACTATTGTTATTCATAACTGCATTTAAGGGAGATTTCATTAAAAAAAAACAGAGACCAACACTAGAGTTTTGTTGAAATGAACAAAGAACCAGTAGTTATCAGAAAAGAATACTTATTATAATGTAACAGAAATTATTTTGTTATAGTGCAAATGTTTAATATACACGAGAGAATTGATTTCAGAAATTCATATGTATATAATTATGGACCTACTAAGAACTGCTTTCAAGGGAAGTTTAGGCTTCTTTCGAATACTAGTTTATAAAAATAATTGTTGATTTTTATACAAAATCGAATTTCCTCACCTTTAAGAGTACCGCCAATTATATTAAAATAGTCCACACACAGTCTTGAATGTAGCTTTTAGGTCAAACAGGTGTTTGCATAGCCATTTCTAACGTGCTATTGAAAATCAGTTAACTTGTAATTACTTTAAGCCACATGAAGCCGGCCCAATAGATGAACGCTAAGGTATGGCTATGCAAATATTTAAGTTGTGTTGCTATCATTATAACAACTTCAGAATAATCTTTAAGACTTGTCACCAACAAGGGGCTCAAGAATGGCATTGATATTTTTCTTTACTTACCATTTTGTATTCAAATGAAATATGCTGGAAACAAGGATATTGATTATTTGTATATGCAAGAATTATAGAGAATAACTGTTGAACAATGTTCACTATTGTGTGCATCTGGAGTACACTTTCTTTTAATAGCCCACCCCCCCCCCCCCAAACACCTCCCACACATAGACAATAAAAAGCAAATTATATCTAACACTTGAGTTGAAACGTTAAAAAACTTGAAACAGAAATATTAGTTCTATGTTGCCCAAGCAGATATATTGGATTATTTTATTAAACTAATGCAAGAATTTCCTTATTGAATACAAGCCTATACCAGTACAAAAGAAAACCTTGGCGAGGAGAAGAGTTCAATTTTATACCCATTGAAATGCCGATAGTCTATAATTTATTGGCCGAGTAATCGGTTAATTTGCGAAAAGGAAGATAACACATTTGAAATAAAATATTTAAGGATTAACTACAAAAAATATTTTCTCCATCGAGGGATAACACAATTTCCGTTTTGCACATTGTATAATCCGCGAATTTTTTGTAGTTCATACTTATAAATAAATTCAAACAAAAGAATAAACTTAACAATTTTTGTAACTGGACATTTTTGAAAAAAAAGATCAATACAAAAACTGTTAGTTTCCCGTGGAGTAATATATGACGTCAAATGGCGCGTATCTCCATGAAGATCAAATTTGTTTTCCATCTTCTGATAGAAAATATTTTCCAGCCAATCAAAAGTCAGTATCCTCGCAAAATTTATTTATTCTTTTATAACCATAATAGGGAATATCAACTCTCAAGAATGCATTAATTTTGCATGTTTTTGTGTTTTGTTTAATTTGTAAGAAAGTTTGTATGACATGATTGTTAAGCGAAAAGAGTAGCCATACGAATAGATAGGCGGTAACTTAAATGAACATAACAATACATGTATGATTGATGCTTGTTTTGAATAGTTTGGCCATGCATCATTTCTTGAAAGATAAATTTAAGAAAAAAACTTTCAACCAGATTATTTTGGTAATCTTTTTAAAATAAATTGCAACAATTATTGACCAAAGAAAAAAGAATCAAAGACACCGAGAAGAGTTTTAGAATCGATAAGTCAAGGACAGACAAAACCATGGTTAAACAAAAAAGGGAACAACAGCAAATGAAACAGTCATACCACAGGAAAAACTAAAAACCAATGAGTAACACGAACCCAACTAAAAACCGGAGGTAAATTCATGTACACCGGTAGGGTAAGCAACACTACTGAATGAGTTGCAATCGTCGTATGACAGGTTGAAATCCGGAAGTTGGTCATATCTGAGGGTAGTCATAATCCTGTAAGAAAACTTGTGATTACGAAGAACTGAACAAATAATTAATTTGTGACACAGATATTCCGTAACGGTCAACTAAGTCATGATGGCGACCGTAAAGTTTTCTAAGTAATTGCTTCAGCCTTGCCATCGTGAACCCCTGGTTAACTTCGCAGCGATATTAAGGCACTTTCAGTGACATTTTTTTAGTTGGAGTTATCCCCCTTTTACGACGTCTGATTATGCACAATATGGCGGCTAACGACGTTCAGCGTCTATAGTTATATTTTGTAAAGTCAATTTTAGATGAATCCAAAACAGTGTAATTTCAATTGTGTATGATTATATGAGTTACTCTTAAGATAGTTGATACTAAAATTCTACGGTGTACACATAATTTTTAATGAGATGACAAGTTTTTATCACCAGCAATAGTCGCGATTTCGCTCCGCCCATTTATGGAAATTGGCCAATCGGCGACCAGTCGATTTCAATTAGAAGCTTGAAGTCATTTGGCAGAGCACTTGTTGCAGGTAAAAGAATGGCGAGTATTTTGCGACAAATAGAAGATGTTGATGATAAATGGTAAGTAATGCCATTTTTGTATTATAGTAATATTGTTTTAATGCTGATTGACATTCAAATATTGATTTTTTAATGCTAGCAATAGTCAATAATCGATTCTTATATCGATATGTGTCTGACCGTATGGTTTTTAATTTTTAGCACGTGGCATCAAAAATTGCGAACTTACTAAGCAAGAAAACATGAGAAAGTGTGGCAAATATTAGATAATATGATATTATTAGGTGATGATTATGGTATTGGTATAGTTATTGGTCCCAGGGTTGCTGTATTGCCACAGTCAAAGGATGGCCAAGGACCAATATTATAAGTATAACTAGAGAAGTCATTATGTAATATATCTTTATTGATTAACTAGTCCAAATCAATCAGGCCAATATACCAATATTGGACTGGCTCAGCAAAATATATCATATGGACAGTTTATCTGGTATTAATTGAATATTATAGTAGTTAATTAGTATTTGCTAATTTTATCCCAGCAGTATTGAGGTATCATATCGCATCATGGCAAAGAGAAGTTTCATCCTTTGTGGCCGAATAATATACATGAAAATGTTAGTCAGTGCATGTTATGTTTAGTTACATAACGTTAAACCATAACATACAAACATAAACCAAACTATAGTAAACAACATTCAAACAAAACGAGCAATATATATATATGCCTAATATTTAAGTTCCTTCCTAGACCCCCTAAATCTCATGGTTGCTTTCTATCTACATGTATGCATGTTACACAATTATGTGTAAGGTTGGTACTGGTTTTTCAACAATAAATTATTTACTCTCAACAAATATCACTACATCATCATCAAAGGCAAGGCTGGGGCAAGACCCCTGTTGTTTTTCCACCACTTTGGCTATAATAAATTTGATTATTTTGACTTTTCCTAGACAATTTTACCTTAATTTAAAATAATGTGACTCTTTTGTCCCAGCAATGTCAGCATTCTGTCAAAATAACTTTTAACATAAGAACGAACATACATGTATACCCTATACCAGATGCTCATATGTACTAGTATGGTCTACAAATCTACTTTCACTCTCAGTTTCAGTCCAAAAATAGTGCATGTCCTTAATTGACTCTAAACATTTCTTTATGTTCAATTATATCCACTAAAACTTCATTCATCCTCGAGTTTCCTTTAAATATCAGCTTTCCAAAAATATCCAATGGTTGACATTCTATATAATAGTGAACTAATCTAACCTCTGAACTGGATCCTGTTATTTTATGGTCCTATACCTAAAGATGTTTTGTTCATGTGTTCAACAAATTCTAAGAAATTGTTCTAATCTTAACTTACCGGTATGTTATTGGAACACCCCCCCCCCCCTTTTTTTTCCTAAGAGAGATTCAAATTTTTGGAGTAATAATTTTATCAATGGAAATACATTTCAGTTAACTTTGAATATTATGTGCCATGTCCACCAAGAGAAATATTTTGTATTTGTGTTAAATGCTGCATCTTGGTGGTGTACTTCAATAATTATACCCCACACAACGAAGATGCCGGCAGGGCTCATGCTGGGTCAAAATTATAGGGAGAAGTCACTTCTCTTTTGGGTAGCTGACAGAGAGAAGTGAGGATAGAACAGGGAGAAGTTGCATTTATATGTCGCGAAAGCGTCCTGTTAACTTTTTTTTTTAAATTAGTGTTGGCATTTGCATTTTTATTGTATGTTTTTTTAGCAGTTTAATTTATTGAGGATAAAGTATCAAAGATTTGATTAACTATTCAGTATACTTATTTCACACATTTTCATAAATACATGTATTAAACATGACAATAAAAAAAAGAATCAACTATATATAGCTATCACAAAACTGTTCATTAAAATATATGTTTCTTTGTCATTGATACACAATTTGATTGATTTATAATGAAGTACTAATAGAACTAGAAGTAGAAAATTGCATCATTGTGACAAATTATATATTATGTAAAATTGTAAAATTCACTTTATACATGTAGTATTTAAACATATTTAACTTAAAATTGTTTAAAGTAACTGCCAAAATACTATAATAAACACGACACGGTATCTAAAATATGAAGATTTCTTATCAATATAGGAATAAAATTTGAAAGGCGACATTAGGCGATTCTACAAAATGAAAGGGCGACTTCACTTCGCTTTTCAAGATGATCGATGGGGAAGTGGGACCATGATAAGGCGACTTCTTCGCCCGAGTCGCCCTCCAACGCAAGCCCTGGCTGGGGTATGTTTTTGACCCGTCAGTCCGTCCGTGTACTTTCATGCTGTTGTCGCCTGAGTAGCACTATCATTTTATAATGGATTTTACGAAACTTTGGGAAACTGTTACTTATAGTACGTGCCTGCAGGGATGAAACTTAACAGTCGCCCAGTCGCCAATGCGAGTAGAATTTGTGTTGGGCGACCAAATGCCTGTGTCTAGATCGCCCAGTTGGCGAACGTAACAAATGTAGTACGATGCACAGACCAACGAACGCTAAAACGCATTTTGCGTTCTACATTTCAAGTTTTGTCCCTTAAAAATGTTATTAGCAATATTTCGCGCATGTATGATATTTGGTTAAGTGGCGTAATTATAATCCAGATCGGGAATAGATAGAACAATTTAATTGACATTTGCGTCAGGAATCGTCTTGAAATATTTTACGTGACATTTTTGTCAAAGGGGAATAATCAAAACCGCCTAAGCTGAAATTTCGCCAATGTCACTTTTCTCAGCAATGTAAACTATGAATCCAAAGCATAGTGACAAGTGTACATGTACTTAAAATTTGTTGCATTTATTCCAAATAATTCAGCAATAATGATATTAAAGTATACTATATTTACACACAGCAAACATTCATGGTTTGAACATCTATATCTGTATTATCCTGTAACACTTTTAGTTCCTGATCTGTCAATTAGTCTTAATTCATCCTGAATAACCAGAAAAGTCTGGAATGTCAAAAATATTTAACAATTTTGTATCATGTATATTATCAAAATTATGTGTTATTAACAAATAAAAGTCCAAGAAATACCATTTAGGGCCCCCTCCACAATAAAAAAGTGACAATCTACTTAAAATTAAATCTTGCACCTGCTTACTCCTTTCTGTTATTAGTCGCTGCGTAAATAACCAATAACAATAGGGGGGAAGCAAGTGAAAGATTTAATGTTAATTAGGTTGTAAAAGTGAATAATAAGTCTTACCAGTCTACTATAGTTAGCAAGTAGTTCCTGCCATTTAGCTTATATCATGCACCCAACCAATATTTTTACCTTAAGTACCCGTCTCTGTTTACATAAGTATAGAGGCTGTACTGTACCATGATAATTTTCACACATTATTATGTTCTAATTGTATTTTAATATAATTAAAACGAAAAATTGTGTTCTTTTAACAAGTTGCTCTTGTACATTTTATTAATAATGTTATGATTTTATTGTTAAATCTTAACTGTATATTTTTCAGAAGCAAGACAAAGAATTATCAACCCTGGAATTACAGTCACTTGCTTGCAGAACCATGAACCTATGCATATATAAAGTTGGGAATACAAATACTGAAACTGATTGTTGGACTGGACAATTGGCCACAGTTTGACAGCAGCAACATAGATAATAGAATGAACAATGTGTCAAATTGGCCCTTTTTAGGGCCACCACAGTTATTCAAAAAGAATCTAAATTGTGTGATGCACATTTTTTAAACAAAATTATTATCAAGTAGTAGTTTTTTAACAACGTCATAAAATTTCTATCAAATTAAACAATACCATTCTAAAATTTTGTCAAAAATGTCTAAAAAAATACAATACACCACTGTAATCAAGGCAACTGAATAAGTTCACACTGAAAGACAAAAATCGATGAAATGAATTAGAAGCCAGTGACAAAGCTTTATTTTGAGGTTTTTATTTTTATTAGGGCCAATGAGTATTATCAGTCTGTCTGTCCGTCCGTCCAAAACTTATCGTGTATGTGCTATAACTTTTTCATCTTTCGAGGTAGGCTTTCGATATTTGGTATGTGGTTAGATAATATCAAGACAATGTGTCGCATGCCATGGTTGATGACCTTTCACCTTGACCTCAAGGTCAGCTGGACCCATAGAGATGGATTCCATCTCTAACACTGATACAGTATCTAGTTTTTACTGTTCTAAACCAAGTGCAATGTACAGAAATAGTATAACCAGGCTCACAGTTAATAACTGATCATTAATTGGCTGTTGTTTCTATGTTATGCTTAAAAAACATTAATCTACAAGAAAATTTACAAGACAATTTTTCCTAAAACTTTCATAAAGTTGCCAGATCACTGGGATATATATTAGTTGTGGTCCATCAGTACAGTGCTAATTTTAACGACTGAATTTAAATTGATTAATTGGTGATTTGATGGTCGGAAATATCCGTTTACTGGCTCCGCTTACGCGTCGCCAATAAACTCAATTTCCGACCATCAAATCACCAATTGATGCCGGCAAATCTTCAAATACAATACAGTTATCTCCTAAATCATTGTCAACTAAAATAGCAGTTGAGCATTGCTTACATTTGAAATTCTAATCTTCAAACTCGGTGTTCCAGAAAATGTACAGGTGCGACTTTAGTACCATCCTCAATGGTGACAGGAATCTCTTACTTGCTCTCCCTTTATGGCATTAAAGAAATCAAATCATCTATAGTATAATTGTTTTCAATTACAAGGTTTGTTTGAATGTTTATCCCCAGTTTGCCACTCTGCAATTTTTCAGCTATATCATGGCATCCAGTTAAAATTGGAGGAGGAAGCTGTAGTACCTGGTGAAAAACCAGATATTCGGTAGGAAAACTAGCAATCAATGTCATATAAGATAATGACTGCAGTCAAGTGCACCCTGCCAGCAGCGAGACTTGAATCTACAACATCATGGTTGACATGTGATCAATAGTAGACAAACTATTTTAATTACTTGGCCACTGAGGCCCCCAGGAATGGTTGGAGTTGTTTTATTATGCAAAATATGTTTTGGAGGAAATTATGGATTTTTATGCCCCTGCGACAATAAGTCAGTGGGGAGGTGGGCATATCAATGTACCCTTGTTTTTAAGTATTTTAACACATTACCTGAGCTAGTTTTTTCCTTTTTTAGGTAGACATTGGATGTACACATAACTTTTCAAGTTAATAATTTGATATTATTTTATCTCCTGGCCTCAAAAAAAGGGGGTGGGGGGGTTGCACATAACATAAAACTTGCAGATGAATTAGTTAACAATCGTGCATCAAAGTAAGGTAAAAACATATACTATAAAAAAAAACTTCAAAACAGGGAGACTAAGTTTGTATAGACTGTCACTGCCTAGGATCAATTTTGAAAGGGGATCACTCACCTGATAGGTCACACCTATTTACATATTATTTTAAAAGTAACAAAAAAGGCATTAAATGATTAAATCTATTGTCAATATAGTTATCTATTGTGGATGAAAAAGGGAACTCCTAAGGAAGTTTATTACCAAAGTAAGTACACCATTCTTGGATCAAAACCATATTTAAACCATTTTTACTGTCATAAAGACTATGTGTGTTGAATATTATTTGGATCCTAGGATGTGGTGACACCTATTTCTGAAGTTGAAGTTATAAACATCCATGCTATCAACCTATTGTGAAACTAGTAGGACTAACAATGTTATATTTAAAAAGATTTTAAAAACAATTGCAAAATATATATTACAAAGACATTTCTACTCTTTCATTTAGCAAAGTGGGAATCTACAATAAGTTTTTTTCTAATGACAAGGTACAAAAATGGCCTTTAACCTCCCATGTCCCTGATCACCACAATCTAATAATGGTAGCAAGTTTTATCTTATCCATTGCATTGTAATTTTTTCTTGGATTATGTATATTGCTCCACCAATTCTTCAGATTTATAATATTTTTGTTACATACCCTATAACTTGAAATGTAACCAATCATCATTATATAGATTTTAGACAATCTTTAAATTTTGCAAATCCTAATAAAAGTGAACTGCTTGTTTATTAAGTAGTTTTAAGGCAGTTTTAAATCTTTTACCTGTTATTAGGCAGTTGCAAGCAATTTTGGTCTTGGCAGTTTTTAAGAACTGCTAAATGTTGGTATTCTCAGCAGTTCTTTCTTAGCAGTTTACATCTCTAGGCAGTTCCAATAACTGTTCATACAAATTGGAGCAGCAAAATTTAAGACTCATTCAAATTTATGCTATAAACTCATGAAAAGATGCAGAAAGTAAGTTTTTTTGCTTTGAATTTAATAACTTACTTTATTTAAAATATTTTCTTCCCAAAATATAACTAAAATTTATTATGATAAATATTTTAAATGTTATGTACAATGAAGAATCATCATGCATGTGATGTTAATCTGCATGGAAGCTATACTAGTAGGTTATATTAGTAATAACAATGTTAGTAACAAGTACATGTTCAACATATAACAAATAAACATTCTTAAACCAGAAGATTTTGGCTTCTTAAAAAGCTTTATTGTTATTTTAATTGATTCATTCCCATTCTTTGATTAGTTGTATATGTCAAAATTAACTTAAATACAATAAATTATATGGGTTTCATAATGTAGAAGTTAGTTGAAATCTGAACACTTTTAATGCATAATTTTCCAGTCAAATTTATCCCAAGATCGAACATTTTTTACATTTTGTAAACAAGACTGGACCCCAGGCAGTTTATTAATATTCTATATAATTTGTGGTCTAGTGAGAATTTTTGTCCGGATTTTCTTCTGTTCTTTTGCCGTCTGTGTAACGTCGGTAATAAACGTGATCATTTAAGCGTTTGCTGTAAACCGTCATACATTTCTGATACGATAAAAAAACAAATGATGTGTTACAAATGTAGAAATCTACGGTTACAAATTGATACGTACATACATGATTGAAATATATTTGCAAAGTAGAGTATTTTCCAAGTTTAAAAAGTGCTGTGAACCTAACTTCTGTATAAGTTAAATATTAAAACGAGTTGCCTGAAAAGATGTTTACCATGATTTATGATAAAAAAGACGATTTTTCACGTTTCAAAGTGATAAATGTATGAGATGGCTGTTTAAGGTTTTAAATTCACAGCAGTTTTTATATTCAATAAAGGTTTCTAAATCGACAGGTATTTTGATTTTAGTTGTATGTAATCGTCTGAAACCGTAGATTTGAAGAAACTCTGAAATATTTCAGTTGTTACTAAAAATAGATCACGTGACTACTTTCATTTTTGGAATTTTGCAAAATGCAATCAACATGGTCGCGTAATGTCATTTTGAAGTCGGTAATACATATATTTGAACATAATAATTGAATTAAGACAAACAAATGCATGCTAAACAAGATATGTTTGTATATCTCTTTTTTAATTAAAAATTCCGATAAATGCCCTTAACACACCTGCGTTGCATTTCTGTCATCAGACACCCTCTATGAACACCTATAAACACCCTTTTCGGTTTCGTAATAAAGTGGTCTCGTCCAATACTATTTTGTTTTCTTGCATTCATGATAATATTCGTTTACACGTTAGTCAAAGTCAGGATTTATTACAAATACATGTAATACATACTTTAAGATAGATAGATTTCTGAAATTTTTTTTACATTTTAGCTATTAATCAGGTTATATTGTCTGGCATGAATGACTTAGGTACAGCTGAGTTCAATCCTAAACAGGTTTTCCGATCCTTGTCACAAACTATTAATTAGCAAATATTAACAGGAATTATCTGGTGGTAATATTTAATGCAATTGAATTGTCTGACAACATGATTCATTCAATAGCCTGGTTCATTTAAAATATTGATGGGATATGTAACCATAGTAAATGTTAGTTCACTACTGTATTCTAATCGTGTTTGATTAGAATACATTCATCATCAGAATGGTAATCCTTAATTCAGTATCATATCAAATGTAAAATTGTTTTTGTTTGTGTACAACAATAACCTCAACTACATGAACTAGTCAGAAATTTAGAACCATGAAAATTATTTTTCGTTGTTTGAATTATTTCCCGGTGTAGTAAATAGAACATTTAATTCATTGCTCAGTAGATACATTAATAGTTAGGTCGCATAAGTAACAACACATCTTTGAATAATATTATTAAAATTTGATTATTTCTATTAATGCAATTGTTATTTCTGTGTCAAATACGTTTATTTATAGATTAATCTCTATCTGTTTTTATTTTGATAGATACAAGAAAGGTTGAAAGGGCCATGAAAGTTCAAAGTCAGATAATCATAATGAACAGTTCAACTGTTCATCTTGTTTTTTTTATTTTTTTTAATTTCTGCATGACTTTAAAGTCGCTACTTTGTTTGATTGTTCATGTGTTATTATGACATGGGTAACTCTCACTTTCCTTTAATAAACAAATTATGACATACTTTAACCTTATAAATCAAAATACAAGAAAAAACGACTCATTCGTATTTTAATAAGTTTTACTATAGATACAATTTCCTTTTTGAAAAATGTTCTCTTTCAAAAATATGATAGCAGCAGATAGTTTTTCCAATTTTAGGATTCAGTACACAGTGGTTGTGCTGTGATCACTATTGGATTACCAATTACTGACTAGTAGTACACGATACCCTTCCATTGTCATCAACAAACTCACATACTACAGTAAAGAAAGCGGGACGATGGCATGCCATAAAACCTGGTTTAACCCCTTCTTTTCAAATACCTGAACCAAGTCAGGACCATTGGTGTATTTTGGTTGTTAGTTCTAAAGTTTGCTGGTTTTAGGATTTTGATTTGTAGATTCTCTTTTTTGACAGTTGCCTTTGTGTTCGGTATTGTTATTACCTATATTTACCTTAAAAGGAACCCAACATCTGCTTACAAAGATTACAAACAGTATTTAAGTAGAGCGGTGTCATGATCTTTTTTATATGAAACAAGACGTTCCGTTTTGCCTGTTATTAAGGTCGTTCTATCCTAATTGATAGTTGCAATTTCCGGTAAAACAACAAAATGCTATTATTACACAGTTTCTCCAGTATCTACCGTCATTTCTGTGTTTGTAAATCAATCTTATTTTAACAAGATTGTTGACTATTTAACCAAGCTTTCGAGAAATAGTTGAATTTTAATAATATATTTTGCATTTTTTTACCTCAGTCTTAAGCTATGGGTCCATTTTTCTTAATCTATCTACATGTGAACGATACCTACACTCATCGCTCGATTTTTCATGCAAAGCTTTTTATACATTTCAGGTCATAAAATGTTTCTGTATAGCTACACTAAGTACGATGTAGTTTAATTCTTTTTGATTTGAACTTAAGTCAAATTGTTCGTCAATCATCATCAACATATTTTTGATAGATTTGAAGCACTGTTCTTTGTCGTTAAGATGATAATGACAGAGAAAACTAAGAAACTGATAAAATGCATATTGATGAAAAATGTGATTTCCTAGATTCAGTACCAATTCTTTTGGCATAAATGTAGAGCCACGAACTAAGAATATATTGTCCATGAATCCCAGATTTAAAGCACGCAGTAGTTCAAGTTTTTGCAAAGTTGTGGATTTGGTCAAGTTTCGTTGAGGTTGAGATGGATGTTCCAGATAATTAATCAATTTCTTGTCTGAGCATTTCAATGCATAAGACACATAAGACAGTACATAAAGAGCATTCCTGTACTGTTTTATTTTGTAGAAAAATGCCGCTAGCATTATCCAGCCAGATGCAGCATCATGATGTATATTCTGTAAAAGGTACGCTAATTGTGTCCGGCGTTGAGAGTAAATCAGTTTGTTTGTATCGTAAGGAGAAACAATAATTGTTTGCGGAATCTGTGAACAGATGTAGGACATGTTGCGCAGGCATGTTAATTTGATAACGGAAGACTTGTGGACGGTCAATATTCGAATACTATTCCTGTATCCGATTTGATTATAGTCTCTAAATTGTCCACAAAAGTTTGGAGTATATGACTTCAAAATAATCGACAATTGTGTGCCTTTCAATTCAGATAACCCTGCCAATGCATTCGAATGGATGAAATTTTGTAATTGTTCAGAGAAAAGCACACAGCGCCATCCGAAAGTTAATAATGTGTTTAAATGTCCTAGTAACAACTGCCGCGGTTGCTTTTCTATTTTGTCCTCAAACAGGTTATTGATTGGAATAGAGTAATGAGGACACATTGAGAATTCTACACAGTACAACAACCTTCTAAAACATCTCATAAAACATTGTGCAAGATTTTCTGGTTTCCATTCTGTTACTGGTATTTCCTCTGACACCCAGAATATAATTGTTTTGATGAAGTATGAACATAGCAGATTTTTACAATTGATATTACTGTTGATTAGGTCTTTAAGTAATATCTTCAGAAGAGCATAACACAGTAATTGTGTGTGACTAAATGAATATATCAACAGCTTCTCAGCAACTGAAAATGAAATGCGCCATTCCAGTGCTTCATTAGCAGATCCTTTAGAGCCAATCGGAACATAAAGAACCCCATGAGCAATTACTTCTGACTTGACGTCACTGCTAGGCCATGATGCATGTCCTCTGCTTATCCAATTGCCAGCGGCCTTTATCCAATGTGGATTGTGTAAACCGATTGCCAAATCCAATCTTTCATTTATGTCTGACACACATGGCCCATGAATATGCGACAGATTTGAGTTCATCATTAGTAATTTGGACATCTCACTTGACAAATACCATGAATTGCCTCTGTCTTCAAACAATTTTGTACATTTTGCCACAACTTCTGTAAAATCATTTAATAATCGTAGTTGAGTAAAACCTATCTTGGTGTCATTAATGTCCATTACCAGGTTCATTTTCTCTGGCACAATTTTGACATTCTTTGTGTCTTCGTGTACTACAAAACTTTTAGAAACATACATAATATCCAAATCACTACCTTTCAATGATATGCCTTCTCCACTACTTCCACTTGTAATTGTACCAACAGCATTAAAGTCATCATCATCTAAGTTATCCGCTATCGTGGTGATCAATCGTTTCGTTCTCACCGTTTCCTCTGTACCCACAATATGCTGACACAGGAAGTCATACAATTGTAACGATGTCGCACGCACTGAAATATCAACTGGAAGTAAAACATACATGTAAATCCAATCAGTAATTGTATTTTGTTTATTTTACAGCTATGTAAAATTTTTGACAAAAAATCTCTACGTAATGGAAAAAATCTATTGATTGTTTATCTAAATTAGTTGGTCTCTAGATATATGCACTGCACTTTAGAATGGCATAATTAAAGGCGGCATTTTTCATATAAATATAGTTTTGACCTTAAATGAATTCGCAGGATATACATTATGATCTAATTATAACTATATAGGACAGTTTACAAAATGAAAAAAAATTATCTCTTGTATCATTGTCATATGAATTTACAGACATTAATTTTCGAAGCCGTTTCTTCTTCTGACGAGGCTAAAATAAGTATTTTTTTGTATGTTTCCTTGAATGGGGTTAAATTTATCAGAAACATGTACATGTATATGTATGTCTTGTCTATTTATTGGTAAAGAAAGACGGACGACCGCTGCAAACACCCGAACTTCAATAGAAAAGACTGGCAATACTTATTTAAAATTGGAGTCAATCAAACCATGCTTGAAGTGAGACTTGAACCCGCAATGTAAGTGTGGACAAATATGTGATAATATTAGATGACTAGCTTCCCTTAACACGCGACCACCGACTACAATAAATAAGAACACATTCTGAGATTAGTGCGATGACAAATCTAACACCTGAAATTGTTATCAAATTAGAATTTGATTTTCGTGAAGGCTTGGAGTCATAACAGTAGTAAATGGGTACCAGTAACAAGTTACCAGATTGTGTACCCTACGTTAAGTACAGTACTGAATACTTCTCGCTGTGTTGTGATTTGGTAAATAGTGGCTAGATGTGTACATTTTTTTAGCTGTAAGCTCCTGCATGAATTAAGTTTTAAAAAGTGGTAAAATTTTCTCAGATCTTGCAAGATAAAATTTTGGTAATTTTTTAAACAATGTAGTATTTTTACATTCGCTGCATTAGAAATTGCATGTAAAAGTGGGAGCGTCTCAAAATGTTCTAACTAGCGAAAAAAGGAATTTGTCACGGATATATATGGCATATATTTTTTTAAATGATAAATGAAAGTTTATTAATTTCCTAGTCCCAGGGAAATACTGATCAATGTTAGAAAAATACGCAAATCACAGAAATGTTAGTGTTTTCGCCTATAGCCAAAGCATTTACTACTGTGCTACCTGGAGTGTTATGACTACCAAATATTTTTGAGATATTGGTTGTTTTAATACGCCATGTGACAGGAACAATAATACAAATGTATAGACGAAATACCAACAAAAGTTTAATAGTATATACGTGTATACAGTGCTTGCAATGCTTACAAAAATTCATGTCTTTAAAACAAACATTCATCAATATAACACAACATTTAATTGTAGCCAGATAAAACATGTTAATATACACATTTACATTTTTTTGTATATTCTATTAAAATCTCGTATTACCTGCCATCTTGTTAAAATGTTCTATTTGATGCTACTGTTCTTCTGTTCTGTGTCCCTTGCCTACGAATATATTAAAAAAAAACTAGTATTAGACTCGAACAAATAATGTAATTGATTTGTTTTGTTTGTTTGAATAGTTTTTAACGCCACTTTCAGCAATTTTTCACCCATAACATGGTGTCAAGTCTTTATTGAGGGAGGAAGCCGGAGTACCCGGAGAAAAACCCCGACCTTTGGTAGGAAAATTGGCAACCCTTGTCAATTAAGATTGGAGTCAAGTACACCCTGCCCGCAGTAAGACTCGAACATGCAACCTAAGTGATGACAGACAACGTAATCAATCGTAGACGAAATACCTTAACCAGTCGGCCACCGAGGCCCTTTATGTAATTGACATAACCAGTAAGACAGCGAAACTTTACGATATACCAAATAAGCATTTGTGTATGAGCTTGACATGCTGTTCTTGTTATACTGTTTTAAATATAACACACAAAGATGCAGAATGGACAGTGCCGGATATAAAATCATATACTACTAGATTCCTCAGAAAATGCAGAAACAAAGCGTTAATGAACAATTTCTATTGTTTCCGTTTGTTGTTAAGACACTTTCAGCAATTTTTCAGCTATTTCATTGCGTGCAGCTGTTGTTGGGAGTGGAAACATAAGTACCAATCAAAACCACTGACATTTGTCATGAAAACTGTCTTGATCAGAACATGACTAAGTTTGGAGACACCAGTTTACAACTATAAACCAAAAACTAATTTTATTTGTTAATATATTTTTGATCCTGCAGTGAGTCGTAAATAGCATGCACGAGACAGAAACCTTGGCTGAAGTAGGCATCCTGTATATTTTCTGCTCGAATAATTTCGTGACCAGTTTGTTAGCCAAAACATGTATACTTGGATTAAAAGGATAAAAGATATTTGTCGAGATGTATTCATAAAAGTATTGATATCAATAGAAAGCAAAATGTTCCAACCACCGAAGGATGGGGTAAAGGGAGAGAATTGTTATTTAAGGCCAAATACATCGGGCATCTATAATATGAAATAAAAAGTGACTAACCTTTTCTCTAATAAACATCCGTCGACCGGCAGATTGTCAAAACATTAGGCGTTTGTAACGGCTACAACGAGCCTACTAGTAGCTTAAATAGATCTTCAGAGTGCAATGAATATGATTTCAAGAATATATATGAAATTGAATGTTTTCTTCACGAGGTTTATTTAATGATTCACAATTTAAGTGTTTGTCGATAAACTATGACATCACACTAAATTAAGGAAATTCGACAGTCGGAAGGAAATGGGGTGGGATCTGTAGGGTAAAAAAAATAGTGTTGGTGGATTCTGAATTATTTTACGTTTAGTTTACTGTCGACTGATAAAAACATGTCAATTTAAATAGAATAAATTGTGTCTATCGTCTTTTTTCAAAGGCAAAGAGAAAAATATTAGATTCAGAGGTTATGTGTAATTACCAAAAAACAATCTTAATTTAGGATTTCCTTTCACATGACAAATTTCAAACTATACAAATTGAAATAATAGTTGAACCGTCATATACATAATAAACACATGTCTGCTAATTATTATAGGTTTTATTTGACTAGGTACTGAAAAGGAACAGATGGCCACTTATATAATCGTACATTTGTTTATCACACAGGGTAATGGATGAATAATTGAATTATCGATATAATTCGCATACTGAATGAATGCAACACTCATAAGTGACCAATCTAATCAATTAAGCCCCTAACTGGTAAACTTAATTTATATCATTAACTGTTCTTACCCTCATACTGAACGCCTAAAAAAACTAATTGTCAAACACTAATTCGCTGTGTTTTTGTGGAATGTATAGACATTTGTGAAACTGTGGCACAAAGAGGCAAAACAACAAACGCATCAAATAAGGCATGTTTTCTATTATGAAGAGTTCCCGTAAAATCTTGTTAAAGTTCTATGAAAGCCAAACATTTTTAAACGACTTAAAACAGACAATTATAATTTAAATGACGGGCTAATCAACATGACCTGGTTTAAGGTTTCCATAATAAAACTAGAATATTGTGCGGGTGGTGGGACTATATTTTAGATTGTTTTGTGTTTTGGCTTTGAATCTTTGATGAGTTTGACTTTTACAATACGGTAAATAACTAAATAAAAGCAAAGATGCAATGTAGAGTTATAAAAAATATAATTCTTTTTCTATGAATTGTGTAAATTATTGAAGTAACATGCTGTGCCATCGAGAGCAAAGATAGCATTCCGCCAATTTTTCTACACAACTGTATTTAATGTAATAATTTTGAAATATATTTCTCTCTAAGAGATTAAATTTCTTCGTTTTGAACAAATGGAAAGATAATGGAATCCGTAACATGTATAATTGCCTGAACATTATGTACATTCCGGTTTTGTCTACATATATTATGCCATCCAACAGTTTTAATTGAAATTTGTAGTTTGCCTAATCTTAGTTTTGTGATAAATAGTCTACTTGCTTGACTTGAGGTTAGATGATGTTATGTTAAAATTAACTTGGTTATAGAAATATAAAGGTCATCATAAATCTTTGCGATAGTTTGCATATATGAGAAATCGTTTTTACCCTCCTTGTATAAAGAAAACATTAATCTATAGACTTTGGAAGATAGTTTATATGTTGACAATAGTCTATTCCATAAAAAAACATTATAATTTTAATTGTGATTTCCAAAAATCTTCCAATAAACTAAGCAATTAGCATTATTTACTCTAACACCAAGAAATCTCTTTAGGACCTGTAGGTATGGTAAAGGAATCTTTTTCTATTTTGTCATTCTTTCAAATACCTACGACTTCGCTACCGTAAGGTATTATTGTAGAAACAAGTACGTCAAAATTTTTCAACTGTAAACCAATGGTTAATTGTAGATTTCTTATATTGAAGTCCTTTGCGTGATTTTGGGAACATTTGAATTATCCCGTACGTTATCCTAGGTACATTTGTATTATCCCTTACGTTATCCCGGGTGCATTTGTATATTAATTGCAAACATATTTTTAAAATGATTCTTATATAATTTGTTTTCGCTTGTATCCACATTGTGTTGGGCGACAAAAAACATTTAATATAAGAAGAACTATATATGGAATTCAATTTACATATATGGCAGACACTTAATTCCGGGTTCTCTTACGTTTTTAGTCAGTCAAGGTTACAAAAACACGAATGTCAATTTAGATATCAATCTCCACACAAAGGAATAGTATATCCTACGTCAACTACAATCACCTGTGCAACACATTGGTTGACGCCATGAGAGATATATCTATTGGCGCTTAAGCTTCGTGTATTTAAATGTAAAACTGTATCAATAATGTTTAAATAGACTATATCAAAATAAATAAAATCTCGTGTATTAGTTTACAATCATCATTTTTTGTTAACATATGTCAAGGGCCTTCGACAATGGTACTCGGGCAGTAAACGGGGATAACCTGTTGTTATATCTGGTAATGAGTAATGTTCTCTGTGCCGGAGAGTGTTTGGATATAACACATCAAACTCCAAGCAAAGGATTGTAGGAATCCAATTTTAACCAAAATAACATCTGCCACACCATTGGTGTCGTATATGAGATAGATCTCTCATGGCGGATAAACCTCTCGTACAAACGCAGTACTTTTTAGTAAAAAGCGCAATTGAAAGTGTATAGAAAGGCTATACAAAAATAAATAACATGATGTGAATTTTTTGTAACAACATCGGTCTTTGTTTAAAAACATCATTTGCAAGCAAAAAATGAGGTACGGCAGTAAATGACAGTGGTTATATTTGGGAAACAGGTATGTCCTGTGTGCAGGAGAGTGATAACATACGGTTGCTAATTAAAAACATAATAATTAACATCGAATATTATAACGACTGTATGTGCTTTAATATATATTCAACTTTTCGACCTCGAAATTGGATAGTTGGGGAGTAATTCACTCCCAGCATTAAAATATTACAAGTTAAAGGGTCTAATTTAACATCAGCAAACAATAAACAAAAAAAAGAAAAGAAAATAGAAAAAAATTAAAATTGTACGATTTCTTTGACCGTCAAGTGATCCACATGTCATCTTTAAGTTACACAAAGTATCTTCTGTAAAATGTCTGATTTTTGGTACAGATGACGCAGTACGATTTAGCTCAAGCAAACTCGTCTGTATACTCCTTGTGTCATCTAAGCGCATGCAACAAGCAAGTTGTAATGGAGATGATATAAGATATCTAGATGGGAATGTTTATTTACAGAAGGAAAAGATACAGCTTTCATGCACCTTTTCGAAAAGACCATGTGGTCTTCTGAATCCATGTAAATAACAACTGACACTGGTTATAATTTTCCGGTTCTTTTTTTTGCAGTGCGAACCAACAAATTTAACAAAGCCAGATAAATATTGAAGCAAGAAAGATAACTCTTACTTGTTTCCTATAAAATATTTTTTTAAAATAATAATAATACATATATTCGTATTTCTTATTTTGTTTCCATTCATAAAACTTATTTGTCTTAAATGTGTGAAAGTGTGAAAGTTTAAGTCAATATTCCTAGGGAAGCATGAGGTTGCGATGATAGGCTTCTTTTCTCAGCCTTGTCCATTCTTCGTTCTCACAACACAAACGGGAATTTCCCCATGTTTCATTCCTTTTAATTTATTCCGACAAAAAAAGAGTCCAAACGTAAATTTTGTTCGAACTTAGATTGGAACAGATTTTAGCAACATATGTTAGCTGTGTAGGTTTATGTTGTATAAAGTCAACTTAACATGTTTTAAACTAAGCTGACGTGGCTACAAAAAAGGTGTTGGATAATTATGTTGAAACTTTATACCCGATTACAAATAAAACAGATAATGACTATAAAGAATAGAAAGTGTGAAATGTTGATAACGTAAAATTCGGTGTTACATCTATTGAAATTGTGAAGATTGCAGCTATTTCTATAACTATTTAGATCATTTTTGTCTAAGAATAGTTGGACCTTGAGAATGTAAAACTGCATCATGATAGTTTACCTAGGTTGTATGTTGTGTGTTACCTGTTTCCAATGTACAGTACATCTGATGTTGACCAATACGGCTCGTTGTTCACTATAGATGTGTATCTTGAAACAGAACGTGTCAAACATCACCAGTCGAAAAGGGGAGAGGGCGGCAGAGCAGTATTGAATAGGAGAAATGTTTTGCGATGCTTTAAGAAAAACACGGTAGGATCATTTAATTAACATTATTTCTAATGCAATTATTAAATGTAATGTCAATTCTGATTGGAGGTCAATAATTTCATGGCATGAATTCCATGATTGATGCCGTCAAAAGATAAAGCGAGCGCAAACGTTATTTCCAGTAAAGTAGCAATTCCTCTTTATAATCAGTTAATGCATAGTTAATTGCCGAAGCACTAGACATGATATAACCGTTATATATGTGCCGCATGCTCGTCTCCAGTGACCGTCAAATCACCGATTGGTGACAGCAAATCTTCAAATACAGTTATCGTCTAAATAATATGATGGAGTTACATATTTCTACACCAAACCCTTTTCAATACTCCTAAATTTTGTTTATAGGACGTTTCGAATACACCTATCCCAACCAAGACGATTCTTTTCTGAGAAGAGTAGGTGCTTTGGCTTTAAATTTGTCTTTGCGATGTGACTGGCAATTTCTTTCAACTATGCCAAACTACGGACATAATTGGATACAAACGGTATTCTCAAACAATCATGACTTACATTTTATTCCAGGCAAATAAGCGGGTTGCTTCCACCGAGTACTCTAACCTCTTTTGATGAAAACTGTAGACCGTTGATTCCATAGCAGTACGCCGATCTTATCTTGCCGCATTCGGTATACAACTGATTTTGTTCTCCTAATAATCTTGTCCCGTTCAAAACTGTTCGATCCAGAACAGTACTATAAACGTTTCATTTGCAGTTTGAGAATATGAGAATAGATGATCATGTTCATACAGTACGTTGTTTGACGTCACCATGAATAGCGTGTGAATCCAGACGAATTCGTCGACCTTTTTCCGTATTGCAGGCAGTATAATATATATCTGCAGATGCTCATACAATATTTGGTCTCCAATAAGTTCATGCGGTATAGCGTTGATCCAGACGAGGTCGCGGATCTTTTTTTGTACAATATAACTTAAAGTGCACATCTTCTAACGCAACTAATATTTACAGACTTGTCCAATAACTTGAAGATAATCACGCCGTTCTGTTTGAAGTCTTACTTGAAAACGAAAGAGATGAAAGATCTAACAACGATAAGAGAGTAAACGGAAATAACAGACACCTTGGAACTGAAAAGATGTGGGTCTCCAACGAAGATATTGTAGTCAAAGAAGGACAGCAAAAATACTGTGGAACTGTTTATTCGCGAAGTAATATTATCATCTGTGGCTGCTACAAAATTCAAAAGATATCTAAAATTTCATCTGTTAGAACCTTTGATTTTTTAACTCTTTATACTACCTTGCCGACCGAAAAATAAAAATCCAGCCTTAATGAAATCATACATTAAGACTTCTCTTCCGCATATGCCTACAAATATAGTTTTAGTTTACGACAATACGTTTTGTTATATTAAAGAACCAAAAGGAAAATTATGCTACGGCGAAAATCAGGTTTATAGTATGCTAGATTTTCCGATCAATAACATATCTGTAACTTATATTGGGTGTGTTTTTCTGCAAACAATTGGAATTCCAATGGGTACAAACTGTGCCCCACTCCTAGCTGATTTGCTACTGTATTTTTATGAAACGAATTTCTTTGACATCGTATTAAAGAAAAGAAGATAGCAGAAGCTAAGTCCTTTAATTTTTACATTTTAAAATAAACAACCGTCAATTTTGCTGAATGGCTTTCGTCAAAATGTCCTTTAGAACTAGAAATTGAAGAAACCACCGAAACAGCTTTATCTACATCATTTATAGACTTACAGCTCGAATATGACACCAACGGTCATTTTAGCACTAGAATACGACAAACGAGACAATTTAATTTCAAAATTATAAATTGTCCTCACCTATGCAGCAAAACGACTCGTCCGCGCCTATAGATGCAACTCCCTTGTGGAAGAATCTCTTTTGAAATATGGTTGCTGATAGTTTACCAATTTTTTTAATTCAAGGATCGGATTCCATAATTTAACTATCTTGATTGGAGAAGTCCGATAATGCACTCGTACCAATTAAGATCCTATATTTATTTACGATAGTAGAGGTTTCTTACTATAACATGGTGTGAGCTATATAAGTTATCCGTATCATAACATGCAGTCTGTTATTCCATTAGTCTGTTAAACATTTAACATTCTATATCAAATATTTAATACTAAATAAATAAATTGTACGGAAAATCTTACTTTTGATTAGCTGGAAAATATTTTATGTAGGAGGACGAAAAAACAAATCATCGCCATTTGATATCCTATATTACAGCGCGGAAAACGTACAGTTTAAAAAAATCCACTGTTGAGTTTATTTAAATGTTTGAATTTATTTATAAGTATTAACTAGAAAAAATATTTTCTCCATCGAGAAAAAGCAGAATTTCCGTTGTGCTACGTGGATTATAAAATGAGCAAAGCTGAAATTTTGTAATTCCGCAATGGAGAAAATGTTTTTGTAGTTAAACCTTAAATACAGTAGTTTTAAATATGTGATACAGCACACTGTGTAAATATATCGCGCATCTTTTAAGCACACCTTTTTATTACATGCCTACCATTTATCACAACAACCTTTATCAATTCCCACTTTATCAATACATTTACATTCAGGTTTGTGTTACCCTGAACAAAAAAGTTAAACAATCTAAGCATTGTAATAAATGTAATAAATATTAATAATAGACAAAAAAAAACGCCATAACAAAATAAGTCAATTTAAAGACTGATCGTTTAATATGGGTTTACATATTCTGTATTAAATACGCAATATACTTAATAAATAACGGGATAAAAATACATTACAATACACTATAAAAATAAACTTGATCCAGGAACAGGTCTTTATTCTGAATACGTACAATCCATCTGCATTATAGCAATTTAATAAAAATTAAATCTTACACTTGCTCCCCACTGTTTCTATTGTTGCTGAATGAAAAATCTAATGTAAAGTCGTTCAGGTCAATTTCTGGTAACCTACGATCACGTGATATTTAGAATGAACCAAAAGGTTACTTCACGGAATTTAGAAGTCGTTGAACTAATTTGTTATTTAATATTGATAATCTCATTTCAATTTGTTATAGTAGATTTTTAAAGTATGGACATGTCTGTGTTCCCTATTAATGTGACAAAAGAATTTATCTGTCTTTTTGTGTCAAAAGTGTGTCTTTAACCTACAGCGTTAACAATATTAATTTGATTTTAATTGCATAGTCAGAGAAAGTAGGATAACCAGCTCAATGATACGATTAAATCAAGAAGCATGATTTTGTTAAATATTATTAAATTATCGATAGCATAAGGATGTTTTTTATTAATTTGAAACGTAATAAATTACTGCGTTTAAATAATATATTTAAAATATTGATTTTCGGGTTATATAAAGCATGAATAGTAAGATATGCAATTAACTTTGATCATTGTGCATAAAATATGCAAAGTACAAATATAAAATAGCAGTCGTAGAAAAGCTTTCAAACTATGCTTAGTGTCTGTTTGAATGGTGTTTAATCCCACTTTCAGCAGTATTTCAGCTGGAAGCCCGAGTATCCGGAGAAACCCCGAACTCCGGTGAGATAGGCTTTGGATATTTGGCATGTAGGTAGATAGTTACTAGACAGTAAGCATCCATTGGTCTCCATATTAAAGTCGAAAACAGTACTCCTTGTATTGGATACCAAAACCACAATAATCATTATAAATAGCTTTTCATAGGCAAATCGTCTGTTTTTCTCAAGTTCATAATTTAGGTTCAAGTTCGGCATATTTGGGTTATATCATCAGTTCTATGCTTTCCATATTCATTAAGTGTTTGGTATATTTTCAGTCTCCCTGACAATGCTCCTTTGGTGAGTCTTGAATTTATTGCCTGAAAAATTTTCATGATTTTGTAGTTTTTATTTGTAACAGGTCTGGGCAACTCCATCAAGGTGGCCTAGAATTTTATTTGAGAACTATATAATGAACTTTTGATATCGGCTTAACCAGTTTGAAGTTATTTATTTTACTCACGCTTATAATGGTTATATTTCCGTCCTTCCGTCAGCAACATAATACTTTCGTAACTTTTTTGTCGGGAACCGTTCGCTTACAAGGTTGAATTTATATCTACTTGAAATGGGTCGTTTTAAGAAGATATAATGACCTGTAGAACTTTTCACCACATCCACTATAAATGTAATATCTTCGTTATAAGGTCTTGAATCGCGATTATAGATTTAAGACTGTCGCGTATCTGCTTCCCGTTTGTCGACTTGAACACGCTTCATAGAAAATGACGTTTACTGGTTTAGCTTCGTCCGTCAGTTCGTTCTTCCGTCTAAAGTATATACTTTATTCTAGAACAACCAGCCACGTACTGAAGATTTAATATGTGACGTGTAGGAAGATCAATAGTGTCATATGTACAATATATTTTCTAGGATATAACTAGAAATTTCTCAGTTCCAGGTTGGCATTTCTTTATTTCCAAGATGGTATTTTCATCTCTTGCCAATACTGTTGTGATTGCCATTTTCATCTCGAAAAAAATTTAGACGCTACAATACGTAATGTACACAGAGGCTTTGCAAACACCGTGCTTTTTGCCAATCACTATTTCAAACTGTTCTGTCAAACCAAACATGGAGTTATTAATAACTCCAAGGTCAAATCAACGACGATAATTTTGATCTTTAGAGAATGTTATTTTTTCTATCGGCTTAGACCTATCGACTTAGACAATTTTAAGGTTTATAATCATAGTGTCAGGAGTATGGGAGGTCAGGTGGTACCGTTGGTGTACTGAGTTGTTAACGCGTCGGGCTACTAACATCATGGTTCGTGGTTCGATCCTTGTCAGGGGTGAAAGTTTCATGAACCAAATTTCCGACTCTCTCTTGATACCCTGGAAGGTCTCAAGGAACGATGCTAGTCTTTCGAAAGGGACGAGTGGCCTCGGTGACCGAGTGGTCAAGGTAGTTCGTTCACTATTGATCACGTGGTCTGTCAACACTGAGATTGCGGGTTCGATTCTCACTGCAGGCAGGGTGTACTCGACTCCAATCTTAATTGACAAGGATTGCCAGTTTTCCTACCGCAGGTCGGGGGTTCTCTCCGGGTACTCCGGCTTAATTCCTCTCCCAATAAAAACTGGACGCCATGAAATAGCTGAAAAATTGCTGAAAGTGGCGTTAAAACACTATTCAAACAAAACAAACAAATCGAAAGGGACGAAAGAAGGTTGTCATGTGTATGTGGAATGCAATACCCCATGCTCAATGGGAGTCGCTACAAAGGCAATACTCGCAAACTGCTAGCTGGAAAGGGATTCACATAAGCATAAAGGCTTGTTTCCAAATCTAAACTAATATGGGAGGTCTATGTCAATTGCCTTCTGATAAACCGGCATTGCACTATATACATAGATAAATCAAGTTAAAATGAGTAAGAAAAAAAATAGAAAAAAAAACACTTATTTTCTTTTCGTATCACTTGTTAACGTTCGAAATGTGTCCAATACATTTTGATAAAAAAAAAAACTTTCATTGCCAACAATTTAGGTTCCATTTTAAGGCCCTGTCTCACTATAATGATTTAGCTAACGTGTGCAGATGTGTTAGAATATATTTTTAACGCGCTGTGCGCGTTGCGTAAGTTTTAAATATTAAGTTACACGAACACGCTCCAAACACGGTAGAGAACGTAAGCGTACGTTGGTGAACGTCAAGTGCGTCACCAATATTTTGGACATGCTTTAAATTCCCGACGTTCACCAATGTGTTGATAATTAGGTATTCGAAAAATAGACATAAGTCAGAAACATTATATATACACATATTGAATACAACAAGGGTAAACCCATTTAAGATCTGTCAAGTTGTGGGTCTTCATTTTAGGGTTAGTCAAGATTAGTAAAAAAGAAGCTAGGCAAACACTAAGACAGACAGGTACCTCCTATACTCATTTGATATAAATAAAAATGTATTAAGTATTTGTTAACAAGCACGATAGCACTTATCTGTCATATGCATCATGGTGTTACTCACAAGCGTTAAATAAATAACGCACATGAATTCAACGGCGCAAACTATTTAAGCTTCCTGCATAATACTACTAAAATAAAAAGAACAGAATTCCTGGGTCGCCACCAAGCCCTTAAATTTCTAAATTAATTCGTTAAACAGGAACTAGATAAGCGACAGACATGCGAACGCATATCCCGTCATAAGAGACCCTTACCTAAAGCCGCATACCAAATATCGAAAGCCTACGAAAAATCAAATCATTACGAAAAAAGCGTGACGGACGACTGGTACTTCTATGTCCGGGACCCGGCTCCACATTGCTGCGGGGAAAACAAGATGAATAATTCAGAAAAAAAGACTTTCAAAGAAAAAGAAAAACACACACATCAAAAAATAAACAAACGTTAAAACAAAAGTATAAATTAACACAAAAACGGATTACATTTAATATACAATATAGGCTAGTGACCAAACTAACGACAAAATAATGAAAGAAAAAAGCCTGAATTAAAATACGATTATGAAAATATATCCAGTCCTATTCTTTTATCAGAAAGCGTTCGGATCTGGTTCAAAACTTAAATGTCGATGACGAACGCTTTGTATGCGTTCAACAATCGTCAAACATGCGTTAGGCAATCGTCAAGTGTACGCTGGACAAACGTTTAGAGAACGTAACGTTGTCATGCATGCGCTATATTGAATGATACGTTATTAATAAGTTTGTCGTGCGTTGTAGGTAGTTAGTCGGGCGTTTTGGGTTCGTTCACTTAGAATTTTTCAAAAAGTGTTTAAGCGAATGCCGACGTGTGTCAAAATTATTGAAAGTTTATTTAAACGTCGGCTATAATTAATATTTTGTCTCCCAAGTTATATAATGATTCTAATGTTGCTGATTTAACAGAGGTTACTCAATACGACAAAACGTCAATGACACCCGATTTGGTACTTCGTATGAATATTGCAACTGTTCAGATTGGTTTAATTTGCAATGTCTTTAAGGTAATCAGGCGTTTTTTTTTATTTATAGGCTTATCCATCTTATCTAAAAATAAGTTTGTAAAACAGATATTGCGGTTTGTATGTTACAATTGGGATGATATAAAAAGCCAGTCACAGCATTTTGCTCTATTATTATTAACTAATATTAATTATGCCAAGGAATTTTAATTTAAAGAAAACGTCAGCGCACACCCGTGATACTGGGTCTCTTGTTCCGTATCTTGACAGTTTCTTTGAACTTTTTCAACCCCCTGATCAGCCAACAAAGACTTGTGAAGTATTAAACAGTTATTTAGAATATATTAACATTAGAACTAGTTCAAACAATCTGTTTTCCCAAGGAAAATCTGGATTTCGAAGTGCATTTTAAAAAATTGCATTTAGTAAAAACATACGGGAATGTACTTCTCCTAGGGATATTATGTATGTTTGCCTAGAATAACACGCAAGAAGATTCAGGAGCTGGACTATGATTCAGCTCATAATGATTTGAAATTTGAAAGAAAATTTATTAACAAGAAACACGGAATGTTTGCAAATAGTGAAATACCTGAAAATCATCCTATTGTAGAATATAAAGCTGAATGGATTTCCGAGGAAGAGTATTTAACGCGAGACATATTGTATGAAAAGGAAAAATTACCACCAGTGGCTGTGTTTGACAAAACAAGTAAACTTTATTTAGATGAAAATCGAAGCCCAAATGACATTTTATTCAAATTTGTCGAAAACGAAGCCCGATACTTTAATCACTCCAAGACTTATCCTAACTGTAAACAATACGTAATGATCATGAGAACAAGCTGGTTTACCAAAAGGTGCAGAAATCACGTAGGGTTACGGTAATCGTGATAAAGATTCATTGATGAATAATCCTTGTTTGAGCCAGTAATATAATTAGTATTCGACATGGGTAAGTACACTTAATAGATTTTATGTGGAATTAACATGGTTTTAAAAGATAATTAATATTCAAAAATTAAATATTCCATATTTTCTTTTCAACTCATAGTGCATTTAACCTGGGAGGGGGGGGGGGGGGGCTACTTTCTATCTTCCTATGTAATCAATGTAATGAGTGGCCGTATGGGTGTGCTGCAAACTGGTACAGGTATGGTATGTTTTTTCAGGTTAGAGGTTAGGCTTTTTGGGATATATTCTAATTTGGGATATTCACACATTTTCTTCATGGGATACGGTGTATTTGAGGACAGACTTACTGGGATATGGGATATTTAAATCAATTTTATATGCCCATGGGATATTGGAAAAAAAAACTTTTTCGGATACTGGATATTTTGATGAAAAAAATATTGATAACCCCAGGGCCCCCACTAAACAAGCCCCAGATGTGTAGTACATTGTTATAAATTCAGCCCAGCTGTCACCAATAGGTTTACAAATATGTTACAGGTCTATACAATAACATATTACTGTGGCTTGTGTAAAGGGGGGTGGGGGTAACAATATCACCTCGAGAGTATCTATTATCCACGTAAAATTTTGCATCAATTTTCTAGTTTCTAATAGGGTCCGGTTCAGAACAGACCAACGGCACAAGTATACCCTAAATCATAAAAAGTAAAAAGTAGCCCCCCTTCCCCGGATTTAAAACCATCATACGTGCACGAACCAGCCGTTTCATTCCCCGAATGAAAAGATACCTAGATTGTAAGCAGAAATTTTGAAAGTAAAACAAAGGTGCCAGATCACAATAAAGAACCTACATTTTAAATACATGTCTGTTAATACAGGATCAACTTCATTCACAGGCTTTATTTGTATAACGGTTTTAAATTTATAATAAGATTAATATACATGTTAAGCAATAATACATGTATCATACATGTGTATTGTGATAATTTTTTTCCGTTCATTTTAACAGTCTTAATGTTCATGTTCAAGATGTTTTTAATTGTAAATAGCAAACTTTTTAACTGTCACAGTCTGACATGAGCGGAGTATTAATTAACACTCAAGTTTATGAGTAAACTACTACCGGGAAGAAAAAGTTAGAAATGTACATCGTTGTACATTGTACATGTATGTTCAGTAAAATAATTTTAATTTGAGGGACACTAATACATGAATTATTTCATAAAGGTTTATACACGTAGCAGCCTCTAGATATAAATTTCACAGATCATTTTATCTTGCATCATGTGCATGTTTATAAGATTACTTTTGTTGTTTTCTCTATTTGCATGTATTTTCTTTCCGTTTAAGTTGTTCCTTAAATACACGTAAAGCATGAATTACCCCTCAATAACCTTCCTTATGAACCTATGTGAGTAGATTGATATACAAAATCAAAATCTAAGTCTATTGTCATTTATAAAAATGAAATTCTGTTTTATGGTCAAATGCTTCTAAAAAATGTTTGAATGGAGCAGGAAAAAACCATTATTTTCAAAAAAATTATCTTTTCAGATAAGAAAATAGGAAAAAATTTTGTCTTTGACAGTAGTGATGAAGAGTCTACTAGTCAAATTGCTGGTAATGATTTGGTTTAATTTATTTGCCTTGATTCATGAAAACAATAGGTTGAAGCTGACTAAACAGCTCGAACCCAGGTTACATGTACGTAATACTGATTTCAGTTGACTACAGAACTGTATTTCTACATTTTCTACTTTTTTTAGTTACATGTATGTCTACTTTATTTGAAAACATGCTGCAATATTATTATTCATTATTATACTTTCTGTAAGAATGTCTTTAATAGAAATATTTTACTATTTTGACATATTTCTAAACGAATTGTGCTCCCTGCCTAAGAAAACTATTGATTTGGACGTCAATCAATTGTAATTCACGCGAATGGGCGGGGTTAACTTGTAATCAATGCTTGATCACTGCCGCGTTTAAAATAAGGTATTTTTATCCTAGTCAACGCAAGAAGCTGATCAACTTATAACGTCTGCCAAAAAAAAACAAAACAAATTAAAGCGGCCGTGAAAGCCTGAAGATGCCCAGGTTTGGGAAGGACGAACCCAATACATTTCGTAAGCAATACTTTACATCACAACGTGGCATCATTTAATGTTCCATTAATGCCGTATTTTTCTTCTTGTTATAATCTTCCAAGTCAAGACAGTCAGTACAGTTAAGGAACCGGTGATTCCGCGCATGTTACGTATCTTCCAATTTCAGTATTTTTTTTAAATATATATTTGATTTAACCTTCCATTGACAGATTGTTGTCTTAACCTGAAACACACGACCTTCCAAACTTCAATCAATCTTTAGCCATCAATGACTATTTGATTTCTTTTATTGTAAAAATTTAACTGTTTCATCAATGTTTAACTTTAAATTTGTTACATATAAAAATATTTTCTTAATTGAATCATGTATTGATTTTTTATGCACATGGGCGATATCACCAGACATACCATGGTTTACATATAACCAGGTCATGCTGAACATAATGACAAAATAAATATTTTGCAGATGAACATTAACAAATTGGGTTGTAGTTTTAAAAATAATATATTCAAAGATAAAAACATTCAATTTTTGTGATTAAATATTATTTCTGAAAATACAAAAATTAACAAACATTTCTTAGGTGCACGATAACCCCGGACTACTAGTACTTTGTATAATATGAATGTAGGCGCAGCCTAAATGCGAGCATCGCACATTGTTCATGTCGTTACTCTAGCTACAATAATGTAGCTCCTTTTTTTTTATTATGGACGGAGCTACAAAGAGGTCCCATTACTCGTAATGGAGCAAAAACACTTTTGGGATTTACACATATTTTCCGCTATTTAACCTTTGTCTTTATTAAATAAATATGTTTTCTTTCCTCCGCCGTTCATCTGATATGTCTACAATGTCTAATTAAATAATTTTAACACTTTTTCGTAATCGTGTCATTGTTGACATAATTAAACTTGTGGAGTGTAGAATTTCGGAATCGTGTCGGTAAAATTTGTAATAAGGGGACATAATCATAATGCAAATGAATGCAGCTGAAATCATCCGGAATTTCATTTTTTACCAAATCGATTCCGATATTATCGAAATTATGCACTTCCGGAATTCATATTTTGTCAACAATGCCATGATTATGAATAAAGTGATAAAACTAACGAATACGGTGTTGTGGAAATATCAGTTAAACTGCAAATACATAAAAAAAGTATGTAGCAAACCAGGGAAACAGTTAAATTGCTTATAAAATGCATAAAACCCCCGGGTGTGAATCACTCCCGGGCTGCTCCATTACGAGTAATGGGACCGCTTTGTAGCTCCGTCCATAATAAAAAAAAGGAGCTACATTATTGTAGCTAGTCGTTACTCCAGAGCCCCCTAACAGTGCCTCTACATTCCACGTCTTATCTAATGTGTTGGTGACATCACAAAACTCAATTTCAAATACAGCCTTTCAGATTGAAAAAAAATTTGTCTGGCAATTTAAAGTAATTAAAAAATAAACACTGATTTTATCGATTTCATAATTATTTTTGTCTACTTTTATATTATATATTTTTTCATTCGTCTACAATATTTTCTTCGGATAGCTCAGCTACCATCTGAAATGGATTTGTTCATATGGATTACGTGACTTTTTTAACACCCATGCATGTAATCGCCGCAGGGATTAGAGCTTTTTTCCTGCAGTAGCCAGCTGGGCCCCTAGCCTGGAAAAATCCAGGAGCCCGACAATATACTTAGTAGTTAGGGGCCCAACTTTTTTCAGCGCAAGTGTGTTTCAACTATAAATAATATGGTCATGTGTACAAATTTGCATGAATTCAGAAGTTATTGTCTTGTTTTGATATTGTTACTACCTACCTTGGATATCTACATACATACAGTAATTAGATATTTGAGTCTGTTGGATGCTTGTATTTTGTTTCCAGAAATTAAGATTATTTCTCAGAATGTAGGAACCTCCCCCCAAACTACCGGCTATTTGACTCAAAATCCTACATTTCTAGCATTTTTAGCTACCTTTATTCTTCAATATTAGGAATTTATAAAACAAATTAACTTATGTCCATTTTAAGTATGTAGGAAAATGTTCACCCATGGCCAGGGTTGAAGACATAGTGCACTTTCCTTCGGGTTGTGCACTGTCTTCAACCCTGGCCACTATTTTGATTATTATGAAATTTTAACATGATGTTTCTGTCCACTAAAGGATGCTTCCTGTTGCATTTGGTGTTTGTGGCCCAAACTGTTTTATTAAAAGGGCCAAAAGGGGCTGAAACAGGTGTATAGACAAAACTTCCGTAGAATGTTTATCTTTTATCAGATTTTGACAATATAGGCATAGAATTTAACTTTTTTACCCACAAGCAAATCTTTGCTTGTGGTCATTTTTCTCACAAGCAAAATTTGTAAGGTTGAGAATTTTTAGAAGCAAAAATTTTCTGTGTCATTGGTTTACAAATTGATTGAATTATAATGAAGAACTATTAGAACTAGGAATAGAAAATTACATCATTGTGACAAATCTGTTAAAAGTATTTAAACATATTTAATATGGTACTTAAGATTACTTTTAACTTAAACTTGTTTAAAGTAAATGCCAAAATACTATTTTTTACTACGTTTCTATCATTGCAATACTTATTTCAACACTATCAGCATCGTATATTTGCAATCTCCGGCATTAAATTCATATCAGCTCCGGAAACTTTCACGTATTTTTGCTCTGAACTGGTTACCGGTCGTATTTTAAACCTACGCTTTATATACGAAATAAAAGTTAAAAGGGTACCAGTTGACTTTGTGGCGCGTAAACATAATAAACATGACGCTCTATCAAAATACGAAGATTTCTTAACAAAATGGGAATAAGAGAGTATATGAATTTTTTTTTCACGAAACAAGTGCCTGTGGCCGTAAACTAACAAAACTGGACAAATTATCGTAGACGCAAAATTTTGCCCTTTTCCTAATTTCCCAGACGCAATTAACATATTTCACACGCATTTTGCGTCTTAGCGTCCGTTAATTTCGAACCCTGCAATTCTTTTTTTATTGTGTTCCTCAATAAATTCTGTCAGCTTAATGCAGACTTGCCTACCATTACGATTTTGGCGTAAGGCTCCCGATTTTTAAGGCTATATTACGCCATTACGATTTTTAAAATATTGAGATTTTTCAAAAATTGGGATTTTTGTCATTTCAGTTCCGTCATTTTTAGTTTGACTCTGTGTATTATCTTTACATTGCCATTTCCGCTTCCTGTTATATCAAACAAATAGTTAACTTTCCTGTCGATGTTGTGTTCTTTGAAATTTTGTGTTTAAATTGAAGCTTCAGGGGCAAGTTTAAAATATACATCTTTAAACCAGAAGTCAATACATTGAATTTGATGTGTCCGTTAGGTTATTATTTGTTTAGAATTAAAGACAACAAAAATGTGCAGTTTCTACAATAGATCTGGCTATATTACAACCTTTTTAACACTTAATTATATGCTTTACTATTTTTCACCTCAAATTTAATTACGATTTTTTTGGGGAGTGCCTTACTATTTTTGCCTGAAATGGGTATGCAAGTCTGTTAATGTGTCAATAGAAATAACTCAAAAACTGTCTTAGATATCAAAATTCTTGCAAAGGGTAAAAGTGATCGGCACCTAAAGTTCTACCTGAAATTTTAAAAAAAGATCCATCTACCCATGTAACATTTTTGCCCTTTTTCTTGATTTTTTTGGTCAATTTTGCACATACATGTTCTAAACAGTAAACTCAATATCTTGATAACTATTTAAAATATTTGAGAAATTAAAATTGACAATTGTTTTTAAAAAGCACATCAAAATCTAAAAGTATATGAAGAATCATAGCTGTGGTATCATTTATATTTATTTAGTCAAATTAATAAGGATTAATTGACAATCATGCAATGCTATCAATGTAAATATGGAAAACGACAGCAGACTGTAAGGATTTTTAAAATGATATACAATTAGTAATGCATCTCTTTACAAGTCCAGCCCCGTGCGGGATCTGGGTGGCTAAAAGAATAGACCGCAGTTGCGCTAGCTTGTCGTAAAAGGCGACTAAATAGCGCCCAGTACCCTGACCGGCGTGTCAGGTCGGTTTGCCTAAAGACCGACTGGGATGTGTGCCCCAGGTGGTTGAATGGGGTACCCCTGGCAAGCTGGTGTTGTCAGGCCATAATACGGAAAACCTGACCGCAAACCATATTAGTGCACCGTGTTGGGAAAAATGCCACGTTCCTCGCACGTTGAAGAACGCTGCTGTAGTATTCGCTATGAGTAGGGATTTCGATCCCGCTACAGGAGGCTAAATTGCCCGACCATATCCATCCTCCCATTTGCCAGTGGCAATGTAAAATCCGTTACCCCTATTTTTCCTTGTGTCCCTTCCCATTTTCATTCATCATCATTTCATGTTCATTTTATCATCCATTTCATGTTCATCGCCTGAATATAGCTGAAATATTGCTGCTCGGGCGTTAAACACCATTAATCAATCAATCAATCAATCAAGTCCCGTTTGTAATTTACAAAAAAAAAGGGACTTCCCCAACTGTATGTGATTAGGTTTGTCAGTTACCTGCCCAAGGTTGGTGGTTTCCTCCGAGTACTCCGGTTTCCTCCACGATGAAAACTGACCGCCCTACATGGCCCATGTGCATCGATAAAGGGCGTTAAATACCAACACAAACACACACACACTTAACATTTAGTCTGATGAAAATAGTAAAAATTAATTTACCAATGAACTATCTTTTGCAGCAAATATAAAGCCATGTTCCATAGTATTTGACAGCAGTGACAATGAAACAGATCACAATAAAGGTAGTATTTATATTAGAATTCTATTTACATTTATATCTATCAGCATTAGTATGAAAAATGTAATTAAATAAAGGTAATAATAAAAATCACCAAGTCAAATAAACAAAATTCCTATTGCATACAATGTTAGTGCTCTCATCCGTTTGTCCACATATCTCATATCTCCTAAACCGCTTTATATAGATTGCTATTACACATCTCATTTTTGTCTCACCTGCAAAGCAATCCGTGTTAAAGAGTTTTATGATCACCTCCATATTTCAAGAACTATAAGTCCTAGGTTTATGAAACTTAGTATGCATATGCCCCAGTAATAGCTTAACAGAGTTGTTTCCCCATCTTTTGACCTTGACCTTGATTTTCAGGTTGAATGACTTTAACAATTTTCAATACATATGATAGTAATGTTAAGGTTAATGAGCACCTCCATATCTCAAGAACTACAAGTCCAAGGTTGTTGAAAACTGGTATGCATATGTCCCAGCAGTAGCGTAGCACAGTTGGATTCCCATCTTTTGACATTTATCTTGAATTTGTGGTTTGTTGACAATTTTCAATACATAACAATAGCAATATGTTATTTTTTATGACCGGAAACTGTAATTCATAGGTTTATGAATTACAGTTATGCCTATTTATTAGTGTTATGGCATCATTTTGATCTTTTACCTTTACCTTGATTAACTTTGATAGTTTTCATTGGTATTTTTGGGGAATGTGAGTTCACGTTTTTTTCCCAACAATAACAGAGCTGTTTACTTGTACGGATTGTCCGTATTTTCCACGGATTTTGGGCCGAAAATACGCTTTACGGATTCGTGTTTAAATCTACGGCGACGTAGATTATATTATACAAAACAGCATTGCGGACCATGCTTCAAAAAGAAATGCATGCATGTGTACCCAGTACTGATAAAGTCCTCAAAATACGGATAAGTCACTGTTGGAATACTGATGTCAGTCAGATGGGGTAAACAGCTCTGCAATAAATTAATGAATGTATAATGGAAAAACTAGGAATTCTGATGGCGCCTGTAGGCGAGACATACTTTGGTGTTAACTCTTGTATTCCTATGCTTTGACTTCAGAGGAGATCTTCGTGGCTTGAACTTAACCTTAATTTAAAAAACCAACACTTAATTTTATCGGGACTCCTTAAAAAATTAAGGTTTTCCACCGGAGATTAAGGTTTTCTGCGGGAATTAAGGTTTTGGTGTTTGTAGTGCTTACAGTCCTATAATATGAAGATTAAAATATATATGAACAAAAGTACATCAAATATATATTTAATTTGCAGTTAACCCAAAGCCAAGAACCATAGTATTTGAAAGTAGTGATGATGAAACAGATCACAATAGTGGTAGTATTTTACTTTTGTTTACATTTTGATGTTCTATGAACTATTTGTACTATTTAACAACATAACCTTTTTTCTTCTGAATACCTTTGAACAATGTTGCAGTTCAAGACAGTGCATTCCCCGTATTACCAGATCCTATGCATCACACACATTCTCCTATTTATAGCTTGTTCCTTTAAGTGCTAGTTACATTGTAATTGCATCAATATAAGCTAAATTTCAATTGATTGTTTTTACCATTTTACATTTTTACATTTTCCCCCAAAAATATCATAAATGAAGAAACCCATTTTTGCTATAAAAACTTATGATATAGTCTATGATTATCTTATGTAATTAAGATATATCTGAAATGGCAACAATTACCTATAAGGCAGTTTTTGGTTTTTAATTGCAGTTTTTAAATTTTCTTTTGAAAGAAGCAGAGAGCTACCACTCGAGCCTGACTACAAAATATCAACAAAGTTCCAGGTAAAATATACCCTAAAATCTATGTCAGACACTTTTGTTCGTGACTTTCAGAAGGAAATAGAGACACTAGATATGAATTCGTATACTTGTTATACTATGTCTGTATGGAAAATTGGTTACCCTTTTTCTTCATACACTTACAAGTATTGGATAATTTATTATTTATGAAATGTTTTATTCAATTTTGGCTGGATTTCACATAGAGAAAAACCGGGTTATAATGGTGAATGTTGGGCTGGCGTGCAGGTGGGGGAGGGGGGGGGGGGGGATATTTTCGTAACAGCTTTCTCAGCAACTACTAATCAAAGCCTATTGATATTTAGTATGCAGCATCAGCAGGGGCTCCCATAAAGTGGGATTCGATTTGAGGTCTGTCGCTCATCTACTTCCTGTTTACCAACCTTGGTAATTGTTCAAAATTATGTCAGATGAAATGATTTGTAATTGTTTCATTTAGTTTGGGACAGTTTGTTGTACCTCTTTATTCCTATTGGGTCTCACAACTATGTTGTGTTTTGTGTTACCAGACCTTTAGATCGCAATGGAAGAGGGAGGTTTGTCGCCATAAAACCTGGTTCAAACCACCATTTCTTTTCAAATGCCTGTATCAAGTCAGGACCATCTTCAATTTCTGTGGTATGTCTTTGCCTTGTTTTGTCTTTTCTTGGATATATGAGATTGATCATTCCAGTTCAGTAATTTTGTTGTTACCTTTATTTGAGATAAATGTTCAATAGTAGAAAATACTAATCACAGCCTCTTGATATTTGGTATGCAGTATCAGCATGGGCTCCCATCACGTGGGATTTGATTTCAGGTCTGTTCCTTATCTACCTCCTGTTTAACGAAATCGGACAATTTCAGTCTTTGACCCATAATGTTTTGTCACATCGTGTTTTAATGTTGTCCTTTTCTTGCTCGCTTGATTTATTATTATTATTATTATTTGCATTTAGTATCTATTTACATTAATGTTTGGTAACGCTTAGTTTGTTTTGGTGTATCTGACTTCCTGATTTGAATGCAGCTTTGATATGATCTTCCTAACGTGAATTCCTACATCTTTTTATAACGAACAACGGATTAAAATCATTGGAGAATATGTAATAAAAATCTCCAGAAGTAGGAACATGGAATGGTGTCTAAAAAAAGTATTTTTCATTTTGTATCGAAAAGTTCATTTTCATTTTTGTAATTACTACATTGGGTATGTCCTCTGAAGTAAAGAAAATCATTTCAAGAGATATATTGGAGATTTGCTTTCTATTATCAAGACAACTCTTTACTCATGTTGCATTTTGGTGTTGTCTTAATTTAGAAAAAAGGTTGGGATTACCCCAGAGTAAAGTTGGTCTCATGGTTAACCATGCCAAAATTCTGGTTGATGTCATGAAACCTTGTCTTTGTAATGACCAGTGCTGCACTAAATTATCTATAGGTATGACACATGAATTTTTAGATCATATTAGACAGTATTTATTTTGACAGCATCACATACAGCTCTGAAACCTGAACTCAGAACACTTTACTTTTTAAAAATATCTTGAGCGGTTCAAAAATTATGACTAAAAGAAGATTGAAAATATGGACAATTTGTTGGACAAATTTACTCAGAATTACATAAAAATGTGTATTTCCATACTTTTAAAGGCTAATTTCTAAGAAAATAGAAAAAAGAGTACCACTGAAACAGAGAGGATTTCAAATTTGCTCATGTCTCAGTAGGAATAATAATTTGCATGCATAAACTTTAATTAGATTTCAGCAAAATATGCGTCAAAAAATAGACATTTGTTCATTTCCAGATGTGTCCGCTTCTAAAAAAAGACATTAAGTTGGGTTTTTTAAGCTTTTCAGAAACTTAATTAAAAAAATTAGAAAGAAATATATCCCTGATGTTTAAGAAACTTCAAAATCAAGCTTGTTTTTAGTTGGAAACATGATTTATTATTCAAAATTCCATCTGATTTCTAAAAAATATATGTTCAAAAATGGAATTTAGTTTCAAGTTTCACGATAGAAAAAAGACTAAGTCCAACATTTTTGTCTGAAAATTTGTCATAACTTTTTTGTCCCCACAAATATCATGATGAAAATTTGTATACAGGGGTTTTTGGGGGTGATCTTTCATTTGGTAATGATGAAAATGCTCTCTTTTGAGCAGATTTTACTATATACTAAAATAATATAAAATAATATGAGTTGACTGCCATCCAATCAATATGATTTTTGTTTCGCATGTTACTGTTTATTAACACTCAAGAGTCACCCAAGTTTAAATTATATATTTTTTTAATGTTTCTCTTGTAGTAACTTGCTTAATTACAAATTAGTTTAACTGAATTTTAGTCTCTTTGACACTCAAGTCTGTCAATTGTTTGTGTGAAATTTAATCATGTATGTTAACTGGTTAAGGTAGTTCGTCTACTATTGATCACGTGGTCTGTCAACACTGAGATTGCGGGTTCGATTCTCACTGCAGGAAGGGTGTACTCGACTCCAATCTTAATTGAATGGATTGCCAGTTTTCCTACCGCAGGTCGGGGTTCTCTCCAGGTACTCCGGCTTCCTCCCCCAATAAAAAGTGGACGCCATGATATAGCTGAAAGTGGCGTTAAAACACCATTCAAACAAACACAGTCTGCGAAATTAGCACAAGTCCGCTGGCCCCTGGCCAGTAAAAATCCTTTCGGGCAAGTGAAATTTTGATAAAATTTATATTGAATATATAGGAGAAAATCCAAAAGTTCAGGATTCGGGCAAGTGAGTTGCAAATCCTAATTTCAAGCACTGCAAACAGAATAACTGGTATCTATGTTGTCAATTTCAGGAAGCAAAGAAGTGCAATTTAAGATATCAAGAATTAACATTTTAATAATTAGTAACAGATTTTTAAGTTTAAGTTTCAATGCCTCATTTTCATTGTTGATCGCAAGACTTTTTTCTTTTATTTTTTCCTCTTTAGCATTTACTTTCTTCAGCTTTCGTTGCAGTCTTTTGCAAAGATTTTCCTTTTTAAAGGCTGTCAGATTAGTTTTTAAGTTCAAATTTTTTAATTTTCAATTCAGTTTTTTCATTCTTTAATTCATGCAAGCCTTTTCACAAGGTCCTAGAAGTAAGCCATGAATGTGTGTAAGGTATTAGGTAGTCTAGCTTTCTTTGTTGCTTAACTGCATGATTTTAAAGATGTTTCAAAACTTTTGTATCTCACCTTCTCTTATATTGATAATATCATTGCATTAAAAAAACCTGATGATTTTATGCACCTTGTTTATCCCTAAGAACTTGAGATTTCAGATTCTACAGGTTCAAGGGCACTTGTTTAATATTTAGATTTACATCTTGAAATTGACAGCCAAGAAATCTTTTACATGATGACCTACATTTTCTCTTGCTACAATTTGAGTTTGGCTTGCTGATTGGAGTATAATTGTTTCGTGGGTATCTGTTTTGATATGAATTTCTTCCTTTTTGTCTGCTTGTTTTGTCTTTGCCTGTCTGAATATTAAAATACTCCATTTGGTACTCGTGCATTTGTTTCTTAATCTCCAATAATGTTTCAACTGCAAGTTAGCACTGTACACTTGTATATAATTATACATTTTGATCATCAATTTCTCCTGTATGTCTTTGCCTTGTTTGCCTTTTCTTCTTTGTCATATGAGATTGATATAAAATAAATGTTTTCCTTTTAGGCAAAAATAGGTGAACATATTAGGAGTTAGCAGAGCAACATTTTACAGAGCATTCCAAGGTAAAGAAAGGATTCGTTACATAGGAGAAAATACCATGTCTATCAAAGAAGAACGAAAGGGGTATTTAAGACAATATACTACATGCACTTGTAAAAGTATCCTTATTATTGTACCATATTTCGCCATCTATTTTTGTCTCGCCTGCAACGAAAGTGGCTGGAGGCAAGACATATGTATGGGAATCCGGCGGCGGCTGCGTAAACACTTGACATCTTGCTTCATATATTTGTAAGCCCAAGCCCTAGGTCCATCAAATTTGGTCCAGAGGTAGCTTATGATGAGTACTTGCCAGTCAGTCACCTGTCACCTGACCTTGACCTCAATTTCACGGTCCAGCGACTACATTAAAGTTTTTGGGTTCGACAGTTCCTCTGTAACTACGCATGGTAGGATGACAATATTTGGTATATAGGTTGCTAATGACTAGTACATGACTGTCTGGTAGGTGTCACTTGACCTTGACCTCAATTTCATGGTCCAGCGACTACATTAAAGTTTTTGGGTTATGGCAGTTTCTCTGTAACTATGCATGGTAGGATGACAATATTTGGTATATAGATTGCTGCTGAATAGTACATGACTGTCTATTAGTTTCCACCTGACCTTGACCTCAATTTCACGGTCCAGCGACTACGTTAAAGTTTTTGGGTTACGGCTGTTCCCCTGTAACTATGCATGGTATGGTGACAATATTTCGTATACAGGCCACTGCCGATATTTAATGCTATTTACGTAATGCTTATGTAGAGATGCCAGATTGTTATTATTATGGCCGCCATTTTGTTTTCCGGTTGAGAAAATTGTCAAATTTTGACAAATTTGAATGCATTTTTTCTGGCTTGAGAGGCTTCTTTTATGTAACAAAATTGTTTTATAGTAATTATTTATTAAAGAGTTTTTACTCAAAACATTTCTTATTTCATATTTAGAAGTTTTACTTTGAAAACTTTATCGTTTCTTTCGTTGCGGTTCCGCGATTTTTGACTCAGCGGCACGGCTTTTTTTGTTTGGGTATATCCCAACAAACTAAAATAGGCATATGTTCCTGACGTCGTACAAATCTAAATTTAGTATCAAATGAAAGCTGAGATTTTGGGCTTTCACCCTCGTTATCAGAAATTTTCGATTTCCGGTGACTTTGACCTTTCGTTGTCCTTAAAAGACACACAATGACAATTTCTCCCCGAAATTGTAAACAAATCGGAATTTCTTGTCGATATTCGCTTTCTTTGGTCATTTTTCTATAAGATAAGATAAAGTTGGATAGTTTTACACGTCAGGAACATATACCTTTACAGCTTTACATAACCCGTGTGGTATGGAAGATTCCAGAACTTGACTTCGTCTTCGAGTCAGACGTCAGCTGTTGACAACAACAATGTTGCACAACCCAAAGAATCAATATCTACAGGTAAATTATATTAAATTACGTGGACTTAAAAGTCATAAGTGATGATTTATTATATGTAAAATGGAATGAGAGTTGCTTTAATTGGGGGGGGGGGGTAGGGGGATTAGGCCAGAGAAGACGGGGTAGAAATTTTTAATCTGAAAGTGACAGGTAGGTAATTATTTTGTTGATTTAAGCATGTATTCTATCTCGCTTCGACGAAGTATGTCTTATTAGGATAAGTAAGACTGTCCCCCTTCGTTGATTATTTCTCTATTTCCAAACTCGACTGACCTGGGATAATTTGGGGAGGGGGTTTAAAAAGCCAATTTCTTAGGTGCCATGCTGACGAAATTTTATTTCAAAGTTGGACTTTTTTCCATTTTTTGGGAGCCAAGTTTTTTTCTTTTTTCTGTAATGGCTCAATCATCAGTTAAACGGGGACATTTATTTGCCTATGGCTATGTTATGATTATTAAATAGTATGTTAAGATATTAAATATTTCATGATGAAAATTTTTACACTTTTGAAAAATTAAGTGAAGAAAATGATTTGATAAATTTTCACAATCTGAAAATTCTTTTCGTTAATGACCAAAATGATGAGCGTTAGCTAAATCACTGATATTTTGGATACAGTGCAAATTATTTAATATAAATTAAATAAACCCATAGTGGTGTGTCATGATAGTTGCTTTCTGAATTTTCTCAAGTTGTCTCTTAAAATAGTGATTCAGAAGTATTTTTTCTCTTTTACCTAACATGTCGTGTAATCATTTACATTGCGATGGAAAAAGTCAAAATATTTTACTGGACCGGACCAAGCAAATTTTTACCAGATTTGTCCGGTGTCCGACGGAACTTCGGAATGACTGAAAATAATACATTTTGATTTATACTTTTTATTCAGGAGTGAAAGACTGGCCATGGAAAATGTTGGAATTAAAACTTGCCAACCCCAAACAGGAGTTGAAACTTTTATCCACTGAAGACAGTTATTACGGTTAGTATAAATAATTGCTCCACTCTACTTGGAACATGGTAGAAGAAGACTGTCTATAACGATTAATTTTTGTACACATGTAAAGATTATAAAAAATTTACAGATTTGTTTAATGAATTTCTGTGAACATTTGAAAATATACATGTTCATAAGTAATGATGTTTTGGTATTTAGTACTTCAATAATATTCCTAATATTCTTAAATTAAATTAACCGATAAAAACAAATATGCATCTTGTACCTTAATGCTCTTGATTATTGTTATGTAATGTTAATTTTGCATTATAACATTTTTTGTTGCTGTCAAGTTGAACAAGAAATGGTGGGTGGGCTAATGGTTTGTATAGTTATGAACTACAGGTATTATTTAAAAAAAATCTGTATTCATTTAAGCACATCAGCAGATAGTTTGTAAACCTGTAACAATGTAAAGCTAAATATTTTGTATAAGAATGTTTTCTTTGTGGTCCTTTAATTTTACTTTTCAGTAATTTTCCGATGACGATTCCAAATTTCTTGATGTCATTGATGATCAATTTAGACGAACAATGGATCACTCTGTTTCAAGTTTCATTATGTCAATTCTGACGAGCAATAGACGATTTCATAAGGAGTCATTGACAGGACATAAAACAAACAACAGTCAATCAATTCAAAGTTTCATGATGTCAATACCACTATATTGGATGATTATATAATGGAATATTGCCGACAGGACATAAAACAAACAAGTTATATCTATTAAATTCATAAATCTTTTTATTTATGATATCTTATAACTTAAGCTGTTAATTTTATGCAAAGTCTATTATATAACAATTAACTATTATCGTGTATGAAAGAAAATGATCTATTAACTTGTTTTTGCATTATGCCTAAGAAAAGAAATACAAAGGCAATGAATAAAAAAATTGTCATATAACAATGTTTGTTTCTTTTTTTAATACAGCCAGACTAGAGCTTAAATTAGATATTATTGACTACTCGAAACCTATCTACTACTTCACAACCTGTAAAAGAAACATGTTTATTGGATGATAACAAAATTACAGGACAGATGGATAGATATACATGTACTTCTCAAACAATGGAAAGTCAATTAACAATTAATCAAATAGAATTTGAATCCCACTGCTATAAGAATGGTCATGCAATTAGAGTTGAAAATATTAGAAATGAAAAATGGAAGCATTTTACAATAAGTTACCCGTTAATTCTTAATGTGAGTGCCTTTTGATCCAAAAAATACATCTTATTGACTATCAATTTTCAAACTTCAAACTTATTAACTGATACAATGTACATCTAAAAAAAATAACAATGCAAAAAAGATAACAGAGGTTTCCAAGAGAAGTATTTTGATACCAAGATCATCAAAATCGGTTGAAAATTGACCGAAAGAGGAGGAAAAAACCAGGTTCGGCTGGCAAATAAATATTCAAAATGGCCGCCATTTTGTCACATATTTGTCATAATTTGGAAAAAAAATGATAAAAACATCTTTCTTTTGAAATAAAAAAGAAATGTGACATCCAAATACATCAGCTAACAGCAAAAAAAACTAGAGAAAATGTCAACAGACAAGTAGCGGTTAAAATCAATTGATTTCCTGAAAAAAGGTAATTTTGTCGGCCATTTTGTTCAAAATGGCCACTGGTGGCCATCTTGGATCAAGTTAAACCAGATACTATTGAAGATGCCTATCAGGAATCTGCATGCAAAATTTTAGCACTCTATCTTATATAGTTTCTGAGATATTGCAATTTTTGTACCTGAAGTGTTAAATTTGGCTGTTTTCTTTCATTATTCACATTACAGTTTTTTGGTGCCATTTCAGATTTTACAACTAAAAGGGTCACAAGTCTGATTTTGCCTATTAGGAAAATTTGGCTGCTCTGCATTTGGTCTGTTACAGTTAAATGATTGTGTTCAGTGAAAAGGGGTTAATCAAATACATCTAAATAAAAAAGTTGATTATTTCTACTTTTTAAAGAAATGTGGTCTAAATTGGGCCCTTCAGGCGATTTTGGACATGCCAGAATTGGCCTTAAGGCAGATTTGAAGGTCTTGATACAAAACAACTGTAGCACTATTGACCTTTTATATGAATTATTTTTACAGAATGGGGAATGTTTTTAACATAAATAGTCAGCACAAGTAAATTTAAGTATTATTTTTTCTTAACATGCCTGTTAAACATGGCCTTCAGAGCTATTTTGATGGCGGCCATCTTGGGAAAAAAGGGGGGATGATTTCGCACATTTCATTTGCCCGTAACTTTGTTACCCTTTGTCCGATCTCAACAAACAAGGGCTCAAAATGTTCAGTTTGAAATGTTCTTTTCATTTAGATCATTTTTTTGGATATATTCCCTGAAATTATATATACATGGCCTCTCTACTTATGACAAAATTTATTTTCGTTACTGATGCGGAATGCAGGCGAGACATTTTTCTGTGTCCACACTTGTTACAGCTTGTAAGGACAATGAAACCCATTGTAAACATTTATCAGCATTAAATCTAAACACCTATATCACTTTATGATATTTTAATTGTTCTCTGCTGTTTGCTTAACTATTATACATGTTCTATATATAGATTATTAACAGGGTTTTCTATATCAGGTCCCATATCATTCAGAGACTCCCATATTAGGTCGAGGCGTCAGCCGAGACCATAATATGGGTTAGTTTGAACATATTTATGTAATATTTAAATTATTTAAACCATATTATGGGTTGAAGAATTATATGAGACCTGGTATGGAAAACTCTGTATCATAATCTCTTTATCACACATTTTCTACTCAAGTCATAAAATGCCTTAAAAACCTAGGCTATATTAAATAGTTCTTAAAACACTAAAAAAGTAAACATTCATGTTAAAATTGTCTATTTTCTATAATTTGCATTAATGTTTGATAGTAATGATTAATTATTTTGCTCTATTTCAATTCATGTTTGTTTAAAGGCCTTAGCTTATGATGTTACACTAGCACACAAGGCCTGATAGGGATCAGTTAATATCCATATTAAGCCCTCTTGCGTGCACCAAGGCCTTGAAATGGCATATCAGGTCCCTGATCAAACATGGCTTGGACACTTCCGGCTGTTTTATCCGGGCAAATTCACACATATAAATGCTAAATGTGTGATAAATGTATGAAGTGTCACAATAGAAAATTGCCTGTCATTTTTCTATAGCACTGTATTCATGCTCAGGCAAATAAAGTCAGTTGAGTTCAGATTGTGGTAAAATAAAGTAACAACGTACCGGTACTTATTATTTTCATCTATAAAGGTTATTTTTAGCAGCATTATGTATAGTTTTAGTAAAAAAAATGTAAAACATTGCCTTTTACCATTTTTAGGTCTAACAGCTGTAGGGTTTTTAGAATCTACAATCCAAAAATATGCTGATTTAAGCCCAGTATTAGAGAAAAGAATCCTGCCACCAGTAGTAACAAAGAAGTTTTTATGGGATGAATATATAGAAGCTATAACTGGCCAAACAGAAGTTAAGCCAGTAACTGAACATTATTTCTACAAACTGTTTGGAGACTATTTTAAGGATGTCTTATTTGCTAAGGTATTTTTTTAATTAAAGCAGTATTATAGAAAGATATGTACAGTCGAACCTCGTTGTCTCGAACTTGGTTGACTCGATACCTCGGTTATGTCGATGTGATTTTTAAGTCCCGGCATTTTTCCCATATCAACAATGAATTTCTTCCTCGGATGTGTCGATCTCGGTTGTTTCGATATTTCGCTTAACTCGATGGATTTTTGTAGTCCGTACAATATTAATTAGTGTAATTTTGACCTCGTTGTCTCGAAGTTAAATTTGCTCTCGATATCGATGTCAAAGCTAACAATTTCATTTGTATTGTTACTTAATTCGCGTCTGTTTATTTTAAACACCTGTCATAGAGTAAACACGATTTTTGATTGGCTATTACAATTTGAATTGGCAATTTAATAAAGCGAATTGGTAATCCAAGTGCAGTACATGCATTATTAAGGTTAATTGATGATCCGCTAATTACTGTCCGAATTATTTTGTCATGTTTAGTTAAAAATGATAATTATTGACAATTTGTTTTGATCTGATCAATGATGTATGTGGTCGAGTTTCGTTTCTTTAAAGACATTCCGTTATTGTTGTTGACTTGTAAATTACGTAAAAAACAATTTGTATTGTTTCATTAGTTTTTTCGAACTGTAAGTTGATAAGTGTTTTCTTGAAATGTATTTCCATGATTTCGTAATAAAGTTTATAAAATGTGATTACACCATTTATTAATTATTGTCGATTTATTTGAATGGATAAAATACTTCATATATCGCACGCTACAAATACCGAGACAAATATGCGATGCCGAAGTTCGAAACCAATATACATGAAATAAATTCCCTTAGTTTTTAAAAAAATCACATAATGAAAATGACGTCACACCCTAAACTCGGTTGACTCGAACTTCGGATAACTCGATATATTTTTTACGGTCCCGCAAACTTCGACTTATCGAGGTTTGACTGTAATTAATTGATGAACTTTGTTCTGATTCATCATTAATTATATAACATATAGAAGTTATCCCATGTTCAGCATTATCTCATTTTTTTTATGATTTTATGTTAGTATAAATACAGTTATGGGTAAGTTCTTTGGCTGTTTAATAGTTTAATGTGTTTATCTGTCAGCTTTAATTATGATCCCTATGATGTCTCACAACCATGTTGTACTGTTTTGTGTTACCAACCCTATGTTACCAATGGAAGAGGGAGGTTTGGCGCCATTAAACCTGGTTTAACTCGCCATTTCTTTTGAAATGCCTGTACCAAGTCAGGACCATTGCAATCTTCAATTTCTCTGGTATGTCTTTGCCTTGTTTTGTCATTTCTTCTTGGACATATGACTAGATTGATCATCCCAGTTTGGCAGTGTTGTTGTTACCTTTATTCTAGATCTTCGAAACTTTTGTTCCAATATAAGATAATAATCTATGAATCTACAGATCTCCAACATCATTAGAATTCATGATGAAAGTAGTCAACTGTGAAGGAAGGTTGTACAATAAGACAAATTATGCCAAATTTGAGTTAAATATTAGCTTCATTGAAATGTTTTTTTTATGTTGAAAATAAACAACTTTCAAAGTTTAACATTCTTCAATATTTCTTGAACCAACTGAACAGTATGTGTTTTAATCTTTAATGAGATGTAAAATGGTTGGTAAATTGCATCAAACACAATACAACACGTACTACACATCATGTAATTATTAAGATTGGAACATGAAACTTTTTTAGTCTTAATTGACAGTCACCTTTTCCTTTATTTAAACCTTAATGCCTGATACGTGTCACTTGTTTACCAGATATTGTTAAAAATATGCATTTTTATACAAACTCTAGTGATAACCTTTTTTCTGAATGATTTGATTTGAAACTATATGAAACAAGTTCTTTCTTTGTATTATATATGATCCAGATGACATCATTTTGGAAATCTTGGTTAGGGTACTTGATGCTTACAAGTGATTTTCTACCATTTAATGACATATAGTTCTTTTATTTGTACCCACTCTGGTACTTTGTGTGCACATGTACAATTAATAGGACAACACTGTTTCTTTTAATTTTGATCTTCATGTTTTTTCAGCAAAAACACATTAATCCTTGCACTACATGTTTAGTTGCTGGCAGAAACATACACGCCATCAAAGATCCAGAGGCTAAAGCTGCACTTAAAAGAGATTTACAAGAACACTTGGATAGGCAAAGGTTTTTATTGTGAATATATGTGACTTTCGAGTTCATTGCTTTTCCAGAAAAATTTGTTAATTATACACCTGTACAGAAATTATTACGTGACTTGACCAGATTGTGAGTCAAACTGGTTTGCTGCCTGGTAGACTTATTTAAAAGCGATTGTGAGATCATGAAAACAAACATATCTCTATAAACTGTAAATACTTCAATTGAATGAAAAAATAGTCTTATGTGTGTAGAAATATTGCCAAAATCGAAGATTCCATCTTTAATAAACAACAAAGCAATATTTATTTTGATTTATTTCTCTTTATTGCACCTGAAGTCGTCATGCCCAGAAAAAATAATTATATTAAAGAACTTTATCCGGATTCCCCAGCCATTCCGCACTAACCCGAAACTTATGTATATTGTACCATTTTAGCTAACCTGGACAAAAGTTCCATTTGAGCTATTTTTTAAATTGCCATTTTCCTATGTAGGTTGTGTCACATACACTTATTCAGCCTCTCATTTTATCTTCTATTGGCACTATCATTAAGCCAAACAATAATTTAAGTCCTGTTGATGTAAAAGCGTCAATTATAATTAATATTGATAAATATATGCACTATTGTATATTTATTGTTATGAACTAACGTGTGTTCTATTTCTATGAAAAAAAACAATTGATAATGTTTATTTTAAGGAAAGAAAGATTAGATTACTACAATAAGCGAGAAAATGCCATCAGATCCCCCCAACAATACCTCAGCTTGATAATTGATGGTATGGATCAATCCAAAACTGGTGTGCCTCATTTTAGAGGCTGGTCAAGACCAAAAGTATGTATTTGTGTACAGACAAATTAATAAAAGATTTAAATTGATAGGATTGTTCAGATGAATTAAAGAAATTTTCATTTTTGCTGTCTGTTGTACTGTCACAGATGTTGATCTCACTATCCCTATTGTGTCTCACAACCTTGCTGTGTTAAAACAGACAACATAACCCACAAAAATACAAAAAACAACTGAAAAGCAATCAACAACGCAGACTCAATTCGTAACGAGAGTGAAATCAAGTGAAATCAAGTGATAAATCTGTCATAGACAAACACACGTTGGATGAAGTTTTAAACTGCCTACTTCAAAATAGGTTGTAAATTTGTTTCTAGCTCCAGAAGAAAAAAATTGTCTGGACGACCTTTTTTTATAAAAGGATATCTTCTGATGCTCCAGACCATGTAACTCTTAAAGCAAGACTATGGTCAACTGATGAGTGGTACCCCTCAGCTGATGAGGACCAAATAGAATTGTTGCTTTATGATGAAGATGAAAACCAATGTTTTCCCAGAGGTAAGTAATGCAGTAAATAAATAGTTAGTTTGAGAGTTGACTCATGGATAAGATCTAGTCATGAGTATAAATATTTTGAAAAATGCAAGAAAAGACATAAGAAATGAACACGTCATTTCAATTTATGGAATCTTTTAAATATAGTACTTATTTGTTATTCTATAGTTTGCAAATTGAATTATGATTATTTTGTACAGCACACTTTTTTCAATTGTTCAAGCATTGTCTTTTTTGGTGAACAACATACATACTATATAATCATGGTAAATTCCAGATTCTTATGTGGTTGGATATCTATATTAAAAGAGGGTAATATGCATTAGAGCTTTTGCAATGTACATTTTTAATCACATGTAACAAATATCTATGTATATTTAAAATACATAAATAGATCTAAAATATTAAAGTGTGTCTCAATAAAACTAAGTGTATTCACTTTTTGAACTTCCTGTACACATCACAGTAATAATAAACCACATCATTTAGTTCACAATCAATGCAGTAGTCAGAAATAATTCATATCAAATAAAAATTTAATAATCTTGAAGGTTTTTTTTTCATTTTAGATATTCCAGAAATTGTTGCACCAAATTTTGACAAACTTTAGATAATTTAAAAGTTGTAATACGAAAGGTGAAAAACCATTTGAACAACCAAGATAATAAGTGCTGGGAGGATTTTTTGAGAATCCACACCAGCATAGCACAAAAAGAACCGTTTGGCCATTATCTTTGCTGAGGCCAATTCACAAATTTCAACAAATTGAACAGCCTGTCAATATTGAAACACAAATTCATGATGACTTGGAGTTAGAACGAGAACGACCTAAGGTAAGACTTTTTATAGCAATTATTGACGTGTACAACATGTTTATGTAAGTAAAAAGATACTTTCACACTTAAACAGCTTTTTAGTTCACCTAACCCGAAGGGTCACGTGAGCTATTGCCATCACTTGGTGTCTGTAGTCCGTCTGTTAACTTTTACAAACGTTAACTCCTATGACAGCACAAGTCCAAATGCAACCAAGCTTGGTACAGTTGTTTAATGAATATGTGCTACAAAACTCATTTGGATTTTTGACATGGCTACCATGGCTAAAAATAGAACATAGGGGGGTAAATTGCAGTTTTTTGCAAATAACTCAAAAACTGTCAGAGATATCAAAATTCTGGCAAGGGTGAAAGTGATCAGCTGCTCAAGATCTACCAGCCTCGAAAGTTTTTAGAAGATCCAATGACCCATGTAGGAGTTGATGCACTTTTTGTGATTTTTTTTCCCCAAATTTTGCACTTATTAAGCTAATCTTGGAGAGTATAAATGATATTTGAGAAATTTAAAATGCATATTGGTAAGCACATCAAGATCTACAAAATTTGTAACAGGATCTAAGTTGTAGGTCTGTTACTTTTAGGACTTATTCCCCTTAAAATGTCATTTTAACTGCCTTTCCTCAAGATATAAAAATCATTAACTTCTCAAACACTTTAAGTTTAATTGTAATTAAACTTAGTACAGTCGTTTAGTGACATGGGTGCTACAAAACTATTGTTCGGATTTCAGATTTGTTAAAAAAACATGGCTGCCGTTGCTAAAAATAGAACATAAGGGTAAATTGTAGTTTTTTGCTGATAACTCAAAAATGGGGATATATATCAAAATTCTGATTCCAATTAAAAGTGTTGAGCACCTTGAGATCTACCTGCCCTGCAATTATGGAAAAGATCCAACTACCTATGTAGAAGTTATTGCCCCTTTTCCTGATTTATTTATTTTTGCACATTCTAAGCTTAATATCTTGAAAACTATAAAAGATATTTAAGAAATTTAAATTGCATATTGTTTAGCACATCATGATATATGTAACAGGATCAAAGTTGTAGGACTGTCTTGTTTAGGAGTTACCTTAAAATGCCAAAATTGACCATTTTAACTGCATTTCCTCATTGTATTGCAAACTGTAAAAGCTAGAAAAAAACTTGTAATAAACATATTGCTTAGCAAGCTATGGTCCTACAAAAAATTCAGTTCAATGTTCAATGGAAGTTTTTCAATAACCATTTATAGGGAAAAATGTTTTTGCATTATATAGCCTAAAATTTTGGCATTCAATTGGAGTCTCTTGTTAAACTTACTACACTTGAGTTTTGATGCCCTATCTACAAAAGTAGGGGGCATATAGTGTTCGGGTCTGTTTGTCCGTCCGTCCCAATTGTTGCAAGATGGGGCATTATGTCTTTTGCACAAATTCTTTTATAATAAAAAAAACATTTTTGTTACAAAGATTTCAAGTACTTTTTTATATCGATACTTATATTAAGACTTTAGAATTATACAAATAAAAGAAGAAATGAACTATATTGAAAGTGTTAAATAAAAGTTACATGACGTACCCTCTTGTTTGATACCTTCTGTAATTATAGCAGTTAGGTGTGAATATAGCTCTCTATTGACTAATCATATTGATTTAGTCATAAAACTGAAAGAAGAACTTTTGAAATTGTGATTTGTAATTTAAAAAGCATAGTCAAACAAATACTGTTTATCCTATAAAAAATCAAAGAAGTGAAACAGTATATATTACTATCAAAACATTATTATCTCCTGTTTTTTTACAACCAGCATTTTTAAAATTTCTGAATGCATTTTACCATTGATAGTTTTGTTTTTTATTATATTCATTTGTTTTGCAGGTTAAATCAAGAAAAAGGAAAATGTAACGAATGAATAAAACATTCACCATATGGCATGGATAATGTTCATCATAAGACCCTTGGAAAAAAACAAAAACTGAATAAAGATCAAGTAGAAAAGACAGTCCTTTTTCAAATTTCTTGTACTTAGTAACTTTGGTGACTGTTTAAGTAGTTCAGTTTGATATTATATTTGATGTTATATAGTCATTGTGCAGTAGGTATAACCCTAACCTCAACATACATTTTGCCATGAAGTGCAAAATAAATCTAATTAAGCTTAGGATCTGAGTGGTTGTAACCATAGCTTCTATATTTAATATTGAATAGTTTTTATTTTATGGATGAATCTTTGCTTGCTCCAGTAGAGCTTCCATACGCTTGAGCTAGACTTTAATTTGTGTTTTTGTGACTGACAATTGTCAATAATTATAATTACATGTTTAAGTCTTGTGAAGTCTTCATGTCTTAGGAACTGTTAAGCTTATAGTTATTTAATGTGGTATAGATATGCCCCACCTGTAGCCTTGGACAGTAATGTTCCATCTCTTAGATCTTGACCTTAGTTTTTCTGGCTGATTGGCAATTTCTGAAACATTATAAAAAGTATCAAAACAGTATTAATTTGATTGTCCTAGCTATATTCAAGGAGTGGTCTCTCATTATCCGCATTTAAATAAAAAAAATGGAATATCAAAAACCAAAATTATCGAAAGAAAAGTCCTCAACCCAAAACTTTTCAGCAGTCAAACCAGCACTGATGATATCATGTGCACTATATAAGGAAAGACACCTGGTGTTTTAAACAGGAGTTTTAATAAAACAAATGGTGGCTGTGATTACCCTCAGGGACCTTTGGTTCATCAGGGGCAGTTATCAATCCATTGGTTTCAAACTACAAAGTACATATTGTACCAAAGTGGTATCCATAAAGCGTTCAATTTGGTTATGCTTTATATTGATATTTCAAGGAGTAGCCTCTCATCAGTAGCATTTGAATCAAAGCATTGTAAGGTCAAAACTGAAAAATGGCAAAGAAAAGTACTGTACCAAAAAAAGGTAAAACAGGTAGCCTGTTCAGTAGCATTAATGATCAAGTTTTATGAGATTAAATATATCATTTCACATTTTTTGAAATCCTCGAAATAGAAAGAAAAAAAACTCGGATAAAATCCTTCTGTAAAAGAATATGATTGTCAGAAAGATTTCCATATTTATAATAATGTTATGTATATTTTTATACTTTGAGATCTATCGTTGTGTAATAAAAACATGTTTCAATATGGCTACAATTATTATGTACTTTGCATTTATTTACCTTTTACTATCTTAATCTTGTTTTTTTAAATACATGTATTTAATATTTTGCAAATATCAAATAAAAGAAAAAATAAGAAGACGTGTTCTGTTGCACATTACTGGAAAAATGATTGATTGTTGTTTGTTTTATGTTTAAGAAAAGGACAAAACAGTTTTGATTACATTTTTCTCAAGGATTTTTCAATGAGAAATATAATATTTTTGTAACTTTAATTTATTTTGGTCTTCTTTTGAAAAAAAAATTGAATTCCTTGTGAAATGTGGATGGAAAGTTCACCAAAGGCTGCATGTGTCAAAAATTTGTCAGTCTACCATGGGTTTCATGTGTCCAGATGTAAAAAAAAATGTTGGAAAAGGCAAAAACAGTTAGTCCACTCCAAGGGACTTGCGAATCAAGCCGGGTAATTTTTTATAAATATTTTTCTTATAATCCGCTGCATTATCTCTATACTAGTAAGAAGCAAATTGAGTGAAATAATTCTTCTTATAACCAATTATTAACGGCCCGTTAGAAAAAGTGAATATGAAAAATTCATGACTGGTTAGTAATCATTAGATTCAATTCGACTATATAAAGTGTTAGTAAAAATTACTTGGCTCAATTCTGACTGTTCCTAGGAGTGAAGTCGATACAAACGAAAGCAACACTAAGAAACAAATACCACTAAACTTACAGAGAAATCTGAACTAGAATTACGAACTTGGTAAAGAAAATAGACACAATTAAGCGCTCCTGGAAGAAAAAAACAGTACCAGCAATAATGAATGGCAACTCTTAACAATATCCTGTAAGAAAGTATAAATATCTTTTTCGGATTTCTTAATGTGCTGAATTGGTGTGTTCCAGAGTATATCTAATCTTTGGTACATGATATTTAAGTAAAATGTCTGTGATAATACACTAGAAATTAGCTAATCTTATCCGTGTGTTCTCTGTGATAATACAGTAGGAATCTGCTAATCTTATCTGTAAGTTCTCTGTGATAACAAGCTAGGAATCTGCTAATCTAATCTGTATGTCCTCTTTGATAAAACGGTAGGAATCTGCTAATCTAATCTGTATGTCCTGTGTGATAATACGGTAGGACTGCTTATCTGTATGTTCTCTGTGATAATACGGTAGGAATCTGCTAATCTTATCTGTTTGTTCCCTCTGAGAAAACGGTAGGAATCTGCTTATCTGTGTATGCTATCTGTATATATGTTCTCCGTGATAATACACAAGGAATCCGCTAATCTTATCTGTATGTTCCCTTGGATAATACGATATGAATCTGCTATCTTAACTGTATGTTCTCTGTGATAATGCGATAGAAATCTGCTAATCTTATCTGTATGTTTCCTAGAATAATACGATAATAAACTGCTCACCTTACTGTATGTCCTCTGTGATAATACGGTAGAAATCTGCTAATTTTATCTGCATATTCTCTGATAATGCGGTAGGAATCTGCTAATCTGATTTGTACGTTATCTGGAATAACACGGTAGGAATCTGCATCTGGAATAACACGGTAGGAATCTGCTAATCTTATCTCTATGTTCTCTGTGATAATGCAATAGGAATCTGCTAATATTTTCTGTATGTTCTCTGTGATAATACGGTAAGAATATGCTAATCTTATTATGTTCTCTGTGATGATACGGTAGGAATCTGCTCATCTTATCTGTATGTTCTCCGTAATAATACGATAGGAATCTGCTCATCTTATTTTATGTTCTCTATGATAACACACTAGGAATCTACTAATCTTATCTGTAAGTTAAAGGTAGGATTCTGCTAATCATATTTGTATGTTCTTTGCGATAATACGGTAGGAGTCTGCTAATCTTATCTGTATATTCTCTGTGATAATACGGTAGGAATCTGCTAATCTAATCTGCATGTTCTCTGTGATAATACGGTAGGAATCTGCTAATCTTATCTGTATGTTCTCTGTGATGATGCGGTAGGAATCTGCTTATCTTTGTATGTTATCTGTATATATGTTCTCTCTGATAATACACAAGGAATCCGCTAATCTTATCTGTATGTTCTCGGTGATAATGCGATAGAAATCCGCTAATCTTATATGTATGTTCCCTAGAATAATACGATAATAATCTGCTCACCTTACTATATGTCCTCTGTGATAATACGGTAGGAATCTGCTAATCTTATCTGTATGTTCTCTGTGATAATACAGTAGGAATCCGCTTATCTTATCTGCGTGTTCTCTATGGTAATACGGTAGGAATCTGCTAATCTTATCTGTATGTGCTCTGTGACAATACGGTATGAATCTGCTTATCTTATTTTTATGTTCTCTGTGATAATACGTTAGGAATCTGCTCATCTGATCTGTATTTTCTCTGTGATAATACGGTAGTAATCTGCTCATCTTACCTGTAAGTCCTCTGTGATAATGCGGTAGGAATCCGCTAATCTTATCTGTATGTTCGTTGTGATAATACGATAGGAATCCGCTAATCTTATCTGAATATTTCCTATGATAATACGGTAGGAATCTGCTAATGTTATCTGAATGTTCACTGTAGGAAACTGTTAATCATATTTTTATGTTCTCTGTGATAATACGGTAGGAATCTGGTAATCTTATCTGTATGTTCTCTGTGATAATGCGGTAGGAATCTGCTAATATTATGTCTATCTTCTCTGATACGGTAGGGGTCTCTTCTCATCTTATCTGTATGTTCTCTGTGATAATGCGGTAGGAATCTGCTAATCTTATCTGTATGTTCTCTGTGATAATACGTTAGGAATCTGCTAATCTTACCTGTACGTTCTTTAATACGGCAGGAATCAGCTCATCTTTTCTGTATGTTCTCTGTAATAATACGGTAGGAATCTGCTAATATTATCTGTATATCCTCTGTGATAATACGGTAGGAATCTGCTAATCTTATCTGTATGTTCTCTGTGATAATACGGTAAGAATCTGCTCATCTTATCTGTATGTTCTGTGATAATGCGGTAGAATCTGTTCATCTTATCTGTATGTCCTCTGTGATAATATGGTATGAATCTGCTAATCTTATCTGTATGTCCTCTGTTATAATGCGGTAGGAATCTGCTAATATTATCTGTATGTTCTTTAATACGGTAGGAATCTGCTCATTTTATCTGCATGTTTTCTGTGATACTACGGTTGGAATCTGCTAATTTTATCTGTATGTCCTATGTGATAATACGGTAAGAATCTGCTATCTTATCTGTATATTCTCTGTGATAATACGGTAGGAATCTGCTCCTCTTGTCTGTATGTTCTCTGTGATAATACGGTAGGAATCTGCTAATCGTATCTGTATGTTCTTTGTGATAATGCGGTAGGAATCTGCTAATCGTATCTGTATGTTCTTTGTGATAATGCGGTAGGACTCTGCTAAATATTATCTTTGTCTTCTCTGCGATAATGCAGTAGGAATCTGCTAATATTGTCACTATCTTCTGTGTGATATTACGGTATGAATCAGGTCATCTATCTGTATGTTCTCAATAATAATACGGTAGGAATCTGCTAACCTTATCTGTATACTCTCTATGATAATACGATAGGAATCTGCTAATCTTATCTGTATGTCCTATGTGATAATGCGGTAGGAATCTGCTCATCTTATCTGTATGTTCTTTTTGATAATACGGTAGGAATCTGCTAATCTTATCCGTATGTTATCTGTGATCATGGTGAAAATACGGTAGGAATCTGCTAATATTTTCTGTATGTCCTCTGTTATAATGCGGTAGGAATCTGCTAATATTATCTGTATGTTCTTAAATACGGTAGGAATCTGGTCATTTTATCTGCATGTTTTCTGTGATACTACGGTTGGAATCTGCTAATTTTATCTGTATGTCCTATGTGATAGTACGGTAAGAATCTGCTATCTTATCTGTATGTTCTCTGTGATAATACGGTAGGAATCTGCTCCTCTTGTCTGTATGTTCTCTGTGATAATACGGTAGGAATCTGCTAATCGTATCTGTATGTTCTTTGTGATAATGCGGTAGGAATCTGCTAATCGTATCTGTATGTTCTTTGTGATAATGCGGTAGGACTCTGCTAAATATTATCTTTGTCTTCTCTGCGATAATGCAGTAGGAATCTGCTAATATTATCACTATCTTCTGTGTGATATTACGGTATGAATCAGGTCATCTATCTGTATGTCCTATGTGATAATGCGGTAGGAATCTGCTAATATTTTCTGTATGTCCTCTGTGATAATACGGTAGGAATTTGCTAATCATATCTGTATGTTTTCTGTGATAATACGATAGGAATCTTATCTAAGTTCTCCGTGATAATACGGTACGAATCTGCTCATCTTATCTGTATGTTCTTTGTGATTAATACGGTAGGAATCTGCTCATCTTATTTGAATGTTCTCTGCGATAATACCATAGGAATGCGCTAATCTTATCTATATTCTATAATAATACTGCTAATCATATCTGTATGTTTTCTGTGATAATACGATATGAATCTGCGTTAAATCTTATCTATATGTTTCCTGTGATAATACGATATGAATCTGCTTAAAACTTATCTCTCTGTTTTCTGTGATAATACGGTAGGATTCTGCTCATCTTATCTGTGTGTTCTTTGTGATTATAAGGTAGGAATCTGCTATAAATCTTATCTATATGTTCTCTGTGATAATACGGTAGGAATCCGCTAATCTTATCTGTATGTTATCTGTGGTAATACGATAGGATTCTGCTCATCATATCTGTATGTTCTTTGTGATTATAAGGTAGGAATCTGCTAATTAATCTTATCCGTATGTTCTTTGTGATAATACGGTAGGAATCTGCTCATCTTATTTGTATGTTCTCTGTGATAATACTGTAAGGGTTTGCTAATCTTATCTGTATATTCTCTATGATTATACGGTAGGAATCGCACAAAACTTGAAAATTATGTTATGTCTGAAAATATGGTTAAATTTCATCTCAGTTTATCATCCTTTTTATGTTAGCCGCCTTTAATAACATATATAGTGTTGTAAGGGCGTAAAACACCAAATCACTCACTTTTCAATGAGAGGATACAAACTAAACTACTTATATTATCAATATGTTCTATCGCAAAAATGTAATATTATCACTGTGTTTTCTTACAACAGCTTAAGAAATAGGGTAAGAAGTTCAACTATCCTGCGTTTTGTTATGGAATTTCTTAAAACAAAGTATTACCGTAGGCTTTATAATTTATATCAAATTTTAATTGAAAACAATGGATACTGAACAGAATTTAGGAAAAGTAAAAGGATTTAGATATCGTCTACTGTTGAAACTTTTGAATGTTTTATCAAATATGTTGCGAAAATTAACTAGAATTTGCAACGCGTCTGACAAAATATTATTATTATTATTATTGCGGAAATTATTTAAAGCATTAAAAACCTTAAAAAGAATAATATGATAAAAAAAATAATTTCTATTTTTGTTGTTACGAAGGCGCTTTAATCAGGTAAACGCTGGGACGATCTTGATTATTTCTGTACTAGTCACTTAGACGCTTTGACTTTATTTGCATTTACTAAAACACTCCGGTAACCAAGATTTGTTATTGGAGGGAAAAATGCGGTTCAACAGTTTTGTTGTTGTTAATGTAAGTTAAACTGTTTTTATAAAGTTTATACATATTAAATTTGTTTAGATATTGTATGTTGGTGTAAGATATGTTCAATCTTTTAATCAAAATATAAAAGTTATTTGAAATCTTAATTTTCTATATATTTGACAACTATATACCATCTGATTACATCTACATTTACATTTACTGGAATACTGTGAAGGGCCGTCAAACAGCATCAACTCACAGGAAAACTTGTGTGGCGTTGCTTCCACGCAAGGTCGTTAAAATTACATATTTACAGATTACGACCCTCTCTGGTAGGCTGTTCCATTCCTGTAATGTCTTCGGGAAAAAGCTGTACTTGTAGTTGTCGTAGTTGCACCTGATAGGTATAAAACTGTTGCTGCTCTGTTCTCTTGTGGTTCTTGTAGGTCTGGCTATGTATGGTGGTAGCCTCAGAGCACTGATGTTGTTGACGCATTTGTAAAGGTTCACCAGTTGCTGTTCTTTTCTCCTCTGCTTAAGGGATGTTCATTTCAAATCCTGGAGCATGGCAGTGACACTTTGGTGGCGCATGTAATGACCGGTTACAAAGCGGGCAGCTATACGTTGCGTTTTCTAGATGGAGTCTATCTGGTATTGGCGATATGGGTCCCACACTGATGATGCAAGATTAGGTCTGATCAGTGTCACATATGCCTTTTCTTTAACTTCTGGGTTACACTTGTTGAGATTTCTCATGAAAAAAGCTAAGATGGTAATTTGGTCGATGTGGTGGTTCCAGTTGAGGTCATTTCCCAGTTCCACTCTGAGGTATGGATGGTGGTCTACCTCCTCGAGTGCTGTGTCATCGATGTTGTAGATGATGTTGGACGTGATGTTTTGTCTTGACCTCTTAAGTTTCATGACATAACATTTCTTGGCGTTGAATCTCATAAGCCATTTCTTCGACCATTCCGTCATTCTGCTGATATCTTCCTGCAGTTTGTGTGTATCTCTGTCTCTGAGTCAATGATGCGATAAAGCAGACAGTCATCCGCGAAAAGTTTCACCTCTGAATTTACGCCATCGCCGATATCGTTCACATACAGTAGAAACATCAAGGGTCCCAAGACTGTTCCTTGGGGAACTCCTCAGTCGACGTGTACTTCGGTGGAGGCTTCATCGTCGAGAACAACTCTTTGCCTTCGTGTTGTTAGCCAGTGTTCAATTCATTCATTGGTGTAGTCTCTGATTCTATAGTAGTTTAGCTTCATGAGTAGTCTTTTATATTAAACAGGACTATGACTTACTACTTCATGGTCACTCTTTCCTGGTTTTACTTGGATGTCCTCTATAAGGTCCTGGGAAGTGGTCAATATCAGGTCTAAAATATTATCATTTCTAGTTGGTTCGTTTGTCATTTGGTGAAGAATTGTCTTTGCAGATATCTATGGCTCTCTGATTAAGTTGTTTGAGTATTGTGGTCGATCTCTGATAGTATTATTTGTCCAGTTTATGTCTGGAAGTGTGAAATCCCCTGCTAGGATCAGGTTTGTATCTTGACCCAGATCAGTTGGCTGTTTGTGTTTAAGTCTACCTCTGGTGTAACAATTAAGCTGCTGTGGATTGCAATAAAAACGCCTCCTTCTCCCTTCTTTTTGTCCTTTCGGTGTATGTCATACTCGTCTCTTGGGAAGACTTCCTCGCTTCTAATGGTTCCATCTAATTTTGACTCACATCCACAAATGATATCAGGCTTGTGTTCATCTAGAATTTGGTTAAATAGAGCCTGTTTTCTATTGCTGACTAGGCTGTTACAGTTTACCAGCATCAATTTAATGTTTCTCTGTCTATTGTTTGGATGTAGTTGTTCATCGTTACTGTCACTGGAAGTGTTTATTGTTGATTCGCAAGTTTCATCTTCATTGCTACTGTCTGTGTCTTCCTCATTGCGGCTACTATATGGGTTACTTGTGTCTATATCGTTGTCCTCTATTGATGTTGTGCTGAGGTTTATTGTTCCGCATGGTGGACATGTCCATGTAAAATGACTGATTGATTGTAACCTATTGTATTCTGTTACGATACATTGTATTTTAAATTGTTTTGTTTTAAGTCAGGTTTTCTAAGATATAATATGAACACAACTTGCCTAACAATGGTTAAAGATTATATCACGCTATTAAAATTATGTGTTTGTGTCACACGATAAGGTTGAAAATCCCATTTTATTACCTTATCTTTTTCAAATAAAAATAGAAACGAAGTTTATTTGCTATATAGCTACATGTAGGAAGAAAGGCAGAATGCATACGTGGTCGCTCGACTTCAGTAAATGAGCTTGATATTTAAATATTCAAAGCATAGACATATACTAGGTCCCTATCATCCGCGAAAAGTTTCACCTCTGATTTTACGCCATCGCCGATATCGTTCACATACAGTAGAAACATCAAGGGTCCCAAGACGTCGTTGGTATATAACAAAAACAATTGAATAATTCAAATTATTGACGAAACAATAAATCCTACGACCTCACTGTTTCTGCAAATCAAATTAAGTGACCACTTTATTGTCCAAAAATTTATAACCTGCATACATGTATCACCATCGACCAATTCTGCATATGTTAATGTTTTCAATATACCTGTAATTGAGTATTAAGTAACATTCTGTAACATGTACTGTGATTTAAATGAAACATTTTCACCAAAAAGAATTTTAATCAACACAAATGCTACTTGATTAAACTTATAATCAATCGATTATCTGGATTATAGTAAATTCATCCCAATTCAGCATGAACCGTCTTGATTGAAATTAATCATAACACAATGTCTCGGGTTATTTAATCCATTCCAATTCAAGACGAACCGTCTTGATTAAACTTAATCATGACACAAATAATTCATGGTATCTGGATTATATTTAATCCATTCTAATTGTTTTTAAAGTAAGCTTAAATTTAATCATAAAATGTTTTAAATTTCTAAATGAAATTGACGTGATTAATTTTAATCTGTGAATACCGTAAGCATTAACGACACTATTTTTAAATGATACGATTTTGCCTGGTTTCAGATAAGACCTCATGAAGATTTCATTTAATCTTTTGAGTTACTACCGAGACAATATGTTGGATCATAAATGTTGCATGGAAGGACATCATGTTAAAACATATCCATGGTTTTCTATCGTGTGTTACTGATCTCTCATGATATCACCAGAATACAGTAGAACAAGCGAAATTCCAGAAAATCCCACATTTGAGAAAATTGGCACCAAAAAAGACTTTCTCATTTCAGAAAATACTTGGTTTTATATGGTTAGTCATTTTTACTATTATTTCATTGGATTATGGATTAAAAACTGTGTGTATGCAATGATATAACTATTTGTATAGTTAGTATTTAATGACATAACTGTGAAAAAAAAGCAAAAAGAAGTATTCAAACATTGTGGATATCAACTAATTTTTATTATCAACCGAGAGCTTTATGATGCGATAATAAACCAACCATCGCTAATGACTCTACTATACACCAATCCGTAAAAACCATTAACATTATTTATATCGCGCAGCTATTCTATTGTGTACGTGAAGTCATTCGATTTACCTCTTATTTACATTTATTTTTTATATACAATTTAATACCCTTGTAATTCTGATTTCTATTTCATAATTCATAATTATAGATAGACTTAACGCCATTTAAAGTAACCTCTTACTCGACAATAAGTGTTAGTTTTAGTTGACTAATACATCTGGAAAAAATTATATATTAAAAAACGTATTGATACGCTGTAAATATCATATAAATCTATTTTAGTAATTTTAATATTGTTATACTTTTGATAGTTGCAAAAGGCTGATAAAACTCTCATCCTTTCGCAAAAAATATTTCATAAATTATATGATAGTCTCTTCCCTCAGAGGGTGCATAAATTAACAAAAAATATTTATCTTACACGTTGTTCAACAACGTTCCAGCTGATGTATCAAATGTCAAATCGATTCTGAAACACATATTAATAGTGTGATTTAAATGTATATTCAATGATAAATATTATATCTTATTTTAACTAAATTCATTTCTAGATATAAAAGGGCTAGTCTTAATGTTAAGAAGTTATGCACACTGCAAATCTCCGTAATAAAAAAAACAATTTGGATATTGTTAATCCAAAATGATATATTTATTTGCATTTTGCATAACAGAAACCAAAGAAGACAAATGGAGGATTGGAATGAGGTTAGAAAAGTTTAGCAATTATATACACATGCAAAGATATGTGTCGCGCACGAAACACGCCAATTGGTCTTAAAATCACTATAATACGAATCGGATGTATCGACAATTACAATCAAATATACGCAGTTTTATTCTGAAAATAAATAACGACCAGACAAATTTATATGATGTACACTGACTGTTGTAAGTGGTAAATTATCCAATTAAACGTCGGACCAATAAATATGTGTCACTGGCGATTAGTATAAATATAAATGAATGTGTGTAATATGGCAATAATCGTATTTTAAATACTCTGCGATAAATACTAAAAAAGCAATTCAATCAATGAGCAATAATAAAACGCACGCCATCCAGCGTGCATATAAAGCAAAAAATATCCTGATTTGGAAGGTGCACATACATGTATCTACGATAAAGAAGTTTTTGAGCCCTTGTTGAGTTTTTATGCTGATAGAAATGAATTAATAAAACAGTGAACTGATGAAAAATAATGTTACATTCATATGTGCACCCGCTGTGCTATTAATATAGATTTTGTTTCAACACTACTAGCAGCATACGTGGCTACTGACGAACTGAACTAATCTTAATTTCATGCACACGTTGTAATAATTTCCGCGCACCATGTATTATTTTTTGTGCACATTCTATTTATTTCACTCGTCTTTGAGTACCGAAAATATGAACATTTTTTGTTCTAAAGGTATTCTTTATACGATGGCATCAGAGATATAAAGTATTTTAATTACTGACATATTAAGGCATCAGTTATTTCGTATAGATCAAACATCTTTTGTCTATTAGTGTGGCTATTTATTTAACTCGCCATTGTGTCCCCAATAAGCAAATATTAAGTTTGTTAATTGCCATTTTTGTTTTATTATTATTATTTTATTACTAAAAAGATTTGACTAAACTGCCTGATATTTACAGAGCAATTGTTCAAATTTATTTTTCTAGTACTCTGAACCACTTCACCTTGCGGTAATTCAAAACCAAAAAGACACAGTGGAACTCCTTATATCACAGGGAGCTAGCATAAACTCCAAGGATAGGAAGGTGCGTATTTCTCGGAGTAAAGGCATGGTTTGCTACAGTGTTGTGTTGAATCATACAATACATTTTAATGTTCATTAAATATGGCCGCAAGTTACAGGATTTACTGAAAGATGTAACATAAAGCGAATAACATCCGTTTCTTATACAACGTTGTTTTTCATACTTAAGTAAAATTTTGTACATTGTTTAATTTCTGATTAGAAAAACATTCATTATTTTATTCGCAAGTTTATTTGATCGGATACAAAAACATTTGATATATGTAGCTGTATTATTACACAAAGAAAACTGAAAGACAAAATTTATGTTATTTACAGTATTAAATGTTGAATAAGCATTTTTTATATTTGTTGTTCTAGGGACGAACGCCGCTGTATTTTGCGTCAGAAAGAGAACATGAGGACATAGCTTCCCTCCTTGTTTCAAGTGGGGCCGACATAAACTGCAAGGATAAAGACGTGTGTATTTCTGTATTCTTTACTACAATTTTGCGCTGAATCATCAATTGTAACGTTCTTTGTGTTAAGGCCACATGTTATAAGAAAAAAAGGAAAGAAAACCGACCGAACAACAAGAGACAAAAGTCAAGGGACAGTTAAAAATCCGGATATAGACAAAACGCAAAACAAAAACCAAAAACACAAAACACAAGAGAGTAACCCGAACCCAATAAAAACCAAGGGTTCACTCAGGTGCTCCGGACGAGTAAGCAATGCCTGCCTCTAATTAGACACCAGTCGAGTTACTCTTTGTCATGTCTAGGGAAAGGTCAAATCCAGGAATAGGAATCACTACCTATGACTCAGCAAACATGTCTGATCGTATTTGAGACGCTGATTTCCCATAACGATCAATTAAGTCATGGTAACGACCATAGAACTTCTGGAGAGATAACATCAACCTAGGTGCAGCAAACCCTTGTTTGAGTAGTTTAGCAGTCAACAGCAGGGATCGGTCTAAAAAATCGGAAAACCGATAAATTTCTTTTATTCAATGTCGTGTATTAATTTATTTTAAGACAAGTGTGGCCATTTATGTAGTCGTACGTAATAAGTAAAACTCAGCCTTTCACAATAACTTACGATATCTTTATAAGATTTGTATTGACAGACAAGAAAAAACACCCATTTATACTTAAGTTTTATTTGATCTGATACAAAAACTTTTGATGCCTAAAGCGATACTACTTATATGGAGAAGATTTGAAAAGGTAGCCGTATAACTTATATGGCTCAGATTTGAAGACAAGATATCTGTTATTTACAGAGAAAATGTTGACTTAACATTATTTTACATTTGCTGTTCTAGGGATCTACCCCACTCCCAAGAATAGGGAGGTGCGTATTTCTCGGAGTAAAGGCATGGTTGTACTGTGCTGTATTGAATCATACATTTTAATGTTAATTTTGTTAAGGCCACAAGTTACATGATCTACTGAGTCGTTTCACATGGAGAAAATATCAGCCGTTTGTTATAAACCGTTGTTTTTCATACTTTGACCAAAGAGAAATCGTTAGTACAGTTTTTATTCCTGACAAGAAAGACATTCATTATTTTATCCGCAATATTATGTGATCTAATACAAAAACTTTTAATATATGTAGCTATATTACTTACACGGAGAAAATTGGAAGACAAAATATATGTTATTTACTGTGTTAAATGTTGAGTTTAAGAATTATTTATATTTGTTGTTCTAGGGACGTACCCCACTGCATTTTGCGTCAGAAAGAGAACATGAGGACATAGCTTCCCTCCTGGTATCAAGTGGGGCCTCCATAAACTGCAAGGACAAAGACGTGTGTATTTTCAATTCTTTACTACAATTTTACGCTGAATCATAACTTGTAACGTTCATAATTATGTTAAGGCCACATGTTATAAGATTCAATCATGCATGTCGTGTATTAATTTATTTTCAGATAAGTGCGGCCATTTATTTAGTCTTTCGGAATGAGACAAAATCAACTATTTACAATGACATACGATATCTTTATTACATTTGTATTGACATACGAGAAAAACCTTTGACACTTGAAGCGATTTTACTTATATGAAGAAGAGTTGAAGGCAGGATATCGGTTATTTACAGAGAAAATGTTGACTTTTAACATTATTTTACATTTGCTGTTCTAATGACCTACCCACTCCCAAGAATAGGGAGGTGCGTATTTTGCGGAGTAAAGTCATGGTTTGCCTGTATTGTACTGAATCACACATTGTAATGTTAATTTTGTTAAGGCTACAAGTTACAAGATTTACTGAGTCATGTCACATACAGAGAATATCAAGCGTTTGTTATAAAACGTTGTTTTTCATACTGTGACGAATACAGAGTGTTAGTACATTTTTTATTCCTTACATGAAAGACATTAATAATATCCACAAAATTATTTGATCAAATACAAATATTTCGATATATGTATCTGTATTACTTAGGCGGAGAAAATTGGAAGACAAAATATGTGGTATTTCCAGTATTAAATGTTGAGTTTAAGCATTAATTATATTTGTTGTTCTAGGAATATACGCCACTTCATTTTGCGTCAGAACGAGGACACAAGGACATAGCGGCCCTCCTTGTGTCAAGTGGAGCCGACATAAACTGCATGGATAAAAACGTGTGTATTTCTGTATTCTTTACTACAATTCTACGCTGAATCATAAATTGTTCAGACCATATGTTACAAGATTCATTTATTCATGTCGGTCATTAATTAATTTTAAGATGAATGCGGCCATTTATTAAGTCGTACGAATGAGACATTCACCATTTACAATAACTTACCATACCTCTGTAACATTTGTATTAACGGACAAGAAAAACACCCATTTATACGTAAGTTGTATTTAATCTAATACAAAAACGTTTGACACTTGTAGCGGTATTAATTATGTGGAGAATAATTGAAGAGGTAGCTGTAAAACTCGTATGGCGATAATTTAGACGAGATATATGCTGTTTACAGAAACAAATGTTGACTTTTAACATTATTTTATATTTATTGTTCTAGGGACCTACCCACTTTAGTTTTGTTCGAAAGAGGACACAATGACATAGAGATTCTACTTGTGTCATCGAGGCTAACATAAACAGCAAGAAGAAAATATAAAATCTTGATAAATAAAAAAGCCTTTTTATTTTAAATGTCTGTATAAGGAAGATTTCATGACAAAAACCGTTCTGTACTATAGAGATATTGTTGTGTTTAAATATTGTATCATATCTAATATTCTAGGGCAAAAAACCACTTGAGTTTGCTGCAGATAAAGGCCATACAGATATAGCAGCCCTTCTTATTGAATGGGGTTCTGAGTTTAGCAGCAAAAATAAAGATGTGTGTATTCTACAGTAGAAGTTTCTTTTTTAGTTTTATTTTGAACAGAATAAATAGACATAAATCGTCATACAAAAATAGTTTTTTCTTTAAATAATTTTATCATAGTGAAAAGTATGATGAATCTTCAACGGAAGAAATGCCATAACACTATTTCATACCAGACAAATATTTTACCGTTAGTGATTTATTTTTGTACTGAAAGAGCTTATAGGTTTTATGACATAACTTACAAATACTTACCGCTGTTTATGTAGCTATGTTACTTTATTCAGAAGATTTCAAAACAAATTGTGTTGTGTTCTAAGATGGTGTTTATTTTTTTGTTTTGGGACAGACACTACTTTACATGATGGTAGAGGGGGGCAAAAGAGAAGCAGCAGCTCTTCTGATATCACGGGGCGCTAACATTAACACCAAGAATACAATGGTATGTATTCCTAAGGATAAGGTCGTGTTTAATTTCGTGGATGGTTGTATATAATAAGAAAATATCAATTTTTCTCTAGTTATAGTCGACATATTATATTGATTAAGTAATGTTTGCTTTACGTTTATTTAAAATATTTCCGTTATATTAAGGACGTAAACAAATTTACAAACAATGACAATATACAAAAGATATCTATATAATGCAAGGAGTGTGGCACTATTTAAACGCGTAACCCCCTATGGTCCCTGTCAGGCCTTCCGTATCACAACCGAATAACCCCTTACGAAAAGGCCTTTCGTAAGTCCACATGTGAACGAGCTGCGCACCTCTAAGATGGAGCATTAGGCATCTTAAAAGTACAGTCCCAGCCGAATTGTTATAAGAGTTATTGATAAATATCTCGTAATGATAAATTTTGCCATAAGTGTGGACATTTATTTAATTAGTTTATTTGCACCGAATCATAAATATCATTCGCATCAATATTATTAATAGTATTGTATAAGAAGTGGTTTTGTAAGTTCATCCCATATAGATTTATAGTACATTTTTAATGGCTGGCACGACAAACATGTCACACAAGCCGAATATTTCAATATTATCGCAAACTTTGTTACAGTATGTTACAGTATGTTACAGTATGTTTGTCCTGAATTTACATTTATCCAGTCTCGAAAAACTAGAACAAGAACTACCTCTTTTACTTCAATTAAGAAGATCTGATGACCAATTGGCAGTTATTAACAAAGATATTTTTTGTTTAAATAATATTTCTTTTCTAGAAAACCACACTTCTTCACCTAGCGGTTATTAAAGGCCACACAGACACTGTGGACCTTCTTGTATCACGAGGGGCGGACGTAAACTGCAAGGATAAAGAGGTGTGTATTCCTCAATGCTTTGCTACAATTTACGCTTAATCATAAATTGTAATGTTCATTTTGTTATGGCTACATTTTACAAGATTAATTAAGACATGTTGTGTATTAATTTATTTTAAAACAAGTGCGGCCATTACTTCAGTAGTATCTGAGTACGAAATGAGAAAATATCCACTTTTTCCAATAACTTACGATATCTTTACTATATTTTTAGTTGCAGACAAGATAAAACACCCACTATTTTATGCTTATGTTTCAATTGATCTGATGCAAAAAAACATTCGTTACTTGTAGCGGTATTACTAATATGGAGAAGATTTGAAGACAATATATGTTATTTGCAAAGTACATGTTGACTTGAAACATTATTTTATATATGTTGTTCTAGGGAAGTACCCCACTTCATTTTGCTTCCGAAAGAGGATACTTGGACATGGCTTCCTTACTTGTTGCATTGGGGGCTAAAATAAACAGCAAGGATAAAAGGGTATGTAATCGTCAGTGTAGGTCGAAGTGTTACTCGATTCTTATATACTGAATCATATGAACTTTTTTATGTCCATCTTGTTATGTCGATTTCTAAGATTCATTGATCAGTTTTTTTATAATTATATTTTTCACCAGACATTTGGTCATTTGTTTCTTGTGTACAAATTAAGCTAAATATCTTTACAATGTTATTTTTAATTGGGTCACAGAGATCAAAAGAGCATCATGTATGGCCAATTTGATATAACACCTATTTGCGACAAACGAAATATCGCACAATAAGTGGGACAAATAATTTTATTCCTTTTATTAAACCTATAGCAAAAGCTACCTTTGTCTGTAGCTGTGCAATTTGAGACATTTGATGACAAAAGTTTGTTCCTTGCAGAGTAAATGTTGTGTTTAGATCTTGTTTTCTTTTGTTTTAGAAGTCTACACCACTTCATCAGGCAGCAATGCAGGACCACAAAACAATTATAGCTTTCCTTTTAAAAAAGGGGGCTAACATAAACAGCAAGGATGGGAAGGTATGTATTCCCAGTTAAGGTTATGTTGCATTTTTTGTTATGTTTCAGAAAATATCTGTTAAGACAACATATTACGTCGTTCATTTATTTCAGATAACGATTTATTTTACTCCATATGTGGCCATTTCGTATTCTCGATTCTGCCTACGTAGTAAGAAAATAACTTTTAGTACAAAATATGTGTTTGCACTTTAATCAAAAAGAGACATACAATAAATCTTAAATTGCTGGAATGATAAAACATCATTCTCATATGCAAACAAAATATTTCACCATAAAGTTGGACGTTTATTTTTCTTTTTATTTCATCCAGAACGATTAAATATAAAATTTTATTAGATCTTAACTAAAACAACTTTTGGTTTATGTTTAAATATTTCATTCATGAAGAATATTTGATAAATTGTTATTTAGAAACAATTAGCTTGATTTAAGTATTGTATTATATCTATTATTCTAGAGAAAAAAACCACTTGATTTTGCGACAGATAGAAAACACACAGACACAGCAGCCCTCCTTATAGAAGAGGGTGCTAAATTTAGCAGCCAGAATAGAGAGGTATTCAACTGCGGAAGGTCGTGTGTTTGTATACATTATTATAAAGCATAACTCTTCACTCAAAATCTTTATAAAAAGTGTATTTTATACTTTAATCATAGAGACATATATTGTCCATCTTCAATGGTGCCATGATAAAACATCCCTTTTTTATACAAGCCAAAGCAAATTATTTCACCTTTAATACTTTTTAATATTTTTGCCCTTAATGGAAACAGGTAGTATTAGATGTATTACAAAAACCACAGTTGTTTATGTAGGTGTGTTACTTACATTGAGAAGATTTCATAAAAATCAGGTTTTTATTTACATTAAAATTATGTTATAATTAAACATTGAATTTTATTTATTATTCTTGGGTCAGACACTACTTTACATGATGGTAGAGGGAGGCCGTACAAAAGCAACAGCCCTCCTGATATCAGGCGGAGCTGACATTAACACCAAGAATAACATGGTATGTATTCCTTTGTTAAATTATGGTGTTTTATTCGTTTTTGTGTTGTTGTTTGCCCCATGGCAATGTTTGTGTGTTTTGGACTTCGTGCTTTGGTTGCAACTTTGGTATTTCTTCGCTTGTATCATGGTCGACATGTTGTATTTATTGTTTGACCATGACAAGAACTACTTTCGTATTTAGCTCTATCACATCCATTGTGAAGAATGTTTTGAGTTTAAAAAGGGACTTATATTTATTGTAGAACTCAACACCACTTCACCGAGCTGCAATGCAAGGTCATACAAACATGGCAGTCTTCCTTGTATCACGGGGGGCTGACATAAACTGCAAGTATATGGTGGTTTGTATTACTCCATGACAGGTCATGTTTTACTACATTTGTGTGCAGAATCATAAGTTTTAATGTTCACTTTGTTAAGGTCAAAGGGTACAGGATTGATTGATTTATTTCAGTTTTATAATGGCCATTTATATTAATTGTACTTGTATACTGAACCAAAGTTTATTTAAAAAATTAAACAACGAAAACATTTACAATGCTTTTTTAAGGCTAAAAGTATAAAACATACAATAATGCTTGCAAACTACTTACTGTTTATTTAGCTTACTTGTCTATTGTCCAAAATAAGAATGCTATTTATTTGTTGCAACAATTTTATTATATGTATACATATATGGAAAATATTGAGCTATTGATGTCTTTATTAAACATTTGTAGTTTTCTATTTGCTGTTCTAGGGACGTAACCCACTTCATTTGGCGGCGGATAAAGGATACAAAGACATAGCAGCCTTCCTGATATCAAAGGGGGCTGACATAAATAGCAAGGACAACTATGTATGTGTTAATCAGTGGAGGATTTATTTTACTAGTATCTGTTCTGTTAAAATCTACGTTCATCTTGTTAGGGTGGACATGTAACACGATTCTTTGATTAACTTAAGATGATATATTGCTCCAGATGTCTGGCTAATCGTTTTACTTGTCCCTAAAGTATACACAGAAAGTATACATCTTACAAAATGTTTGTTTCAAAAAGTCTGGTACATCTTTGTTATATGACCCAATAAAATATATATTATTTCAGGAAAACGAAATATTTGACCAAAAATAGGGCAAATTCTTTAGCTCGTCATGATAATTTGTATTTTTATATTTTAAATTCTATTAGATCTATAGAGAACAACTTTAGTACGGTGCTGCATTGCTTAAATCACCACAAAAAGATTTGGTCACACACAAATCAGATATTTACACAGACAATTATGTGTATAAACATTGTTTAATTCTTATTGATCTAGGAGTTTACTCCGCTTCACCGATCTGCAATGCAAGGTCACGTAGACACGACAGCCTTCCTTGTATCACAAGGAGCTGACATAAACAGCAAGGACACAAAGGTATGCATTGCTCTGAAATGTTTTACTTCCTATTTCTTGCTGTCCAAAAATATCAATGTTTAGCTTGTTATGGCTAAAATGTTAAGAAAGTTATTGATTAATTGCTGTTAATGATTTATTTCACTTTAAGTGTGGTCGTTTTTATATTGTTATTTGAGAAGAAAATATGAAAATATCAATCTTAGTTACAAAAATGTTGTTGTCTTAATTCTTTTCCCACAAAGATCTAAAACTTTGAAGAATGGAATAAAACAGCAATTTTTTAAACAAACCAAATGTTTCACCTAAATCGAGGCAATGTAATTTACTCGTCTTTATTTCCTAAATGATGAAATATTAAAAGTTATTAGATCTATAAAAAAAAGAAAAAGAAACTTCTTTTGTTTTTGTAGCTTTGTGACTTGACAGCTTTACACTTATTATTCTAGGGAGACGCACCACTTGATTTTGCGATAGATCAAGAAGACAAGAAAACTGCAACCTTCCTTGTAGCACGTGGTGCCGACTTCAGTAGCCATAATAGGCAGGTATGTATTCCTCTGAAGAAGGAATTCGTACTTATCAACTTTTTCTGCAAAAAAGTTGTATTTAGTACTTTGACTACAGAGGACGCTATGTTCATCTGACATTATTTCATCTCCATTGTGGATATTATTTTTTCTTGGACGAGAAAACTCCTGTTATAAGATTCTTAGGTGCAGATAGCCTTAGCCGGATTTGGTATAACGTTTTGGAATTTTTATAAGAAAATATCTCCAACATCATTATCATTTGGGTTTTAAATGTTGTTTGCAAATTTTGGATTTTAAATATTGTTTGCCTCCACTAATAAGTCTTGATTAAACAATCCGCGCGTCTGGCGTTGTAAATTATATAAACCTTGTTATCTTTGATGACATTTTGTTTCTTAGAAAAACTTCCTTGTATGTAGATGTAATAAATACATTGAAATATGTTGATTTATCGAGTTTGGTTAAATAAGATTTAATTTTTTTCTTGAATAGAAACTTCTTTACATGATGTTAGAGATATGTACCACAGAAATGGCTGCACTCCTGAAGTCAGGTGGGACGAACATAAACGCTAAGTATAACAGGGTATGTATTCCTCTGTTGAATGTCGTTTTCAGCTTCATGTTTGTATTGAATCAATAGATATTTATGATCATCCTATGATAGCCGACCTGCTATTATAATTATTGATAAATATCAATTATATATATCATCAAAATGTGGTTGTTTATTTTATTATTTTCTAAGTAAACAAACAAAAAATCATCAATCTTCACAAATGTGGCTTTTCAAAGACGAAGATGCAATATGGTGCCTCAATTTCCTCTATGACAAATATTTTGTCGTCCCTGCAGACCAGGTTTCTAACAACAAAGTGTTTGTATGTAAGTCACATTAATATGAATGCCACATTAACGAGTTAGGCATCATTGATAACTTTGGTAATTCCGCATTCAAACGAACCTCATTTGACAAAGATGAAATCCTGGTTAACCATAAGTCCTTCATGATTTCTTCAAATATTCATTACGACAAAGAGTCTGAAGATTTACCATACTTGTATTGGATTCCATAGCCGGTTTATCTACGTGCTCTTTGTCAAAACGGTTGACTAAGATATTGTTTGCAGTGAATGATGGGCAGCAGAAATATTGTAATACTGCTTATTTGGGTTTCTCGGACTTTATTTGTAGATTATCTTTTTTGACAGTTTCCTCGGTGTTTGGTATTTTGTTATAACCTTCATTTATTTTACTTAGGCCACAGAGTGCTCTGCAGTACGTGTTAAGTAACTGTAACAATAAGCATACGTTAGTACATACAAACCCTTTATTTAACTACAAATAAACGGTAATCGAAGATACTAAGGTTAATAGAATACAAGACTTGATATTTATTTAACTCATTGATGATGAATAAGTTTTATTAGTTTGTTACAAAAACGACTTTTGGTTTATGCATCTGTTACTTACACTGAGAAGATTCGAGGAAAAAATATATGCTATTTACAAAAAAACTGTTGCATTTAAACAATGTTTTATACATATTGTTCTAGGTAGACAGGCCAGTTAATGCAGCAATATGTGAAGTACGTGCTAAAATGGCTGCGCGCCTTGTATCTTTCAGTGCAGATATAAACATTAAAGATGAGGAGGTATATGTTCCTTAGCGTAATGTAATGTGTTATTTTCTTTATTTGTGTACCTCAAATATCAATGTTAATCTTGTTAGGTATTAAATTTAGCAAGATTCATTGAGTAATTTAAGATCATATATCATTTAGTGTGGCCGCTTATTTTATATTTGGCCTCTTTATGAAAATTGAAGGCTATCAATCTTCACGACGTCTGTTATTTTGACCAAACAGTGCAAAACAAACATACGTTATTACGAACAAATAAAATATTCAGTGTGGCCAAATATTTTGCTCGTCGTTTTGTACTAAGAATATATCATTCTTGAGATTGTTTGCCAAACAATTAATTTTTAATACGTTTACATCAGCGATGTATCTAACTTCTTAAAAGACTAATAATATGGAGTAGGCATTGCCAAAATGCGAGCACAGACAATATAGTCCTTTATTATCAATATATAATGTGCATTTCATAATTTACATTACTTCCGAACACCCTACAAGTGCCTATAAATTCCAGTGGTCTTTCTTTGTAATGGTGACGTCACCTGAAATGTAATATGATTGTCAGGACTTAAAATTGTATCAACCTATGAATGCGTCATGTGACCCAAGTTAGGTTATACAGTATAATGTGGTTTATTCCATCCATATGTTATGTATTATAATTAATTTCTAATTGTGTCATAACTTACTTTTTAATTATTTTATTTACAGAGAACTATTAAATATTATGAGGAAATTCTAATGAATCAATAATGGAGATGTACTTATAAATGATACCAGTTTTGCATCTCACAAATTGAAGACATGAATTAAAAATCAAGATAATTATGAAATTATGGTATGTGAAAAAATAATTTTTACTTCAGTCATTACATTTGCTGCCAAATAATAGTATACAACTATAACTCTTACACTTATCTTTTAGTGCATGCTCATTATGTGTTGAGGAAAAGAAAACCTTATATTGTTTAATGACATCTATTTTTTCCAGTCTATTTTATAAATAGACTCATGGAAAATACAAAATATACTCAAAAAAATATGATTGTCAACATCCTGTTAATTTATAACAACATTCCAGCAGCACCAGCCTATGGTATTAATATTTCACAACTTCTACAGTTTTACTCGGTGAGTTTGGTAGATCATGCAGATTCTGTGTTCTAGACAGGTCACTGCTGTTGACTGAAAAGCTACTCAAACTTGGGTTTCCATTTTTTAAATTTTAAAATGATTGATTGATTGTTGTTTTACGTCCACCTTGCAATATTTCAGCTATATTTTAAATTAAAATTAAACTAACAATAGTACAGTTTGAAAGAATTTATCAGGATGGTTGTAGCAAAGATGTTTTAAAAATGATTTTTTTGCAGTTATTCTTAGTTTCTTCAAAATAAACAGTATCTTTTCACCATTCTGAATAGTACACACATTATCAAAGTATGTAATATGAATATTATATATGTATCTTGAATGAGATAACAAATTTTTTTTTAGCTAATAACAACTGATAAAGACATCCAAGGTATGGATCTAAACACATTTGCTAAATATACCTTTGGAAACTTTTGATGTGGGACGGAAAGTGCAGATGCCCAGAGAAAAAATGGGGAGGTCATTTTAGAAATGGTAAGTACATCTACAAGGTTAGAGTACACGGCTGGTAATCACGCTAATGCACCTGATTACACTGTTTTATCCCTATCTTGCATTACCGGAAATCCCGGTCGCACAATTTTCACATTACTTAGTGCATGCGCGTGATTACCAGCAGTGTAGTAAGTAACTTGATTTTTAGTTTTAAACTATGACAGGAATGGCTGTACAAGTAATGAGGTATAAAATTAAACATTCTTTTCCATATTTAGTCTAATATGAATAAAGACACAGCCTAAATGCGAGCATCGCATATTTTATGGTTCATGACGTTACTTCAGAGCACCCTAACAGTGCCTCTGCATTTCATTACTTCTTTCTTTAATGTTTTGGTGACATCACAAAAATGCAAAAAATACAGCGTTTCTGAGATTGCAAAATTTTGTCTGACATTTTTATTGTTATTTAAAATCAAACACTTCAATTTTATTAATGTCAAAATGATTTTTGTCTACTTTAAAATTAATTTAAGTGCTTGTCTACACTATTTTCTGCTGATAGCTCAGTTACTATCTGAAATGGGTATGTTCATATCGCATGTATGGATCATGTGACGTTTTATTTCACACAAGCATGCATGTAACGGTATAGCCTTATCTTGTTGTTGAGTCATGTCAATACACTTGATATTATTGTTTTATTCTTAAATCATTACAATTGCTGTACAACAAGGGTATACACATATTGTTTCTTTATTCTGTTAGTGACTGTATCAGCCAGATAAGTTGTTTTTAAATGTTTTTTTCAGTATAAAATGTATTGTATTGACACAGGATAGAAACAGTTCTGACACTGTATTAATATTGTATATTTTTACAAATTTTATCCTCAGATCCTGGAATGGAGTAAAATATTACAGAAATCCTAAAATGATTCTTTTCTGTTTACAGAGAACGTTTGTTGATCAGAATGAGCTGTGGAATGGGGAGAATAATATGGCATACTTTATGGGGTGCTTCAAAAAGACATTAACTAAAAACTTACGGTTTTTGAGAAAAAATTTTTGACGCGTTGCAACATTTTTTAGGTCAAAAACGCGTAAACAGGAAGTCGATTGGAAAAAAAACATGTTGCATGACAAATCATCGCCATAGGTCCAGCGACATTTTGTACACTTCAGATTTTAAGAATCGGTTACGGTTTCTTTGTTTATCTGCTAACAAGGGTTTTCGTGTTGGGGCAGATAACTCGGTTACTAAAAATAGATCGTTCTAAAAGCATGAGGATTTTTTCCTTCTAAGCAAATTATTTTGGAGTGGTTAGCTAAAAAAATATTACACAGGGTGGAGGATTTTTGTTTCCGCCTATGCTTAATTGCACAGAATGTATAATATCCGGGAGAGATGTGTCTGTCCTAGTCAGCTCGAGCATTTACATTATGCAGACTGCGGCGGATCCAGCCCTTCAATAAAAAAAATTGACTAAATCAATTTTATTGTCCGGAAATGGCACTACAATAAAAGAAAACATTGTTGTGATTTCTCGACTGTTGTATACGACAAAGACAAAGTTTAGAAACATGTTGCTGCGTTAGACCAGCAAAATCATCTCGTTTTTACAATTTGGATAACGCCAGAATCCATTGACACCTTACGATTTCTTGCTTTACATATACAGATGCGTAGCTAGCCCTAACTACAGCTGCACGCATAAATTGTAGAAATAATTGGTCGCCCAACAACTCCCACCTCGAGAAGCGAAACGATTATACGTCAGACGGTATGTCTCTTGGTGCAAACTTCTGCGTACTGGGTGTTTCCTGCTTCTTTTAACATGCCTTATAATAAATAAATGTATTAATCGAGAATTTCCTTAAAATTCACAGAGATCAGGTTAGGAATGACCTTTGCTCAGCTCCTAAAATACCTCAGGGTTGATACCTTAACCTAGGTCAAATGCACTTGTGATTGCCAATCTGCATGGTTCAGTTAGTTGTCAGAATTTCATAGATTCGAACATCTTACTTCCAAATTTGTTTTTAATGTAAAAATTTTATTTCAAATTTTAGTAGTTAGTTTGTAAAATATATAACTAGGAATACTGACATCACATTTATGTTATAACGAGCATTGAATCGGGGATTTAGACATATAAATTTAAACTAAAGAAATTGGCGTTTGGAAAGAGGAAAAAGAATACCTAGATGAAGATTTTTTTTGTTTGTTTGAACGGTGTTTTAACGCCACTTTCAGGAATTTTTCAGCTATTTCATGGCGTCCAGTTTTTATTGGGGGAGGAAGCCGGAGTACCCGGAGAGAACCCCGGACCTGCGGTAGGAAAACTGGCAATCCTTGTCAATTAAGATTGGAGTCGAGTACACCCTGCCTGCAGTGAGAATCGAACCCGCAATCCCATTGTTGACAGACCACGTGATCAATAGTAGACGAACTACCTTGACCACTCGGCCACCGAGGCCCCCCCCCTAGATGAAGAATATAGGATATTAAATACAGACGTTAGAATGTAGAATGAAAATTTTGTGTATCAGAATCAAAGAATTACGAATTTAGAATGTATACATGTATGTAAAAATTATAGCCCCTAATGCTTTCCATAGTATTGCTGTCCGCTGTGTACGTGATCATAGTGTGAAATGTAATAGCTTTAAGAAAGAGTAATGTCCATGGTGATAGCATATGTGCGTGCATTTAAGAACAATTGTAAAAGAAAATGCGTTGTTAATATTTCAATCCACTGAACATTAGTCCAGATACATGGGGTGCGATCGATATGTAAATATCCATACCATATTCCGTTTATCATACATTTAAAACAATGCTTCATTGCTTTTTTTTATACTTTTATATAATTTTAGACACAAATTCATTCATTCTAGGTCTGATTGTGTACTCTTTTACACATGAGCTGGGACATTATTTTCTTATTCTCTACATCGCTATCGCTCAATAAAAAATAATCGAAAATTAAAATCCCAGCCCATGTGTAAATGAGTAAACATCATACCACTCATGATTTATTTCTAATTTATCCACGATTGGAAGTACTCTAACTCAAGGCCAGACATGAACGGTCGGAATGTTCTTTGACTTAAGCTGACGATTGTCGATTATAAACCTAGCGAGTTATATATTTTTTATTGTAAACAATCAAAGAATAAGATACTTACATCTACATGTATAAAGAAAGATCATTTGTTTTGCCCACTAACAATATAACTTAAAAAACTAGTTTGAAGGGAAAAAATAAGTTATGGGTAACGGGAAGACGAAAATTTATCAATTTAAAAGCTAATCTTGCATTTTTAAATACACCATTGGAGTAACGGATTATACAATTTTACTGGATACTTAAGACTGATGTAAATCCTTCCATTTCAAATGCAATTGATCATTATTCTTACTCGTTATATTTCGGGTTCCAACGTATCAATTTCACAGAAAAGGCAAAACATTGTAGAGCCACATTAACCATTACATGTTGTATTGTTTAAATCAGAGGCAGTAACGACTACACGTCATAATTAAAATGTCATTACAGATACCAAGGTGAATAAAATTTAATACGCCAGACGCGCGTTTCGTCTAATCAAGACTCATCAATGGCGCTCAAATCCAAACAATATGTAAAACTCAAAATGATTAAGATATTGTAGAGCTATTCTTACCAAAATTCCAATACGTTAAAATATCTTTCCACAAAAAGTCGTAAAGAAAACATTCTTAATCACAACAACCAGTTTTAGGACGGCAAAAATCACTATTTCCTTGTTGTACAAATAATTTTAACTACACAATATAACACAAAATGTTTGCTGAAATTTATTAAATAATCTTTATATGTTACCTTTGTCCCATATTCTACTAGCTTATGTGTATATTTGTTTATTTAAATGGTAATTAAATTTTAATTAGCGCAGCTCTTTACTTAAGTTGACCGACACCATATATATCCAGAATCGTACGTGACAGGCCTGCGTTCTCTCAAAGTCTCATGACCACTTTAAGATAAACAGGACTATTTTGTTTTTAAGTACTATTTTCTTATTTGTTCTCAATTTGATTGGTCCTCTTTAGTGTCATGACTCCTTTAACGCCACAGCAATTTTTCAGCTATATCGTGGCATCCAGTCGTTATTGGGAGAGGAAACCGAAGTATCATGAGAAAACCCCGACGTTTGATTGAAAAACAGGCAATCCTTGTCAATTACGATTGGAGTTGAGCGAACCTTACCCGCTGTGAGACTCGAACCCGCATCCTTAGTGTTGACAGACCACGTGTTCAATTGTAAACGAACTACCCAAACCACGCGGCCAAGGACCACACCATTTATAGTTTCTGGACTGACCCAACTGATATGCCTCGAGTACTGAAAACCTAACAATGTCTCCAGGACAACCGCCATATTACTTGAAAAAAAGTGTGGAAAAAAGATGGCTTTTATCTTTGAAAAGAAAAAAACTGTATTAACATAACTGGACATAATGTATTACAGGTACTCTGAAAAATGTTCTCACCTCGGACCATTCGTCTGAAGACGTCCGACACAAATATCTTTTGCTATTATGTCCACTGTCAATCATGTGTACGAAGCCATTGTATTTTTTCACAACATATTAATCCTTTTATTCAACAATTGTTTGTATACAATCAACTCCAAAGGACTAAGCTCCTAATGTTAGTCCCTGTAACACATCAGCTAAATATCCCGGGAAATAAAACGTTGTTAATTTTGAGTTTCCAGATGTTTTGTTCAATGGGATAAAACAAAACATCTAAAAACTCAAAATTTTCAACATTGTGCAATAGGTGTTTAACTATATACTACTTTTGTATTTGTGTACTGTATGTCTGTTACAAAAGTTTACCAAGGAATTGAGTATTCTTTGGAAATGTACATGTATGAATATTCCATGCAGTCTAAAATTAATGAAGCAATAATTATAGTTGGAATTTGTAATTGAATCTGTAAAACAGATAGCGAAAAATATTTGTGTTCCTGTATTAAGTGTTCAGTTAATAATACATTATAAAAAAGTAATGCCTTTAAGCAGTTTTCTTGTATGTCCCATTGTCAACTTTAGTTTTTGTCGGTAGTCTCAGTAGATAATCTTGTTTGGGAACAAACGTGTTCGCAGGTATTCACATTTTTGCTTATAGAATGCCATAATCTGCAGTTGTTCAGTAGTCGTAAACTAGTTTATTTTCGTTTATTTAACTTATGTTCTACGCGGGTCAGCACTTTTACAGCTATATGATGATGTCCATTTTATATTGGGGCGGAAGCCTGAGTAGTCGGTTTATAACCCTTCCCCGAAAACTATCAAGGCTTGTCAAGTAGGGTCAGAGTCGAGTACACCATACGCGCTATAAGACTCAAACCATTAACCCAAGTGTTGACAGGAGCGTGATAAAATGGTTGAGGCCTTAATTACCATTAAATTGACCGTATTATTAACCAAGGTTGCAAAGAAGTGCAGCTGGTGTTCTAATACAACTTTGATTATTAGTTTGGTACAAAGTCTCGCCCATATACTCTCTGCTAGCCGTAAAATTAGCATTACTATTGTGAATTTGACAAATAAACTGGCAGAAACAAGAAGCGAAAGCAAGGAAAAAACACATATTTCCTCTGGACTATATTCAGAACCGTCCCGAGAAAGGTTAAACGCTGAGCCGGCGATAAGATGACGAAAGCTCGGCTATTGAGTGATTGAGAAACCTGCAAAATGACCTCACACGCGGTCGAAAAGAACAGTTGCAAATATTTAGTTGCAACAAGAGCTTAGTATCACTGTCAACATCACCAATGAACTGAAAACTGAAATTATGTGTATTCAACATTGTTAATTCTATGACTGCTAATACACAGAATCGAGACAGTTAACATCGATGTATAACGAGGTATCTACAAACAAGCATAAATTAAGTTTCTTGTAAACGTAACAGAATACCCTATAATTAAACTTGACAAAGATTAATACACTATTAGAAGATCTCTTTCTGTCTATTTAAAATATCAGTGCCTTATTTTGAGGAGAAGTCGGCAATATTGGAACCCCAAAAAGAACGCTTGCAAAAAAAAGTTGAACAGACAAAAAACCATAAAAGGAATACGACACTTGTTCTAAGTAAATCATTTACCAGAACATCTAATTCATTTTGATGTAATGATGTTTTATACCGTTGTTCAGCAATTGTTCTGATGAAAGATATCGTTTTACTGAGAGAAACTGGTGTACCTTATCTGAAATAAACAATCCAGCACAAGTGTCTTTTTGTCTTTTCGGGAAGAAAGCTTACAATCAAGTTTAATTACCAGTCATTGCTCCGCTTTATTAAATCATCGTATGGCATATAAAATCTGAAGTTATTTACGTCCAGAGGAATATTCACATGAAAAAAGAAAGTTTATATATTATAAGCATTACAGTGATGTCTAGTTCAATCAATGATTCAAAATACAGTGTGTATACGAACAATGTTCAATTAGCTCTGTATTACATCGGCGGGACATTGGCTTTAGATGCTGATTGCAACTCTGGATCTGGAACCATTGCCTCACAATTAAACTTCAATAATACCATATCCATCAGGACAGATAACATGCATGTATACGATATGTGGTCATAGTTCACAGTGATTAAAATAAGATAGTATTGAGATAAAATTATAGATGTGGATGATTGTTTGTTTGTTTGTTTGAATGATGTTTAACGCCATTTTAAGCAATTTTTCAGCTATATCATCGCGTCCTGTTTTATTGGGGGAAGAATTCGGAGTACCTGTAGAAAACCCCCGACCTGCGTTAGGAAAACTGACAATCCTTGTCAATTAAGATTGGAGTCGAGTACACCCTGCCCGCAGTGAGAATCGAACCTGCAATCTCACTGTTAACAGACCACGTGATCAATAATAGACAAACTACCTTAAACACTCGGACACTGAGGCCCCAAGATATGGATGAGAAAAAACTTGTAATGGAACGCCATCTATCAATTTGAAAAGTTATAAAAAGAAACATGCATTGACACGGATTCTACAAGAGTAATCTATTTGAAATAGACGTTAATGTTTTATGAAAAATTTTTAAGCAGGTTTTCTGTATGCTGTATACCTAGAACGTCGTTATATCAAAATTTTATCACATTCTAATTTCAATTTTAACACTAATCAAAATTAATAAAGCAACTAAAAATTGTATGCGGCACATGGGTTTTTGTCAGATTTTGTTTTCAATTTCAAGATTTTATTTTTTCCTAACTTTCGTTAAAAACCAAACTACCATTAACCTTAATTTTTCTTCGCGGCTTTATAGAAACAAAACACATCATAAAAACCCTAAAAAAATCAAAAGAAATATGTTTCCGGCCAAATTTTAATTGTTCATATCTAGCAAAAAGGCATATTAATAATTATCTTTTGCTTACTATGTTTCTCTATTAAATTACTTACCATACAAAATCAATTTAAAACTTTTTATTTGAAACTAACCAGCCAACATCTTTCTTCGACTTGCTTGCCTTGAAAAAGCGCGATCTTAATATACTTTTTCGTTTGCTATTAGTTCTATTTCTATGTAACTACGCTGTGTTAAAATAGATGAAAACATCATGTGACGCTTAAAAATTTCGATTCAGGGTGTGATTATAAACAGGTATCATCACCTCTTTTTTGACAAGGGTTGCAAGCAGTATTTTAGCTATATTTAGGACGAGAACAAGTTACAAAAAAAAATAATCGATTCGGAATATGAGCTGGACCAAAGACCAAAGATTAACACTCGCACTTCAATAGTATTGAGTTGGGTGGGTAGAAAACATATATGGGCTACAATACACCTACATTAACGGTTAGAAAATGAGTCTTTAGCATAAAGGAGAAAGTGATTGTCCAGCCACGTAACTCACTGTGGTTAGCGGTAAGAATCTTTAGCGATGATCGAGCTGTTTACTTAGTGGAGTGCTACATTTCAATGAGTAACTCGACTGGTTTCTAATTAGAGCCAGAACTTTATATTTATAGCAATGAATCAATGTATGTCGCTTAACTACCGTGTGTAATGTTTAAGCCATAGCATGTAGGTAACAAGACAACATGTATTCATGGTACAATACTAACAATCTGATTGATTGATTGATTGATTAATGGTGTTTAACGCCCAAGCAGCAATATTTCAGCTATATTCAGGCGATGAACATGAAATGGATGATAAAATGAACATGAAATGATGAATGAAAATGGGATGGGACACAAGGAAAAATAGGGGTAACAGATTTTAGATTGCCACTGGCAAATGGGAGGATGGATAGGGTCGGGCAATTTAGCCTCCTATAGCGGGATCGAAATCCCTACTCATAGCGAATACTACAGCAGCGTTCTTTAACGTGCGAGGAACGTGGCATTTTTCCCAACACGGTGCACTAATATGGTTTGCGGTAAGGTTTTCCGTATTATGACCTGACAATCCCAGCTTGCCAGGGTTACCCCATTCAACCACCTGGGGCACATATCCCAGTCGGTCTTTAGGCAAACCGACCTGACACGCCGGTCAGGGTACTGGGCGCTATTTAGTCGTATTTTACGACTGCGGTCTATTCTTTTAGCCACCCGAATCCCGCACGGGGCACTAACAATCTGAGAAGAGTATGTACAGTACTTGAGATTGAAAACGCAACACTTTTATCAATCCGTCAGCGATCCGTCAGCGTTCCAAAATCCGTCAGCGATCAGTTATCAATCAGTCAGATCAGTCAAATCGTTCCCAATCCGTCAAATCGTTCCCAATCCGTCAAATCGTTCCCAATCCGTCCATCCGTCAATTGACGGATTCGGAACGATTTGACTGATCTGACGGATCGATTTGGACTGATCGCTCCAATCCGTCCATTCAACTTCCGGTTATTGAAATCAATATTTCGAAATGTGAAAATTCGTTTCACTCGCAAATATTAGTATACAGATGTCAACTGTTATGTCCTCGTTTATGGCTCGTTTAACCTAATAATAAGGCTAAAACAGGTCTAAAGTTATAAATAATACGAATGGAAATTCCCCCGTTATATATGCATCTGTGACGAAATATAAACATTACATAGTGTCATTTTATTAACAAAATAATTTAAAAAAAAACACACACACAATGACTTAAAACAAATTCACCTCGCGTGCCAAGGCGTACGTCTCGTATTTGTCTTCGAATTTTTTAAAGCGGAAAAAGTCGAGTCTAAAGTTATAAATCATAAATGGAAATTCCCCCAATACATAACTAATGCATCTGTGACGGAATATTAACATCACATAGTACAATTTTATTTAAAAAAAAGAAATGGAAAAAAACACACACACAATGACTTAAAAAAATATTTGGCCTCGCGTGACAAGGCGTACATCTCGTATTTGATTTCGAAATTTTTTAAAGCGGAAAAAGCGAGAAAGACGAAGGCGGAATAGTAACATTTTTTTCACGTCGCGCTTTCGCGTTAGCATTATTTGTATGTATGATTAAAGTTAGTTTAACAATATTTTCAAACATTATATTAGTTTATTTAATATGGCGTCAAGTGTTTGTAAGGAAGAGCTGCAATACCCAACGAAACAGCAGACCTTCGACAGGAAAACTGGTTCTCTTTGCAAATTTAGGGATGAGTCGAGCACACCCTATCGCTGTAAGGGTCGAACAGACAACTCGGTGATCAATGCTAGATTACTGCTACCTTAACAACCGCGGTCGACGTTTTTTATTATAAACGCGTAAAAAGATCATTTGTCGTGGTTTGATCAGATTTCTTCTTGTGCCACAATTCCTAAGAATTCCGGTGTATAATACTGAGAAAGATTTACGACAAAAGAGAATACATCTATTTATATATTTTATTCACTATCTAATTGTGTCACATGAATTTACACAGAATTAAATGTCAAATAAAGAATAAACGCGTTTGTATATAGAAGCTTACGAGTTAAAGACGCAAACATGTAAGCATAATTTTAAAATCAATTCTGCTTTCGCATTTTAGCCGTCACAATTTGTTTATTTTACGATGTCTGTTATAGTCATTCGATATTTATTGATATATAAGTATAAATGGTTTCCTTTAAATTCGGAAGTGTTTGAAATTAGTTACTAGGTATCACGTTTTTTGGGAGGGAGGGGGTGGTTCAGGACATAATAGAATTGCCGCGAACCATAATGACGTGTTTAGAGAATACTTGCACGCCAAGGATCTCTTTTGAAGATTTCCAAAAGGAGAAGGCTTAAAATTTTCCGCCCATACCCATACCACTTATTTTTCCAGTTGAATTCAAAATGTTTGCCCTTTTTTCATCTTTCTCTAATTGATGAGGGGGCCCCGGTGGTCGAGTGGTTATGGTAGTCTACTATTGATCACGTTGTCTGTCAACACCGAGGTTGCGGGTTCGAGTCTTAAGGAGGGCAGGGTGCACTCGACTTAATTGACAAGGATTGCCACTTTTCCTACCGAAGGACTGAGGTTTTCTCCGGGTACTCCGGCTTCCTCCTTCAATAAAAACGGGACGCCATGATATAGCTGCAAAAATTGCTGAAAGTGGCGTTAAACAATATTTAAACAAACAAACAAACAAACAAATCTTATTGATATTTAACTTATTCTTGTCATGAATAAAGCTGAACGCCCTCGCTGAAAGAAAAGCAAGCATCCAATCAATCAATCAATGAAATAAGTTATTCAAATTGAATGACAATCTTTTGAAAAGGTTCTGTTTTATCGATATGACTGTAATGACAATGTTCAAACCGATCTTCATAGACCTAGGGAATTAATGACGTTTTGTTAAAAAAATTTCGTACTATAACCCGTGTCTATCTGTAACACATTTTTACGCATATCTGCAGTATTCACGGACAAGTCTCCCCGGCGTTATTAGGGCCTCAGTGTCTGAATGGTTAGTTCAATTAATAAAACCTCTCATTTCATGTTTATTTTCAACATTTGTTATCGGATATTGATATTTTATGTTTTTAGTGAAATAGCTCACATTTCAAATAATAATAAAAAATGTAAAAAGTCAGATGAAAATGATAAAAATAAACGTGAAATTGGAGGTTTTATGTTATAGAACTAATTGGTTAGTCATTTACTAGTTATAATATGCCTATAAACAGGTTGCGGATTTTCGAACGACTGCAGATAGGGTGTCGTTCGACTGTATTGACTTGTCCGTTTTAACCCGTATACTCCGGCATCCTCCAACCCCACCCCCAATAAAAAATGGACGTCATGAAATAAATGAAACAATCCAGCGTAATTGTAATTATACTTTTTAATTTCTTTGATTGCCTGTCAAATAAAACTTGTGACCAGAATCGCAGTATATTTTACAATAAAACTTTTTGTTTAGTAAACAATTTTTTTTATTGATAATGCTTGTTCAACAGTTCAACAATTGTTTATTCACAACAGTTTTATAATTGTATTTAAAAATGTTGTAGACTAAATAAAAAAAAATGTAGGCATAATTTAAGTAGCTAGTAATGATGTCAAAAAGAGGCCACGTCCTTTCCTAAATGAAAATAAATCTGGTACTGATTAGGGTAGTCGAGTCGGCTTAATATACGACAAAAATATACATTTAACAAGCCGCAGAAAATAAAATAGGCCGAAATCACGAGTCGCGGAAATAAAAAAGGAGAATCAATACCTCGTCGCTACTGACGTGCCTTAAATCAAAGTTTTTTTTAAGGTTTACAGGGCGCAACCCGCAAATATGTCCTGTTTTAAAGAAATTTGCTTTATTATATAATATAAAGAAAATAATTTTTTCTTTAAATATGTTTACTTATGTTATTTTTAAGAACAAGACATTGTATTAACTATTCTTTTGAATACTTGCGTTTATTTTATTATAAATTTTATTATAAATGCCTATATAATATACAAATCACGCAGAATTCGTTTTGTCTTTAAATTATTAATGTATACGTATCCGTCAATAAACTGACCAATTTATGCATATAATTAAATGACGGATTCTAGTAGCACTGATTGAACTGATCGCTGACGGTTACCAAGGTAATGACGGATTCATAATTTTGGACGGATGTATTCATCATCAATCAGTCAGCGATCCGTCAGCGTTCCAAAATCCGTCACCAATCAGTTATCAATCAGTCAAAGTGTTGCGTTTACGGGTGCAAGTACTGTAGCTGTATGAGGACCATAAGAAAATCTAAACATATTCGTTTGGTTTATGTAAAGCTCTCTAATTTCTAACATGCATCTGATCTGGTTCTTATTTATAACTAGTTTAAAATATTTACAGTACCAATAACTTAGGAGTATATTTGTTTGAATAAGATAACGCATCAAGTGACACTCAGTACAGATTACGATAACATTATTCGTTAACCTAGTTACAAATATATGTTATTTATTGATTGTATAGAGTTGCTGTCCTATTGAATAGCTTTTATTTTGGATAACACTATTCCTGTCCAGTTTTTAGTTCTTTTTCTGAAGTAAAGTGTGTTTTTGTTAAAATTGGTTTTACAGAATATCACAATAAAGAAATGATGAAGTCAACTTATCAAAAACAATATTTTATTGCGACAAGAGCTAAGAATGGCAGTAAGAAAGACTAATCTACAAAAAAACCATATTTCATCGAGATTTAACAGATGCTATTTTTTAAACAAACTTGTATGTTTAAAAATTACAGTTAACAATGACAAGAAAGAAATCAGTTAAGATTAAAATATAGAAATGCAAAATCTGCATCGCCTCCAGAAAAGAATTATAAATTAATAAATATTTCAGCTTTCTTAAGAAGTCAATTATTATTGAAGCTACCTCAGTTTTTAACAAATATACATTGGCTACGGATATTTGTAACTGATCGTGATTTCAAATGTACACTTAAACACAACTAGCTTCCTACAAGATGTAGAAAGAGTTAGTCATGTCACTGATATGATCATTTAAATTGAAAATTGAAAAATAAATCTAAAAAAACTAAAGAAATATATGTATGTAACTTCATTATTTAGAAACAAATAGTTAAGCCCTGTAATCAATGCAAAAGGTATAAAAAGCTAATTAGTGTAGCTTACTTGATTGTTTGTGTTCTCCTTTACGCATATCAGCATATCCCCAGGAAGCGAAAAGGAGAGGTAATCTTTTCCGGAGTTTTGTAGTATAATACGGAATGTCTGACGTGTTCAGAGGAGTAACAAGCTCCTTGGAAGATAAAGCTACCCTTTGTTTGGTTGAAGACTAAGCGCATTTAAGCCGCTAAATATACTAAACTTTCCTCCCCTACTACGTACTCAATGAATAGCAGTGGCTGTCGCACTATTTAGCTTGCTATGTTGTCTATCACATTTTTCGAATTGTTCATTTTTGAAGTTAACTAGTTTCCGTCATGAATTAAGTTGACGAAACGCCTGCTGGACGTCACGACAACACTTCCATAAATTTACATAAAATATCTGGTACAAGCAACTTCATGCAAATTGTCCAAATTCATATCAGGTTGAAATGAACCAAAAACAATCTGTATCTGGGTACTTTTTGTTACAATTTGAAAATAACTGTGATAGAAATAATAATTATGGCTATGATATGACATATACATTAGAATAAAGATATTACGTAATCTGCAGTAAAGAAAATGCTGTCTATAGTTACATATGTGTTTCGTTAAATCTCTTGTATCGTCAAAGTGACTAAAGATTATATTACAAATCCGACTAAGACAACTTTGAAATAGAAACATGTAACAGCTAAAACATCATAGAAAAATAAGTAAATTAAATCAATATCTGTATCATACTAGCAACCAGCTATAATATACATGGAGGAGTCGATGATGTTTCATGTTAATAATATTTGTCAAAATCAATCTCTCTAAATAAGAAATTTATAATAAAAATTTTACAAAACAGATAGTTAACAGGCTGTAAAATATTACTTTCCATGTAAAAGTTTGTAAGTTCAACAATGGACCAAATAGTGTTAACCAATGCCATTTTTATTGGTTAATGTAATGACTACAGATTAATGTTAGTGAAAAATCGCTCGTTGAAATTTCATTCCAAATACGATATTTTAGCCAGTTTGTTTAATTAAATCTTTTTAGAAGGAAATAGAAAATGACTATTAACAAATACAAATTATAATTGATCCAAAAAAATTATATGTAAACAGATTCAATCGCTGAAGAGAATTAAATAAAATAATTTTAAAACAATGTCTGGCTTGAACCATGCACATATAAGGGAATTAAACCGATTATAGAAATCCGAACCATTTATTACCATAAAAGACTGACGTGCATAAACACGTGTCAAACTAACAGAACCGACACTTATTTCTGATCACCAACACGTAACAGAAAGAATTGTTTGTTCTTTCGTTATATCAATTAAAACTATAAATTATTAGATTCCTTACAATTGCTACTGGGGACTCATTCCAAAGAAAATTCCATAATTGATTTACAAATATAATCAATGCAAATATTATTGGTCCACCTCTACTTGTACAATTATTAATTGCTTTTTGGCTGTGCTAAGTTTATTTCTAAAGTTAAGGTACAAAGTTAATACATACAACTCACATTTTCATTTATTCAACTAAAGATAGCTCAACATTTTTTATACAGGTATTATAAACAGAAACGTTGTTCACTTAATTTAATAGCTATAAGCTAGATGTGTTTTCTAACAGGTTTTTTTTATACATTGACATAGTATATCTGATAATATTAAAGACAAATCAGCTATGTGACAGTTGCATCTTGAGTTAACAAACAACTCCTTGATGGCAAAATTATTGTTGCTATTGTATTTCTTATATTCAGCAAATGCTGAAAATGTAGAAAAATCGGGAAAAAAAATGCGACGTCACATACTGACATACAAATGAAACTTTCATCATCAAAGTTAAAAGAAAATTACAACCAGTTACATCAAAGTATGTTGCCATTGGCAAAAATGTTGGGCGCATGTGAACATTTGTCAAAAGCTCTTGAAGAGTAAGTTACCAGCTTAAAACACCTTAGTGTTATAAAATCAGCTACAAGACGTTAAACATAACCTTATTTTCGATTCTCGCTGAGGACAGGGCCTTGTTGCCATATGTATGACCAAGGATCATGCTTTATTCGAGTCTATTACCAAAGAGATAACAGACATTTAAAAGGTGCAAATGGTGTTAAGTATGTAGGCTTTAACATTTCATTTACTTTTGATTGAAACAGTGTTTTCTTGTTTGTGGGTGCATTTTTTTAATTCGAGGTCATTTTAAACTTTGCGCTGACGTGGACAACGCCGTATAATATTTGGTTAACAATTGGCAGTTTATTTGGTTTATTATTCCTCAATCAATGACCTCTTGATTACTGATTTAAGAGTTATGCAGATATTGATATGTATTTTGCTTTTTGCTTATCCGTTTTCATTTTTTCCACAGGTGAGTTGTACCGTTTTTGAATTATAAAAACTACTTTATAAAGAAATGCAGTCTACTTTTGGGAATTTAGAGTAAGTAATTAATCAATTTTAGGTAAAATAGCTGCAACCTAAACGTCTGCTCAGTAAATGTGTACTTTTATGTGTATGTTAATCTATTTTTTAATGTTAAACTAATATATTCTGTTCCTTATACCGTATCTTTTACATTGTTTACTACTTGTTCTAAAAATTCGTGAACACTGTCTACAACACTCATCACCGCGGTTTAAAAGTTGTTAGTTCTCGAGTTAGAATTTATCATTTTCTTTCACTCAATTGAAATAGTATCAGTCTATTTCGACAACAAATTAATTTGGGATAAACACTAATATTTGTAAAAATATTCAAATGCTGATTTTATCGTATTATATTTACATAAATTAACTAGCAGATTAATTATATGACTACATAGGACAATAAATTGCTTAATACAGATATAATGAATTTGATTTGCAAGATTACATTTGATATGACGTATAACTATTTAGTAATGACAAGCATTGCATAGTGTTACATGTTTGACTTTAATTTTCATAGAATTTTCTTCTTTTGATATGATAAATTATTATTCATTGTCTTGCGAAAGTTAATCATGTTTAATGGAGTTCTTTTTTTAATATTGTAATAGTAAATCGCACATTAACTTCTGACATAAAATATAAATCATATAGTTATTGTTGAACTTTTCTGTCCTAATTTTTTCTAATCCCAATTAGATGGCCATTGTTTGGTTTGCCATGACCTTTTGGAACGCTATGCAACATCTGAATTATTTTCCTATCCAATAATTTTGATCGCTACTGAAAAGTCTTGATTAGACAAAACGTGTCTTCAATTGGTATCTACGAGAATAGTTGTCTTTATTTCCCAGAATGAATGATTCACTTTGGGATTAAATCTGGTAAACATGAACGATGCAAAGGAGATAGAAAGGTTCAGCATTCACTTAGTCAGAATAACGTTTATGAATAAAACAAACTGCAGTCTCAAATTATTCCCATCGAATACGAGTGTGTTCGTCTATTTCAAAGGGGACTGCTTATTAATTTCTAGGTTACATGTCGATTTAAAATCCTAGTATATGTGAACAAATCAGATAGTATTATGCGGTAGAAACTAACTTGTATCCTACCAGAACAGGGATTGGCCTAATAGAATTTATGCAATGACTAATTGTCAAAGATGTTAAAGAACTTGTGTCACAACGTACAAGACTTAATTGAGCAGCTGTATAAATTTATTTATAGGTCGTTGTCATATCTGCTTTTAGTTGAACTCTACACTATCAAACTGATAGAAGCCGAGGCATTTGTAATTGACAATGTTTCGAACAACACGTGGTTACAATGACTGGAAAATTAGAGAACTAAACAGTCTTGGCAATGAATATACGCTAACCGTTCTTCAGTGTACTTGAAAAATAACGATTGGAAAATTGCGTGTTATTTTGTTTATGGAAAAGTAGTCTAATAATGCACAGATATAAAATGTTTGTTACGATGAAAATACCAATATCTATTTTAGAAAAAATACTTGGTTACATGCTGCCTTTCGAAAATTATTTCAACAATAAAGATATTCAGCATGATATTTCATTGTCACTACACGTTGGTAGAAGTTGGAATGAATATCTGTCCAGTTTTTAAGGTTCAGGCGCGGATCCAAGGAAAGGCGTACCGGGCGTACGCCCCCCCCCCCCCCCCAAAAAAAAAAAAGAGAGAGAGAGCGAGAGAACAAGAGGGTAAAACGAGAGAAAAGGAAAAGGAGGAATGAGAAAACGATTAAACGCGTTTGTATTATAATATTTCATTAAAGAAAATTCATTAGTTATGGTCAGAGTTGAAAAATAAAGACAGCTTAAAAGAAGGGGCAAAAGTAAAAAAAACGAGTCTAGAAAACTTTGTCTGGATTGCTACCAAAATGCTTAGATTCCCGGACATTTGCCCTCATGGACCCCTAACAGGACACTGCCCTGGACCTGCTGGGGGCAGTGAGCGGCGGCCCCCGGACCCCTCGCCGAACTTTTACGCCTACCCTAACACAAATTTCTGGATCCGCCCCTCAGGTTTTTCTATCGCAAATTCCACTCTAAACTCTAACAAATATATGTTTAATAAGATTTCAATATAGATAATTTATTCGTTGGCGAATTACGTCTACCTTTACAAAAACTCTGACAAGTGTTCCATAATTTCTTGTTATTTAAAAATACTCATTAATTGTGTTAATTTTATTTTAAATAATAAATATATGTCGAATTATCCTGTATAAAAAACAAATAAATATAAATGGCAGGTTTTAATTTAACTTTTTCCAAGATACTGAAGATCCCGGATCTCACTGACATTGCAAAACGGATGTCGTTAAGGTGACAAAATTAGAAACGCAACACTCTTAGAAATCTTAATTGAATGTGATAAGTATGGTGTAAACAAGAAAAAAGGAAATTAAAATATTAACAATGAATCCACCACAAAGCACACATATACCCTATAATGTAGGACACAGACTTTTAAAATCACAGAGGTCGCCGAGTAGTTAAGGTAGTATTGATCGCATAATTTGTTTGTATGCGTAGCAGTATATAGAACTGACCATGTGTGCAGTTTTTTCTATAATACTTTTACAACTGACGTTCTTTAATCTTTTTTGACATATTTTAAACGTTCTCTAAGACTGATGTCCAAAAGTCTAATTATAATTGAGGGATCCTCAGCAAAAGTAAATGTTTACTTTGCCTTTATGATGGATAATGACGCCCACGATTCATAAAAATATGTAGCAGATGCAGTATAAGACACTTTTACAAAAATGGTATCGTTCTGCTGAAGTGCGACAATAACATGTCCTGTTCCGGTGAAGCAACCGTCATTGGGTGGACTTCTGCTATCTCTACCGATATAGGATTCTGTTATTTGTTTGCTGTTGTGGTATATTTGGAATCTGTCATCCTCATGTGAACACGCCATAATTGACACCATAACAATATATAATCCGTGTTTTTCGCAAGTAAATATTCCAGTGTTCTTAAACGAGGAAATATCTGAAACGCCGTAAGAATACTTAACTTGGTTAAATAAGACTATATCACCTGAACTCGGAAATTTAGTAGGAGTTGCAAAAATTCCAACTGAAAATATAAAAAAATATTTACATTAACTATCATTATTTCGATCATGTTGATAGCGACCACATCTAAATGCATTCGCACCATTATGCATTCTTACCGATTCTAACAATACAGAAATTTTCGTATAATGATTATTAAAATTTTATAATTACAGGACCCAAATGTTATATTATGTAATAATCATTTTACGACAAACGTGATGACATCAACTTTCTAACTGTGAACGTCCCTTTCATCAATAGCAACATTCCAGCAACTCCTGTGTATGTTGTGTACATTTCACATCTTACACGTTATGCTAGATCATACGATCGGTATTTCGATTTTCTAGACCGATCACTGCTGTTGACTACTAAGTTATTCAACAAGGGTTTTTTGTACCTATGTGTATGTTTTTATGTCAGAAATCCTATGTTCCGTTCGTCGCCATGACTTTAATTGATCGTTATGGTAAATCATTTCTCAAAAACGATCGCATAATTTCGCTGAATCATATATTTTCTCCTCTATTTGTAGCTTACACTTTTTTCTAGACATTGCAATGATGACTCGAAGCGTTTGATTAGAGGCAGACACTGCTTATTATTCTGTAGCACTTAAGTGCACCCATGTTTTATTAGTTTCGGGATATTCACCGTATGTTTTTTATCTTTGTTTGTGTTTTATATGTTTGTCTCAATCCGCATTTGTAATTGTCTCTTTTTCGGTCGGTTTCTTTGCTATGTATCTTTGAATTTTTAAACGGCTTACCCGTCATGTTCTCAGACTATTGCTGTAATTCTAAACGTCTATAAGTATTACAAATGGAAACCAATACATTGTATTGCAGTAATAAAACAGACCATAACATAAATTCGGAGCGAATTCAGGAGCTGAATGACCAGCAGTTTGTTTATTAGAAAAACTTGCTTACCATATTCTTCACTTTCTTTAATGGCGTTCTCTGTCTTTTCAATATGCTTTTGAATAATCGTTTGGTTAATAGCAATATCTGCAAGCTTTTTTCTGAACGTGTTGCTGTCATTTTGAATTGTCAGTAATGTATCTTGTAATAATTTATTAGTCTTTGTTAAGTTCAAATTTAAAACGTTTTGGTACGTTTCTACTGAAATTAGTTTCTGTTTGTTTTCAGAGACCTCGCTATATATCGCCATTAGATCTTGACCTCGGGCTTGGTTGTTAGCAGTAAGAGAAGTAACATCACTACGGAGATTCTGAAATTGTTGTTGCAGGCTTCCCAATATTTGCAACTGATTAATTGTTTTAACTTGTTTTAAATTTTCAATTTCGTTCTCTAGTTCTATAGTCCTGTTCTGTGCAATATTTAGTTCTTGTCGTAACTGAATATTGTTTTGCTTAACTTCGTTATACATCTGCTCAAGTTTGGCATACTTCATATTCATTTCAGCATTTGCTTGACGTTGTGTACTTGACAGTCTAGTGTTCGATGCTTCCATGTTATCCATTCTTTCAGTCAGTCCGGTTAATGACGTTATATTCTGTTGTTGCTGATAGACGTACTGTTGTAATTGTAACATAGCCTTTCTTTCGTCCATAAATAACTTAAGTAAACCGTCGTACCGGTCATCAGTTAAAGAACTTCCAGACTGTCCAGGTGTATTAGTATCAAACAGAAATGAATTAGAAAAAGAAAAAGAACACAACAGAAAAAACAATATATACATCTTGAATGTTCAATTTCTCGCCACTGATTGATATTACACCGAGTCCGTTTATTTCAAATAAACAAATACGCCCAAATGTATTAATAGATTAATACACAGAATGATAAAATAAAATGACATTGCCCTAGCTACAATATCTTGTATATATCGTAAATCTTTTCAACTATTTACAAAGCTGACAAATTTACTATAAACTTGTTTACAAATGAGATTAAGGTTCTATTTACACTAAAATTCATTTCAATTACACCTTTCCAAGGTGACAACTGTAGCCTGACTGTCGCATGATTTTTGAGCCCTAGTAATTTATTAACTGATATGCGTTTAATAGTTATTGTAAGCGGTCTTTATCCTACCTAGCCAAATTTGGTAACATTTTTGCTGAGTTTTCTAGAAATATCCTTAGAGAAGAAATTAATTATGGGTCGAATTTGCATATTTTGAGTGTAGCCTTAATGAGTTTACTTGTATCGTAAAGTAAGTACCAGAAATTAACAAACGGTATAATTCGAAATAGAATCAACATGGTGTGTCGCCGATTACTACAACTATCTAAATGATAATTTAACTCAAAGATCAGCTGCACGCTTACCGTAGACTTGACAAGACATCGATCATTTTAGATGATACGTACGAAGAACGTTCAATCATCGATCCTTCTTAATATTTCATTATGTGTCATTATTTAAACAATTTCCTGCTCTGTTAACATTACCGAATTGTTTTTTTCGCTAGTTTCCGTTGCCGATGTTTGACTCCCGAGCACATTTTCCTTGCCCTAAATTAATTAGCCATGTGCTTGACGTAACACGAGGCTTCGTGAAAAAACGTAATTATCTCCGTAGTTTGGCAACATCTCGGGATGAAAATAACCAGAAATTTAAATAATGACTTCCAGTTCTATAAATCACTGTTCTATTTATTTATTTTTTTTTAATGTAGCAACGAAAAACGTTGACATCATGATTGTGAATATTGCACGATAACATTTTCTACTCGAAATTTCGCAAACTCAACTTTGGTACCACTAACCTAAAAATATGGGTTCTGATAGCCAATTTCTCCATAAAACCATTTTAATGGATGCAGTTTTCACTAGTTACATCTAGAACAAAATAAACAATAGCATACTTATTGTAAAAGTAATCTCAGATTAAAAAAGTGACCATAAAAACTACCTTATTTTCTCTTGAAGTGAAAAGAAAAAATGGGACATTTAGTTTTTATATTATATATTTTATAATTAATTTTTCCAAATATTTTTTAGAAGTTGTTTCCAGATTTTAAATATATTATTCATGTATTTTAATTTGTACAAAAACAATTACTAACATTGAAAAAATGGAGTTTTTAGCACACATGAACCTAGATAATATCCAATAATATTATGCAGAAAAATGGAACCAAAGAAGATAGGATTATCCTAGGTGCACTTACCAATAATAGCAGAAAGTCAGTGTTGTAACCTGTTCTGCCTGAATGCAACTGCATAAGGATTCTTTATTAAACTCAAAACTTTCTATTATTAAAAAATCTAATTTCAAACAAACATCAACAGGACCATTTCGATTTAATTCAAAGAAAAACATCAACAAACAATAACAAGAAACTAGTTGTCAAAAGTGTTGAAGAATTTCGTGAAGATTTAGTTATAACAATTTCTGTGTGTGAAACTTAGTAAAGCATTAAAGCCAGGAAAGGGGCTTCCCACAGTGATAGCATCCATATTTTGTTTGTTTAAATGAGTCTTGCAAGCCATTTCTGTGTCGAATATAGCAAAGACGACATTTGGATTTCCCATTTAGAGATACGGGCATGTGTCTCTGCACAAGTCTCACATTCCACATCATATTCGTGTGTAATGAAAACTCTTTTTGTATTAAAATCTAGTCTTGATATTCCAGGACAGTACGGCAGTTCAATAACGCATGACCGATATGACGCCTTATTTACACTATTTATGGATGAAACGAAGGCTATGTTATAATTACAAAAGTACGTTTATCAGCTATAACATGATGGATAAAATAGAAGCCTCGAACACTACACTGTTAAACATACAAGGGTCATTTGAAAAATGAAATGAAAAGTATGCCCAGGTTGAGCTAATCAATATTCACTTGCAGCAGGAGCTAACTATTGCTAACAACAAGACCAAAGAAATAAAGAAAATTAAAAATTAGCAGGTCTCCGTAAACCTTTCTGGTAATCCCACTGCCAACTCTGCGATGTCAAAATTCTATTACCGTAAATCGGGATATTTTAATTGAAGTTTTTTTTTGCTTTTTTGCCGCTGTCCGTGAAAGTGCCAAAATAAAACAAACTAAACTTAAGCATGCACTAAAATTATAGTGGACCTGTATATCTTCAAAGTCGATTTTGAAATATTTTTATCCAAAACCACAAGATTTATTTATTCAATCATCAATTGTTGTTAAACTGACAACTGACATCTGTAATGAGGAACACTATATGAGGAATTACATAACGGTACATCTAGATTAAGCGACATTAAATCATCTAGAACGACATTGCTATTACCTAATATTATATCATCGATTTCGTTTGGAATATCCAACTTGTCTACATTCATATCCAGTGGTGATTCAAGGTATGCCGTGTACGGGGCAATGCATCTTTTTTATTAATTTTGTTTTCAAAACAGCCAGAAGTAAAGCAGGGCGCTCAGAAATGAACTTCCAACTTTGATAATGTATGACTGTTCTAGAACGGTTCAGATCAACAGTATGACAAAGAACATAGACATTAGCCAAACAATGACAGTGGGAGTTATGAAAGGATAATCGTTGTCTGCATCAAAAACCACAGCAATATATAGTGTGTGTAACCCGGGAACCGGTACAATAATGATACAACTGGGTGTAAATGATAATGTATATGTAAAAGCTGATAAACGGATCAGTGCTCATCATTTACTGTCACTATATGAAAATAGTCTATAATGCAAATCTTTGAGATAGATACTGTTATTGATAAAATATTTCAGATGCCTGTTTTATGTTATACAAATATCTTTACGTTATGAAAGTGAAGTTCAATGTGGAGAGAAGTTTTTTCTCAAGATCCTTATATAAATTTTTCGTCTCTATTGGACTGCCGTAAATAACGAACCCGTCAAGCTGCTTTATATTTTAATCTCTAGCAATATGAAATAAGTTGTCTTGCAAGGCAGAAGGGTTCATCTCGAAGTACTTAAGATTGCGTGTACCAGTTTCATATTCAAATGAATCCCTATCGAGTGACAAACGACTTATTCATGGGTGGAAGACTGTGATGCCTTCTGTTGCATTTTGGCAAATTAAAACAATTACAGTTTCCCCTAACACCTTGTTAAGGTCTAATTTAATTATCATGTGTGACTTTAAAATTCCTCAGCTATTTTATGCCAATTTGAAATAAAAAGTGGCCATCACCACATGCGTAATTTCAAACATGATCCTATAGCAAGAAAGTCCAAAAAGTACAAAAAGTGCAAATTAAGCTGAATGAATCCATATTCTGTTTAACTTATTGGGAATGGTATAGTTGATTCTATGAGGCAAATGCGTAAAAAGGCTTCATAAACAATTCTACTAAAAATATGTCATCTGATGGGACATTAAATGATACCCCGACACGTTGCATTTCTTTAATCGGCCTATAGGAACAGCTGTGCAAGATCACAGTCCATTTAAGAAGACAATTTTTATCTTGAACTTGGACCTATAAAAATTATTTTCAATTGGTTGTACTGAAAAACAACAAATTGAATTGTGCTGAAAATTAAACTTTGCTGCGCAATGTTGTAACAAAACAATTTTAACGTGTTTTCAAAGTTACTATTTGTCTACTGTTGACAAAAAAATTGAATTAAGCCTAAGTCGAAAACTACAAATTGGAATGTGCGGAAAATTTGATCTTTGTTTTATAGTTCTTAAAAGCTGTGCAACCTTTTAAAAACCAGAAAGAAAAAACACTAAATATTAAATATCAAATTTGTCTAGTGGTTTTTAAAGACAATTATTTTTTTATATGATGCCTTTCAGCTTGAGACTCACCTTTTTTAAATAAAAACCGCAAGTATTGTTTCATCTGTAATATTTATATTTATAAACTACGCATGTAATACTAGGAACTACATTATTATACAATAACGTCATATGCATTAATATTTTAATACCAGCAAGGACGACATTTGAGGTCACGACATTTATACGTACATAACAAACGAAACATCTGTTCGTAGATAAGGTCAATATGAAGACCGGTGTCGTATGAGTTTTTGCTACCAATGAAAATCGAGCTGCTCTTTATTGTTCGTAATACTTATTCGTTAAAATACCGATGTGTTCCGAAAAATCGTTATGAAAATCTGCTACCCAATAATAACATGTTTGAATTATCTCCCTTCCACCAAATATTAAATTTTAATTAGTGTATCAAAACAAATCAGTTTGTCTTTATTAATTATTGCTTTATGAAATTTGCACATTAATCCACATATAAAATAAAGGACATTTATTTATTTTAATAAACAGTATAGGCGCAACTTTCTCCTGTTAAGTAAGTGGTTAAGGTACATGTAGTTTATTACAGCACTAAAACCAGAGTTTTCGGATGATGCAAGTCTTCATTTATAAATTACGCTACCTTGTGTTAAATGTGTTCTAATAAGACCTTTCTTTTTCTTAAACTTTCAATAACTCATAAAACTATTACATTGAATGAGATAGGTAAAAAATGTATTGCCCATGTGGTGTAACCAACTTTGATTTGTTACAGATGAGCCATTTGTATGTTAATAAAATACTTATGACCACAGCGAGACGACTATGTAACTCTAAAACTAGGGTTTATTTATAGTTTTCTATTTGTGCCAGTCAACCCTTTTACAACATGGTATACTCTACTCGAACCTTATAATTGACACGGTTTTGTCTCTTTCTTGTCGGTTTTTTAACCGGGTACTCCGGCTTCCTCCCGTAACAAAAACTGGACGCCATGAAATAGCTGAACAATTTCTGCAAGTGTTGATAAACCCACATTACAACAACCAAAAACATGTTAACAAAAATGATAGCAAGTCTTTGCCATTATATAAATCAGGTAGTGATATTGAAGTGCGGAAACAAAATGTCTACAAAATACCAAAAATGTCGAAGAGAAAAAGTTTCAGAACAAAATATTATTTTCAACCCCTCCCATATGCCTCTAATCGCCTTTTATAAAACAAAATGATGTTCACAGATCATAGATAATTTGTACATTGTAAGAAATATTACTTTTACTGGCTGTAATCGTTTGTTGGACTAATTATGTATTCCGTTTTCAATCATTTTGAGTTCCTACTTTTTATGTTGTTAATATGGTCGCATAAAATGAAACGTCACACGAACTAGCTTTTTCTATTTTTCTTTGTAATTTTGAATAATGCAATGGCTAAAATGTTAAAAAACTATATATTTTTATTTTACTATAGAATGAACCACAGTAGGTCCAAATCAGGGGCGGATCCAGGAAATAGGGCTAAGGGGGCGAAATTCGGGCAAAGGGTCTGGGGACAGCAGCGCCCTGCTGGGGGAGTAGGCGGGAAGGCGAAGCCCTTAAAGCTGGTGAGATTTAAGCAACTGAGAGAGTGTTGAGGACTACAAATTTTTACATTTTTAACACACTCTCGCTCTCTCTGTCTTTCATCCTTTTTTCGCTCACTCTCTGTCTTTCATCCTTTTTTCGCTCACTCTCTTTCTTTTCTCCTTTTTAGGGGGGAACGTCCCCTCCGCCCCCATCTGGATCCGACACTGCAAAGTCCTAAATATTACGCGTTTTTCAGATGACAGGATTTTTATCAGTTAAATGTTGTTCTGTAAAAAATGATCGTAATACGAAATAGAACATAATACCTTTATTTTTTCATTTTTACCCTGGGTTCAGAACTTGAGCCTTGAAATGGTCAATAAATTCATTTTTTCTTATTATTTGTCCCATTTTGTTAAAACTGTTCTCCCTGTGACCATACTGTGATGTTTCCCAGTGTTCGATAAACAGCACATCTCCGGGTAGCGGAAAGGGGAAATTGTCAGGTTACATTACAAAAATCCTGACCGCGGAGCGTAGCGGGTAAAGTGTTTGCGGAGTACTACGTTCCTTGCACGATAAAGACCCCTTCTGTATATTTCGAGAAGGCTTAGTCTCTTTGCGCCCTCTACGAATGCTTAAATCTACGCACCTACTTAGAACTTCATACTTGTTCAGTGGAAGTCAAAATTTTGTTTCCGGTGGTCAATTAATTTGGGGGAGTTTTTTTATGTCATACACCGACAACGTAATGCCCTTGGTCGGACGGTCAATCTCTTTTCACGTTGTTTATTGGACGTTACTCAATCAATCGATCAATCAAATTGATTTCAAACTTGTCATGTTATATATATTATGTTCTAACTGTTGTGTTTATTTGTTTGTATCTATAAATAAAATATAAAATATCTTAATTTTTGTAATTTACTTTTTTGTAATTATTGTGCAAATGTTGTCACAGCAATAAGTCTTAAAACATATTAGAAAAACTTGTCACAGCTAGTTATCCAACATTTAAAATTCCCAATTGTCCATCACTTATCGTTTAATGCAATGCATTTGCCATTGTGTTATTTAAAAGTCGGAAAACTGAATTATTAGCTGAAACTAGTGCTCGACTTATAAATGGGTCATGAACACTTCTCATAACTGACACTAAACTTCTCATTTCTGAGCATAGCATCCTTTGCAATAAGTTATAATAATTTGACAACTGCTTGCATTTTAATTATTTAATAATTAATTTTATTAATTTAATTATTATTTAATTATTATGATTTGTGATATGAAGACAGAATGAAAAATACGTATTTCTTTTTTTTTAAATTATAACTTTGTCATAAATTTCAGATAGCTTTCCCAGGTTGCTGTAAACTGCTTAAAACAACATATTTGATTGTTGTAAAAATAACTAGCCATTTCATTGTTCATTTCTTGTTGGAGAAACGCTTTTTTCTCCCTTTTTACCTGTATTTATCAAACGTTGGACAATCAGAAAGGCACCATACTGAAATATATAGTTTGAACAAAGACCAACAATGAGAGTACATTCGGAACGTATTTTAACGGGATTGTACTCAATTTAAAGACCTAACATAAGACAAAATCTGTATTGCGCCTCTGTATCGCGCATGAAGATGTTGTGTCTCTGCATTTGTCCGTACCATTGTGGCGTTTCTTTATATGTTCACGCTTCGATGTGTCTCTGAATCTGTACATACCTTTGTGGTGTATCTGTATCTGTCCATAATTTGTTGTGGTCTCTGATTCTTTGTTGTGCCTATGTGTATGTCCATACCTGTGTTGTGTTTCTTCATCTGCCCATACCATTTTGTGTCTCTGCATCTTCCCATATCTTTGTTGTGTCTCTGTGTCTTTCCTTACCTTTGCAGTGTCTCTTTATCTGTCCATACCTTTGTTGTGTCTCTGAATTTTTCCATACCTTTGATGTGTCTTTGTATATGCCCATATGTATTTTGTGTAATTGTATCTGTCCATACCCGTGTTGTGTCTTTGCGTCTGTCCATATCTTTCTTGTGTCTCTATATCTTTCCATACCTTTGCAGTGTCTGTGTTCGTCGTTACCTTTGCTGTGTCTCTGTGTCTGCCATACCTTTGTTGTGTCTGTATATGTCCATACCATTGCTGTGTCTCTGTGTCTGTCCATACCTTTGTTGAGTCTGTATTTGTTCATACCTTTGTTGTTTCTCTGTGTCTGTCCATACATATGTTGTGTCTCTGTATCTGTCCATACCTTTGCTGTGTCTCTGTATCTGTTCATACCTTTGTTGTGTCTATGTATCTGTGCATTACGTTGTTGTGAATCTGTATATGTCCATACTTATAATGTGTTTATATCTTCCCATACCTTTGTTTTGTCTCTGCAACCTGTCCATATCTGTGTTGTGTTTGCTTCCAGTCCATACTGTTTTGTGTCTGTGCATCTGTCACAAACTTTACTGTGTCTCTGCAAATTTCCATACCTATGTTGTGTCTCTGTATATGTCCATGCCTTTGTATCCTGTCCATACCTGTGCTGTGTCCCTGGATCTATCCGTACCGCTGTTGTTTCTCTGTATATGTCCATGCCTTTGTTGTGTGCCTTTATCTGTCCATACCTGTATCTACCAATACCTGTGTTGTGTCTCTGTATCTGTCCATATCTTTCTGGTGTCTCTTTATCTGTCCATAACTTTGTTGTGGCATCTGTATCTGTCTATATCTTTGCTGTGTCTCTGTACCTGTCCATACCAATGTTCTGGTCTCTTTATTTGCCCATACCTTTGTTATGTCCCTGTTTCTGTTCAAACCTTTGTTGTGTCTCAAAATCTGTCCATAATATTTCAAGTCTCTTTATCTGTCTATACCTTTGTTTTGTCTCAATATCTGTCCATCATTTTTTCTGGTCTCTGTATTTGTCCATATCTTTGTTATGTCTCTGTATCTGTGCATATCTTTGTTATGTCTCTGTATCTGTCCATAGCTTTGTTATGTCTTTGTATCTGTTTGTATCTGTCCATACCTTTGTTCTGGTCTCTTTATTTGTCCATACATTTGTTCTGGTCTCTGTATCTGTCCATACATTTGTTATGTCTCTGTTCATGTCCAATCCTTTGTTGTGTCTCAATATTTGTCCATAATTTTGTTCTGGTCTCTGTATCTGTCCATACCTTTGTTCTGGTCTGTGTATCTGTCCATATCTTTGGTGTGTCTTTGTATCTGTCCACACCCTTGTTGTATCTGTGTTTCTGTCCATGCCTTTGTTATGTCTCTTTATCTGTCCATACCTTTGTTATGGCTCTGTATCTGTCCATACCTTTGTTGTGTCTCAATATCTGTTCAAACCTTTGTTGTGTCTCGATATCTGTCCTTAATTTTGTTCTGGTCTCTGTATCTGTCCATACCTTTGTTATGTTTCTCTATCTGTCCATATCTTTTGTTATGTCTCTGTATCTGTCCATACCTTTGTTGTGGTCTCTGTGTCAAGATCATATATCATAAGGCCATTTTCAAGATGACAGTTGTTTAATCCTAAGATGTTGCTACTATTGTTTTAATGTTATTTACCATAACGTTTTAAGGGTAACTGTACATTGGCTTTATGACCCATATGGAGTCAAAAATATGTTCGATCGACACAGAACAATATTGAATATTGCGTCTTTACGAGATAAACATATTTTATGCCGTTAAGTATTTATTTTACACAATGTTCAAGATCATAGGTAAAGGTGTGAGACCATTGCCTAGGTTTTTCCTCAAGATAACATTTGTGAAAGCCGAGATATTTGCGACAAATATTAATATAATGCGGAAATAAAAACTTTACCGTAAATTACCGTGTTATCTAAATAAATAGAAAAACGTAAAATATGGACTAAAAGTCACATAGGAAAACAATGTTTGATACTGAACAATAAACTACGAATGTTGAACTAGGTACTAAGAGTACAGACATTTTGAATTCTGTATTGAAACCACAGTACTCTTGTACATATATTGTATGCTTAAAGTTCATTATATAACCTAATGATTTTTTAATTTCTTTTGTGAAATAGTTTGCCTTAGTTTTCTCTGAAGTTATATGTACATTAATTTAGATAAAATGTTCAACGGTGCAAGGCCCTTGTATGACATCACAACTATTCAATAACCATTGCCCTACTCCTAGCATCGTTGAACATTTCATCATGCTACTAAGTACACATATTTTAACTTAAATCCTATTATGTAACCATTGTAGACATTGTCCCCTTTTTCGTAAAACAACATAATGTATATTTGGTGACTCCTTATGACGAAAAAATCCCAGTAATTGTCGGAATATAGACATTATTTGGCAATACATTAAAAGCATTAGTCGTAAAAAACTTATGGTCTTTGCCATTGGTTGTCTTGAGACATGGCCTAGGAAATTGTCTCAAGACAAGTCGATTGCAGACCTTGACATATGACCTTCAAACATTGCTATCGAAACAGCTTCAAGACTGTAAAAGATTCGCGGAAATATGGAACTGTGTTCTTTTTCGTCTGAGCGGATTTTAGACTCAATGAGTAGTATACATTCCATCGACAGTTACGGTAAATTTTTTTCTGGGCCAAACATTAAAACTATAATTGCAAAATCTGCAATTGTCATCTTGAAGGTATGATCTGGGAAATGGTCTTTTAGTCAATGTTTATTGGTGACTTTGACTTTGACCTTTGACCTTGAGTACTGCTACTAAAATAACTCGAAAAAGACAAAATAAAACTCGAGACCTTAACAAAATGTTTGACACGAACGAACATTTGTCCTGTTTTGAGAGAACACATATGATGGCAGCTCAAATTGTGTAGCTACCATGAACAGTTACAGTAAAGTCATTGCCAGAACATTAAAACACAGGGTCTTAATCATTGCTAGTCGTAGACAATACCATGAAAACTGTCTTAAATTCAAGCGACATTGTGACCTTGATCTTTGACCTTGAATATTGTTATTGTTCAGTTTTGACGTAACCGATTGGACGACCTCTTATGCGGAATAACTCTCACGGGTGGTCAAGGTACAGACATTATGTGCCATAATATTGCAAAAATATAAGTAGCAAAGTTTTCTCGACTCTTTAAGATCTTAACTCCAATGGACAGTTACCGTAAAGACTTTATGGGCAATACCATTTAAAGAATAAGACAGAAAAACGTAGAGTTTTACAACTGTCATTTGAGAAATTACCGTGACAAGTGGTCTTATGATCAAAGTTTATTCGTGATCTTGACTTTTGAGCATAGCCATTTTGTTTTTGAAATGACTAAAAAAACAGCAAAAGCTCTGATAAAAGTAAAATTATGAAATGTGTTTGTAGAGTTTAGAAACAAAAGACTAGAAAACAGTTGAAGACTGAAATTTTAATTACGCGAAATGTTTATCTTGTTTTGAGCGATTGGATCTGACTAATCTTTAATTAAGAGGCATAATCTCCATGAACAGTTACTTAAAAGGTATTACGTTCCATAACATTAAAACTATTAGTCGTTAGAGCTTTCACCCATAGACAAAAAATGATTAAGCTAAGTGTTGACTATTATACAAAATAATTGCATCTTTAATAAAAGTTTTTTAACCATATCTATTTACACTATATCTTTTAAAGTCAACTCGTCTTCACAAACTTATGCAGTTAAATAATAAAGCCCTGAAATATGTATTCAACACTGATTTCCGTCATTTTGTGTAATCTTGAAAAAAGTGAATCATTTATATATTTTGTATTGGTTTAAACAATATTTAATCATTAATCATTAATTTCCAACTAGTAAGACTCTTTCGAAGACGTCCTATAGTTAGAGTTATTATTATGTGTGTATTATATGGCAATATTGTTGATATCGCAAATGAGACAACTTCCAGAGAATCGTGGCATCCCTTAAGTGAAAATATAATTAAAGTAAAACGTACTCTTCTTGCATCATATTAGTCTTTATGGTGTCTACTCTTTTTGTTCGAAACCTGCCACATTCAATTCTACAGCCTCAGTATGAAATGGATATATATATATTTTGGCCAGTCATGATGCACTAGGTGATGCAGCGTTTAGAGTACTAAAAAACTTAAAGTATCCGACATAACACATTAACCCATGAAAACAAATAAAATAACAATAAAAATAGTTTACTTCTTGCTGATATCCATCTAAACGTAGAAACTCGTTTGAAGATATGTATACATCATAGTTTTGATACAAAACGTGTAATGTGCAGATACTAGTATTTTATTCAGAGTAAAGATAAATCATTTTCCTATTTTGGTAACAAGTATAAGGCTATTTTTAAGACTTAATAACCTCATTTTTAAAGTAAAAGTCGCAGTTAAAATTTTGTGTTAAACTTGTCTATGTTTGCTCATTATACAGTTGATACGATTCAGGTATTTCAAAACATTACGTAGTGATAAATCGATAAAATTGTGTACCAAACACAACGAATAAGCTTCTTGTAATTCGATGTACGTAGCTGGGAACTTTAAAATACTTTCATATATTATAATTGTATCAAGAAGAAAAAACAATAACATGCCAGGGACATATTTTCATATTATTTTGTGTCCACATAAGCATGGAAATAGTTTTGTTAAGCTGTTCCTTTGAATCTGTATACCGTTTTATTTGTTTAAGACACATTTGTTTGGGATATATGAAGTTAAAATTAACAAAAAATGTAATTTTAATGTGTCATAATCCATTACTTTCCCCCAATTAGCTACACATCTAGTTAAAAACCATTGTGTTTAGAAAGTCAAGTCATATTTAGGCAGAGAAAAGAATACTAATGGTTGAGACAAAATCTGATAGTAATTTGGAGCAAAATTTTACATATAAACATGCCATGTTGACACTTATAGAACTATTAAAGGAACGATATAAACTTATTGGCAACAAGTCCCTGTTTGAATAGTGTATTATAAGTCAACAGAAGCTAAAGTCTTCAAACTCAGAATTTGCAGCATGTAGCATAATGCATAAGTTAAGAAATGTACACGCCATATGCAAGAGGTAATTTAATATTTCAGGCAATGAACAGGAAATCGACAATGAAAAATGGAAGTCTTCAAGTTTGTAATAGAGTTTAATAAATAAGTTTTTACTTTAAGTAGAATGTCTAGATAAGAGTTTGACATAATGGTATCATATAGTCCTTAATCTGAACCTCGTTTAAATAGTTTAATCCAAAGATATCCATTCAACCTTATAAGACGGAGATAATTTAACGGTTCTACTGTGCAGATGTTTAAACATTAATTGTTAAAAGTATGTTGTCAACGGAAAATTTTTCTAATCGCAACATTGAATATGCCACTTGGTAAACAGCAGATTAAATAGAGCAGATAAAATGTAAAAAATTCAATTTTCATTGATCCTGAACTTAAAATAGAGTGGCATATAAAAACATGTGCATGTTGCACTTTTGACACCAATATTCTTCTTAAAAAATTTAAAACGCTCTATAATTCAAAACATAAAGCTTAACAACTATTCCAATACAATGTTTGGAACCAACAAGTTAATTGTCTGAAAGTTCCCAGCTAAGTAAATTGTGCTCTAGACGACACAAATATTTGTTTATAATCAACAAGATCAATCGTTACTGTTTATCTATTTACTTGTGGATCACCTTGGAACGTTTCAAAGTTATCAATATTGATTTGAAATGCCAACAATAAATCAAAATTATTAAAGTTATAGCAGAATAATCACATAAGCGATTTGGGTACTAAAACTCGTTCGTAAAAATATGACAGAAAGCTTAATCGTTTTCTCAATGATTTTTGTCTGTTTTAAAACTCCCTAATTGTTTGAAAGACGTGCATCGAATCAATTGTATGATGAACAAACATAAACCCGGTTATGAAATTCTAACTGTTTTTTTCACTGAAATAAAAAAATGTTATTCATAAAAAATACCTTAATCTTATTGCCAGAATAGGAGAATAATGTAAAAAAAGTATGATTTACTTTTACCCCTTAATAAAATACTAGTATCTGCACATAATACGTGTTTCAAAAGAAGGATAGAAAATATCGTCAAAAGAGTTCTACGTGCAGCTGAATATAGGTTGGAATAAACTATTTAACAATATAACGATAAATTATTGTTCTGGACTCTATTAAAATATTTTATATGGCAATCTTTGTTTTTTTTTAACTTTTTTTTAATTTCGTTTTAAGGCTTATTGTGTTATGCCAGACATTGGAAGTTCTTTCAGGACTCTAAACACTGCACCTCTACGGAATCCAGGCTGACCCCTAAAACAATCCCTCCCACTGAAGTAATTATTATTATTATTTATTATTATTACAATACTTGTATAGCGCTTATCTAAAATGACATTACTCTAAGCGCTTTACAGAACATAAAATCAAATAGCAAAAGCAATAAAGTATATATACAAAATATTACATATTACTAACATACTTTAGAAAATACATTTAAACATATTGGCAATGTAAAAGTCACCATAATAATTAAAAATAATGTGTTGGGATGCCAACACAGATTTCGCCCCAAATCCCCATTGATGGTATTGCGTTCCACTCAGGACATTATCAGTTACCTACGTTATTACTCGGGTGTATGGAAATTGTACCACCTGAAAGTACTTCTGTTCAGCCTGAGGCGAAGCCGAAGGCTGTCCAGAAGTACTTTCAGGTGGTACAATTTCCATACACACGGGTTATAACGTGGGTAACGGATTTATCCCCGGCTAACAAGTGTAAAAGGCTGAAAATACGTTCTTTTGTCTTCAGAAATAAGCTAAATATGCAACGTCATCCCAGTTGCTCACACAAAATTATACGTTTTTTTATGCAGAAAATGCCCATTTTACCAAGTCGAGGATGTTACCTTTGGTAACAACCTAAGACTTAGCGAGTTTAAATAGTTTTTATTTTGTTTTACATTGATTTTCCTACTTTCGGTATTTTGCCGCTTCCAGTCACGCTATAATAACGTCAACATACAATGACGTCAAGTACCGATTTAATTTATATTTATGTCTGTCAGTGTGAATTTAGGGCATCTGTAGTGTTTGAGAGGAAGTACAAATATAAATATAAAAAGAAAGAAATGTACCTTTCTGGAATAACATACACTGGTACTCTAGAACATACATTAGCAACGCACAAACAATACACCCTGCGACGTTAGCAACGCAACCGGGGGCATGGGATTTGTACCGACGGGTAACCAACCAATCAAAAGTCCGCATTTGTTACACTACTGGCTAAAAAAATGACTGTTAATACCAGTTTCAGTCGTTTTTCGTCTGTCACTGACTGAGATTGACTGCAAATGACTGTAAAAATGTCTGTAAAAGACTGCAAACGTTGTGTCAGACAATAATTTTGACTGTGACAGTCATTTTATGCCTGTCACAGACATATTTTGTCCGTCACAGACATTTTGTCCGTTGGCGCAGTCATTTTATGTCTGTTACAACGGCGTATCCGTTGACTCAGTCGAAAATCGTCTGTTACAACGGCGTTACCGTTGTATCAGTCAAAAAAAGTCTGTGACAGACATTTTCTCCGTTGTATCAGACAAAATACGACTCACAACGCCTTGTACATGTAATTATTATTGTTAATTTATTAACTGCGGTCGATTAATATTTTTTATTTCACTTGTTTTATGAAAATGTTCGGAATTAAACAAAAATATCTCTATTTGGAAATTGTACGTTCGCACAATTACGATAACAAATGTTATTTAAATAGTAATGTTAAAGATAAATGTATGTTTAAATAAATCTGTTTCTAAAAAATGAAGACCGCTGAAAATGTTAGCATTTGTTCTGTCCTTATTTATAATAGTTAACTGAATTTATCAATGGTTGACTTACACATCTGGTGAAAATTAAACCGCATTTAAGCCATAATAACGATTGCCTTTGATACATTTGTACAATAATGTTTTCTTAAAACACGGACAACGTTATAAAAAATACATATAATAAAATCGCCAATTTCTTTAATTATGGCGGAAACTGTTAGTATTTTTTAAGTACGGATACATACATTAAATTGTGACATTTTAGTCGTTATATTTTTTCTGTCTTTCAATATTAAATATTTAAAAAAAACCTAAAATAATGTTTGTTTTCTAAGCTGCATCTACTGTTGTTTAAATGGATCTGGTAATTTAGTTAGGACTATATAATTGTACATGTACAATTTAAAGAATGATACATGTTGTTAATTAGGTTACAGGTAATCTCGCCTCGCCGCCTCGCTAATCAAAGATAATGTGTCTAATACATTTTGCGACACCATCCGGTGTTTTTCCGCGACCATGCAGAACACAGGGTTGATATTGTGTAATATAATAATGTAATAAATACATTTATAGGTATGGATGAATGGGTACTGTCTTCTAAAATACCTGTTCCTACCCCTGCACCCACCCCCGTGGTAAATTATGAACACAAAACACTAATTGTAAATGTGTATTTTTCTTATTGTCAACTTTGACACGCAATAGAGATCATTGAAATTCGGGGGACGGACAAAATCCCCCGGACAAAATCCCTTCCGTATAATTTAGCATAGGCGGACAAAATCCTCCTCATTAAATTTACAAGGCGGACAAAATCCCCCTTGAAAACGTTTTAAAGGCGGACAAAATCCCTCCTGAATCGGATTATGGTAATATCAATAAGTATTGTGCATCGTGTTTTATAGTTTTTTACTTGGTACTTGAAATGAGGAATAAGACAAAGATTAAAACAGGGTTATTATTATTTTTCACTGAAACGCATCAAGTCGGTATATTTTGTGTTTAACAACATGTGTTAATAAAGAAACCGCGCCATTTGATCCCTTTCATAATTATTTACCGAAAAAACAATTCAAGTTATTGAACTAAATTATACCATTATTTTACTAAATGTTAACTTATTAGTAAAAGCCATACATGTTTTTCTATAGAGAATGTTTTGCTCAAGTAAGCGATCATAAACATATTAATTATCAAGCCGACAATTAAGCACTGCAAATGAGACAAACAATTATTATTATTAAGTTATTAAAAATCTGGGGGTTTTTGAGTAAAATATAAGGTCATTTTTTAAGGTTTATCTGTATGTACGAGACTGTACGGTGTGAACATTTAAAAAACATGCAATTAAAAAAATCATATTCTGGAGGGATTTTGTCCGCCTTGAAAATTTTACAGGGGGGATTTTGTCCGCCTTTTAAATTTAACGAGGGAGATTTTGTCCGCCTATGCAAAATTACACGAAAGGGATTTTGTCAAGGGGGATTTTGTCCTACACTCTTGAAATTCCCCGGAAAGACCCGACGATCTGTATAATATATAGCATGCAACTGAATCGAGTGTGCCGTTTGCTTTTAGTCGTACGAAGCACGAAACATAATAAGCAAAAGAATTAAACTACACAGGGACTTTAGAATTACTAGCCCATCGGTATAGTTTAATAAGAAAATGAAATTATTACTTCAAAATAATTTTTAAAATGTATTTTTGAAAAAGTTGTACACGTTGTTGATACAATTATTTCTACTTGTAGTGGAGACCCTCTAGTTGTAGTGTTAGGGTTAGGGTTAGGTCATCATACGGAAAGCCTGACCGCTGACCGTAGTGGGTAACGTGTTTGAAGATTGCCACTCCCCTAGCACGATAAAGCCAATTTTGCAGATTTGAAAAAGAGTAGGCTCATTGTAGCCGCTACAAAAGGCTAAATTCTCCGCCCCTACACAAAACTCCATACTTTTCCAGTGGCAGTCTAAATTGTGTTACTTGTGTCCCACCCCACCCCCTTTTTCCGTTGATTAATTGTTTGTTTACTTAGTCTTGTCCTGAATATCGCTGATATACTCTTCGTTAGACGTAAAGCAAACATCCGATCAAACTTATCTATCTATTTCGGTAATAATTGGATATCACATCGTTTAGTTTGAATTCTAACACATTATTTATGCGATTTCACTACCACAGTTGGACTATTGATTTATTAAAAACAAACCTTTAATATTTTTGAAAGGTGTAAGTTTTCAAAAGTATTTTAATACACGCTAAATATTTATTGGTTTTTTTTGTTTGTTTGAATGGTGTTTTAACGCCACTTTCAGCAATTTTTCAGCTATTTCATGGGTCCAGTTTTTATTGGGGGAGGAAGCCGGAGTACCCGGAGAGAACGCCCGACCTGAGGTAGGAAAACTGGCAATCCTTGTCAATTAAGATTGGAGTCGTGTACACCCTGCCTGCAGTGAGAATCGAACCCGCAATCTCAGTGTTGACAGACCACGTGATCAATTGTAGACGAACTACCTTGACCACTCAGCCACCGAGGACCCCTAAATATTTATTAAAGAAATTAAAAGACCGTGTGCACAATAAAATACTTTAGTTTTTTTTTTAATTTCAGTTCTGAGTATCGTTTTCTTTTAATCTGAACCACAGAATTATTGTTAATTTTGTTAATTACAATAACCGAATACAATACAGGTCGTGTATATGTCTTTGAAGTGTCTTTATTACTTGTGTACATATGCGCAGGGACAATGTTAGTGGTGTACTCGAACCAGTAAAAACTAAAAGATGTCTGATTTTCAAATTCCTTTATTCAAATATATAATGGCTTATTTCGTTTTATGATGTAAAAACCTTATACACTTCTCGATAGAATAAACGAAAAACCCTACCATGCAAGCTGGAGAAACCATGCTTCAGTGTTACTAACTGGCTGAATATGTATTGGCCCTGGTATTGATTCTAGGTTGGATGTATAGGTCCCGAGACCCGTAGGGTCCAGGGCCAATACGACTGACCGATAATCGATAAAAAGCCAATACAGACGCCAGTTTGTAACAATTTTATTTAAATAAAGTAAAAGTCGTAGCCAATCTAACATATAATGGAAGGAGTCACGAAACAGATTACTGGTCAAGAAGACCGGAGGTGAGATAGTATCGGGTAATACAACTTTCCGTATGGCCCTGCGGTTTGAACGATAAAAAGTTATTAACCTTTTTATATTAGTACAGTGATCAAATATTAATCATCCCTATATTAATAAATTAGGGCCGATTTTACGTATTATTTAATGATATATGTTCTACGATAGAAAAACGATTTACGTTTAACCATCTACTAACGATGTCCGAACGATGCACGAACGTCGTACGAACAATAAATGCCCGATGTACGAACGATAATATCGTTAACTTATGTTAGCACGCAAATTTGCAAATAAAATCGTACAACATTTGGGGAAAGCTTTTGCAAAGGGGACGATTTGTATATTTATTTTAGAAAGCATAAACTTTAACTGTGTGTTGCCTAAAATTTCCGTTTTCTTTTTACAGAGACACCGAAACTGTCAAACACAGTTATATATGTCAACTTTGTACGAAACGGCGCACTCCATTCAGTTGCATCCGATAAAGTGTGTCCGTTATTTGTTCTGTGGCACTTTGCCTTTCTATGGTATGATTGTATAGTCAATGTAGACAATTAAAAAAAAACCTTTAAAATTTAGTGTTTGTAGAACAAAAGGAGTTAAAGTTTACTTACAAGACAACCGTACAATCTATAACTGTAAATTTATTTGGTCCGTAGAAATACCGCAAACTACTAGTAAGTGCATACATATAGTTTTTACCAAATTTTTTTGTTATTTTGTAGTTTTAGAGATATTGGCATATTTATCGGCACGTGCCGATTTCAGTATCGTTAATTACCAGTCACCTGTCAAACGAGGAGCAAAAACAACACAACTGCAATAACTACATAAAAGAAAGTTCCGATTTATTACATTATAAAATAACACAATATTAAAACTTGATCTGTATTAACGTTAAACATCAAATGATGCAGCCCAATGTTTCATACACGTGAACTTTGATCAGTGAGGCTGGATTACCTGTAACATAATTAACCACATGTGTCCTTCTTTAAATCGAAAGCGCCTCGTGGACATCAACAACTTTATTATGTTTACTGAATTACCTGATATTTTAAACAATAGAAAACAAACATGATTTGATTTTTTATAAATTAAATATTGTATTTAAAATAGCTAAACATATTTATACTAACTATAATTGTAAAATAATTTTCGACATAACTTAATAAATAGGCGTCATCATATTTTGTTTAACTTTGTTTGCAGAAAAAATTATTATAAAAATGTAGAAGATAATCAAATTTCCAATAGATGTTTTATGTTGAATTCCGAACATTTTCATAAAATAACTTGACATTCAGAAAATTAATCGACCGGTGTAACAACAATAAAAATAATAATTACCAGGCGTTAAAACATTTGTAATCGTATAGTGTGTGAGAGATCAATTTCCAAATAGAGATTTTTTTTGTTTAATTCCGAATATTTTCATAAAAGAAATTAAAACTTAAAATATAAATCGGCCGCTGTTAATAAATTAACGATAATAATTACCAGGCGTTGTGACAGTCGTATTTTGTCTGATACAACGGAGAAAATGTCTGTCACAGACATTTTTTGACTGATACAACGGTAACGCCGTTGTAACAGACGATTTTCGACTGAGTCAACGGAAAAATGACTGCGACAGACATTTTTTGACTGATACAACGGATACGCCGTTGTTACAGACAAAAAATGACTGCGCCAACGGACAAAATGTCTGTGACGGACAAAATATGTCTGTGACATGCATAAAATGACTGTCACAGTAACAATTATTGTCTGACACAACGTTTGCAGTCTTTTACAGACATTTTTGCAGTCATTTGCAGTCAATCTCAGTCAGTGACAGGCGAAAAACGACTGCAACTGGTATTTACAGTCATTTTTTAGCCAGTAGTGCAGTATGGAAAAATTTAGACCAAAAGAACATTGGCGTTATGTATTCGTTTTGTTTTCTCTCATTAGCGCCTTCCCAGCAAACACAGTACAGTACGTAAGTTGAACGTTACACTAACGTTAAACTTTGGTTAGTAATTGAGTAACATTTTTTTAACGTTTTTGTAACGTTCATTGATAACGTTAGCGGGTAACCAAAAAATAACGTTGTTAAATAACGTCATAATAACATTTGAATAACGTTAAAATGTTAATGTTTATTTTGAAACATTAAGCTAACATTTATTTAACGTATAAAGAATACGTTGTATTCTTAACTTTTAAATAACGTATGCATGGTAACGTTTATACAACGTTAGGCAACTATTTTCTATCAGAAATATCTGCTATATCGAAAATATATACTGTTCTTATCAAATGTTTATGGATAATTGTTTTCGAAAATGTGTTGAGAATCTAATAGTATTATTTTAACGTCATTGTAACATTTATTTATAACGTTTTGTGCAACCTTAAAATAACGTTTGTAAATAACGTCACGGCAACGTTTGAATAACAAAAAATATTAATGTTAATTTAAAACGTTTTTCTAACATTTGTTTAACATTATAAAGAATAACGTTGTATTCTTAACTTTTTAATAACGTATGTATGATAACGTTTATACAACGTTAGGCAACTATCTTCTATCAGACATCTGCTATATCGAAAATATATATTGAAAATGACTGTTCTTAGCAAATATTTATGGGTAGTTGTTATCAAAAATGTGTTTAGTTCACATACACGGGACAACCATTTTTCGTCCCTTCCGAAGGACTAGCATCGTTTCTTGGAGTGAACGGCCTCCATGTAATTATACGGTTAGGGATCCTGTGACGAAAATATCAACTACAGTTAACCAGAATATGCCACATATATAGATGGTAAATTAATATGATATATGCATAATTACTAGGTGTAGCAAAATATTCTCTGTCCGGAAATTTGCTTTACCCTTTCGGAAACTGATTCTAACATTAAAATTTGTCGCCACATACTTTCGAATAAATTAAGTTAAACTCCCTTGTACTTTGAAAAGATATTTTGAAACGCATATTTAATTTTCAAAACTTATTCATTTCTAATTTTTGTGGGTATCTGATCATCACTACAGCAGTTTATTGCAAACATACGAAACTAACCTACAATTTCAAAATTCTGCCTTTGGTGCTTTTCACACGTTACTCGTTCATTTTCATTGAAAAGGTAAGGATACAGTCATTTACTCGAAAACCTTAACTTAAGCCTCAGTAAAAAACCTGCTACTGTACTGGCACAGAGTTGATCTCGACACCTGATTTTCAAATGTTTACTTTATTGTGAAATTATTTTGACAGTCACTGAGTCAGATCGAAAATGCAACCTGATCTTGAAAGAATAAAGGATGGCCTTTGAAACGAGTCCTTCCATTAAAATTTTCACGGTAACTTGGAAAAAAAATTTGGCAACATGGCGAGAACTAAGTTTGTGACAATGCAAGTGTGCCACTGACTCGCCCAGTGCCAGTGGCAACTTGTACTGAACTGTGCCTGTACAGTATGCACTTTTTAGTTTTACACCGCCCTGCATATCATAGCGAGCATCGCAGATACGAGCTATACTGTTACATGCATGTATGTAAATAAGGTCACGTGATCCATATGAAGAAACCTTTTTCGGATGGTAGCTGAGCTTTCAGAAGAAAATACTGTGATCAAACACAAAAAAAAAATAATTTAAAAGTAGACAGAAATAAATTTTATATTGATAAAATTTAAGTGTTTATTTTTTAAGTAAAATAGAAAATGTACGACAATTTTTTTGCAATCTCAAATAAGCATATTTATTTTTTACATTTTTTGTGACTTCACCAACACATTAAAGACGTCACGTCACAAAAGGAATGAAGAGGCACTCTTTAGGTGCTCTGAAGTAACATCATGAACCATAAAATATGCATGTGATGCTCGATCAGTAGAGTAAGTTGTACGGTTTGTATGAGAATGGCAACTAGTCTTATAAAACTTGTTATAAAACGTGAGACCAACGTTACATCCGTAGCTGACCGGACGCTAGTAGAACCTTTTCTTCCTGAAATTTTGGGTTAAGGTGACCGAGTACAGATGAGTTCACGCACACTCATCTGTATTCGCTGCGTCATCCGATCAAAATGTCTGAAACCAGACCGTGTTGTAATAGTAACATACAGTCATGAAACAATTAAAATTAAATGTTATTTACTGTAATGGCATGATTCTATGAGAAGACAAGTGATATGTAATGTATATGTGTATGGACAATGGCTTATTTTGTTTCATATACATATATCGGAAATTATTGGAGCATAACCAGAGTGGCCCCCCCCTTTCTAAATTTTTTCATCCGCCACTGGATTTAATTATGTACATTTATAGAATTAATACTTTCTTTTTTTATCCTGAGCTCTGCTTCAGGTACTTTAGTACAAACAAGTCATGAATCTGTTGACATGTATTTCTTCTTTTTCTATCTGATATTGCAGGGTCTTTATAATAGATACAATAAGGTAACCCTCAGTCCACTGCCTATGATCTGGTCCTATTCATCGTAATGCAGCAAGTCTTTATTATGGGCCTTTTGACAATAATAATATTGTTGCCCATTTGCCTTGAAAACTCGAGATCTCATGCGTGTTTAATTTATATTTTGCATGTTACTAAGCCTTATCTGCTTAAAAATTTATAAGTTTATTACCTTTAATAGGACCAGATTGTAATCCTTATGGAAATAATGTACTAGACTGATTGTTGTTGTTGAATTAAGGTCTTAAAACGAATTCAGACATTGTCGCACAAGCAATTTGCATGCAAATATTTTGATCACAAATTTTAATTAATTAATTCAGGCCAAAACAAATTATATTTTTGTTTCCTGCTACCATAGATAAATACAAAAATAGGGTCGGTAGGTTGGAAAATTATTCTACCATGAGTCAATAAGGAAACAAGCCAGACTTTAGTGGTTCTTTGTAAAAATGGCAAAATGATGAGGGTACGGGCCAAAAATAGGGTACATTGTAGGTTGGGTAGCAGGAAACGAGACTATATTTTTTTGGCCTTAATAGTGGCCATGCATGCAATCATCTTTGTCTGGCAAACTAACAAGGAGAACATCAGTTTTCAGAATGTAAGTCTTGGGCTTTACATGTACTAAGGTCACTTTGTTTTTCATGAAAAGTAATGTACTGTATTATCTTCAAACTGAAGACAAATATGCGTCAGGGTATGAACTACATACATTTTTCTGGATCTCAACACATGTACAACATTTCACTGTTTCAGATTATTTGGCATGTTCATAAAACTTCTTGACAGTTTCATCAATTGGTTGTAAATTATAAAGCAAAATATACCAATAAATGGCTCAAAATAAAAGAAAAATCAAGTTATTGTAGGCAAAATTGAAACATTGGAACAAAGTTTTACAAGGGAAAATAATCATTTATGTAGGACTGACAAGTTTTGCACAGTCAGTATAACATATTTCTTGGCTTCTGCCTTCTACATACCTGACATAAGGAATTTATTTAATTGCATTTGGAATTTCAGGTTTTAAAAACTTATTTTTGAATACTTTGTAGATTTAAGTAGTTTTTAGCTTTAGCCATTTTAAGTTATATAAAATTTAAGTAAATTTTTTTTTTATTTTAAAGGTGTCATTGATAAGCTTCAAGAAATTATTACAGTCAACAAAAGAGTGGAAAATAAACTGGACATGTTGATAGGTCAGAAAAACGACATGGATATGCTTGAAGATATATTGTCCGCTCCTGTAGATATCATAGAGGAGTTTAATAGAATGGGACAGGAGCTAGAGGGAGATGCTTATCAGTGCAAGATGGTATGAAAATATTACATTTAGATTTTTTAATGAAATACATAATTTTACACAGATTTTCCAATAAATAATTTAACTAAATTTATTGTTGAACACCCGAATAAGGTTTCCTTAATAACTTTACATGAAGGAAGTACATTATTTGGAGATGTGCATAAAGAATTTTCATTGCTGTCGGATATCATTCAGGGGATATAACTGAATTTAGACATTTTAAATATAGTGTTCAAAGAGAGACCTCATAAGTGCAACTCCTTAACCGCTAAATGGAATTTGATGAAAATCTGGAGTTGTGCATGAAGAAATTTTATTGCACTCAAATATCATTCAGGGGAGATAATTAGACATACGGTTTTTTTTGGCAATAGAATCCACAATGAATCGCTCACAGTATTCCTTGTTTGATATCGCTTGGCCCTATAGTGATCAGTCTGTCCATCCGAACTAATCGTGTCCGGGCTGTAACTTTTTTATCTTTTGAGGTAGGCTTTTGATATTTGGAATGTAGGTAGATAATATCAAGGCGATGTGTCGCATACCGTGGTTGATAACCTTTGACCTTGAACTTTGACCTTAAGGTCACATTATTGCTTTCTGTATTACAAATTCATGTCCAGACTGTAACTTTTCTATTTTTGAGATAGGCTTTTGATATTTTGAATGTAGGTAGATAATATCAATGCGATGTGGTGCATACCGTGGTTGATAACCTTTGACCTTAAACTTTGACCTTAAGGTCACATTATTGCTTTCTGTATTACAAATTCATGTCCAGACTGTAATTTTTTTATTTTTTGAGATAGGCTTTTGATATTTGGAATGTGGGTAGATAATATCAAGGCGATGTGTTGCATACCATGGTTGATAACCTTTGATCTTGAACTTTGTCCTTAAGCCAAGTTAAGGTCACATTATTGCTTTCTGTATTACAAATTCATGTCCAGGCTGTAACTTTTTTATCTTTTGAGATAGGCTTTTGATATTTGGAATGTGGGTAGATAATACCAAAGTGATGTGTCGCATACCGTGGTTGTTGACCTTTGACCTTGAGCTTTGACCTTAAGGTCACATAATTGCTTTCTGAATAACAAATTCATGTCCGAGTTGTAACTTTTTTATCTTTTGAGGTAGGCTTTTGATATTTGGAATGTGGGTAGATAATATCAAGGCAATGTGTCGCATACCAAGGTTAATGACCTTTTACCTTGACCTCAAGGTCAGAGGGGCCCACATAGATGGGTACCATCTCACTGATATCTGGTTCTACTTTGTTAAAAAAATTGTCAACCTGTATGAATACAATATTAGGAATTAAAAGACATTTTGTTGGGTTCTGACTGTGTCTGTAGATTGTACTTTTGTTCTTGGAAGATCACATACTGTCATTGTAGCTCTGGCTTAATGATTAGAAATTATATTAATTTCATGTTTTGTCATTAAAGGGGCTGTTATGAAAGTCCAGAAGGTGGAGAGAGGACCTATTGATGATGCTTTGATAGAGGTGCTTAAGCATGCACCACATTTACCTGGTTCACCTAAGCATATAAAGGTAATTATGAAAGCTAATATGACTTATTAGGATAAGGTTGGGTTCCATTGTCTGAACTGATTAATAACTGATAATAATTACATTTGCCTTGCATATAATTAAAATGTGGTAATTCTATTGGTTAACTGGTCCATGGAATCATCATCTTATATAACTCGATGAAATGTCACTTGTGTTAGTAATAAGGCCATTAGCAGGTGATGACCTTGCAAATAATATTTAAGCGCAAATAAAAAAGTACACAAACACACCATAAAACAAAATAAAAAAAACATTAAAATGTAATTATAAGAATTAAACTGGTACTTTTAGGGTAAGTGTTAAAGTTTCATAAAGGAATTAATTCAAAATAGAGGAACAATTTATAATTATGGAGAGGGGTATCCTTTTTTAAGCTCATTCTGAGTCTCTGAAGTATTTTTTGTTTCATAACAATTTTCTCTGCAAGTACTTATTATAGCCTTTTGACATTCATAATTAATGTACCATCAGAATGGGGTCCCATATGGGATTTGATGTTAAGTCTGTTGCTTGCCTTCTTCCAGTTTATCGAAATATGGTGATTTTTTTACTTTGATAGATTTCTTTTTTTTATATTTCAGAAACAGACTAGTACCACAAGAATTGAAATCGACACTGACTAAAGAGTAAAGATTTTTTCTCCAGGATAAATTGGACAATAATTATAATTCAGAAACAACTAGTAGATATAAAAATGACATTTTTTATGACAATACTAAGAAGGCATAATGTAATTACATATTTTCTCAAATTAAAAAGGAATATCTTGATAAACATGTTTTTATTTAGTCGCAGCCCATTAATATGTTTCTAGCAATACTGTGTTGTGACATGCAAAAATTGCAAATTTCAGAATTTTCTTAAGCCTCAAATACACTTTTTCTTCCCCTCTTATTGTTCTATATAATTGATTTTTTGGTTCCTACTTGACTAATTAGAATGTAGTTTTTAGTGTTATTTCTGTCAAAAGTATATGGTGCCCAAGAAAACATTTCAATTAATCATACATGATTTATTGATGTCATATGTTGGTTTCGTTGATGAAAAGAATAATGTCAGGTATAGTTTGATAACGTTAAAGGTTTGTTGTCTGAAAATGTTTAAGTAACGTTTTCTGATAACGTTTAAATTTCGTTGTTTCATAACGTTTAAGTTTTGTTGTTTGAATACGTTAAAGTTACGTTGCTAAATAACATTCATGTTATGTTGTTTGGTAACGTTAAAAATTAGTTATTGAGTAACGTTATAAAAAACGTTACACTGACGTTGATCGGAGTCTACAAAATGCCGTTACTTTAACGTAAAAAATATACGTAACTATAACCAAAAAGTAACGTTTTTTTAACGTTAAATAAACGTTATTGTGTTTGCTGGGTTATAAGTCTCTTTTAATTTATTTTTGGTACATCTCGGCTTCTTCCTTTTTTCGGTGCATATAGCGCAAATAAAAAGAGCAAGCTTCTTGAAATCAGCAAAACGCTGCAACATTGTGTTTTGATCCATCGTACAAATTCTACATGGTTTTACAATGATGCAGTACATTCCTTGTGAGTATTGTTGCTTACATAAAGATTAAAGCACGTTGTCATTCTACTAGAGCATTAACTCTTATACATAGGTGCTATTATGTATTAATTAGATATGAACACATTATTTATTGACACATTCTTAATTAAAATTTTAATTTTAATTCCGTGAATCTTCCGCAGAAAGTCCGAAATCATCGCAAACGTTACAGGTGGCGATGAGAATACCACGTAAGTTTCGGTAAATGTTCGTAAAAGATGCGGAAATGGTCCGTAAAGTCTTCCACACATCCGGAAATAACAGACGCTTCGTGAATAAGGTCTTCCATGTTATTTATTGGCACGCGGATTTTTATTGACGATGCTACATTCATTTTTATATATGTTTTATAATAAAAAAAACAAATTTACGTGGAATTGAGGCGGTACATCGAAAGTGTAAAAACAACCCGAAAAGTGTAAAAACAACGTGGAATAGTGTAAAAACAACCATATCTGTGGTGAAAAAAACTCAGAAATGATAGATATTACCATATATTATGATAATAATCCAATATTTGTGAAACAATAATTACGCTTTATCCCACAGAATCGATTTTTGTAATCCCCGATACGTCCTATATTAGGTCAAATAGCTAGGGGAGAACACTCCAATTCATTGCAATAAAAGTACTAAAAGTGCTGTCAGTATGAATTATATTGAAAATGGTAATACAGACAAATGATTTATTTTTGTTTTTATTTAATTTTTAATTTCAGAATGGACATTTCAACAAAGTTTTATCAATTTAAAAAAAGAAAAACTGGTTATTATCACAAAAAGACAAAATAGAAGACTGTAGAGACATGTTTCTTATTATCAAACAACTGTAATAAATTTTCAGTCTATGTACATTTAAAGAGCTGCAATTTTTTGTTTATGAATATATGCAAACGAAGAGCAATAAAATTTAATGACCCGTTGTCTTTGTTGGGATCTCTATGTATACTGTGTTATGAAATAAAAATGTTCTGGGATGTTACACCTAAATAAGGAACAATTGAAAAATCTGGAGATAATACATACTAGAACAAAAACACAAGACACAGTAGAGTGTGTCTCTAAACTGTTGACACTGGACATATTTTATCTTTAAGATTTCTGCCATAATTGTTCGCTTTACGTCTTCCCAAGACTGACTTGGCCGAATCATCTTGCCTAATGCTTTCGCCGTCTTGGCATCCTTCGTCTGTATTATTTCAGCTGCAAGGACTGTTTGCTTGTGGTAGAGTGTCAGGTAAGATGTTGAACGTTTTGATACTAGGGTATAGCTTTGTAGAGAACGTGAGAATGTTGTGCGACAGCAATGGGAAACCACACAAATGGCAGGATCCCAACAACTGTCGTGGAAAGGTCTCGGTTCACTTTAATGACTACCCTGGTGGTGCTGTCAGTAAGTTGACTACTGCAGTGGAAGCAGGCCTTTTTCTGCGTTATTTGCCTGATGTGGTAATATGTCAGATAGGCGGCAACGACTGCAAGCAAAATATTTGACAGTAAAACGTTTGAGAATGAACTGGATCGCTTTATTGCAATATGCCACAAATGGAATGTTGCACTGATATTCATGTCAGTTCTCAAACTTTCAAAGCCGCTTCATTGTACGGCCAATGTATACAGTAAACGGCGAGACGAAGTAAATGAAATGTATAAGAGAAAAAGCTACCAGTATAATTTTATATACTTTTTCAAACCTATTAATGTATACAGGCCGGACCATGAAGCGGCAGACGGTGTACATTTCAATGAAACTGGATATCTTACTTTTCTCGTTGCCTTGAGAAAGGCACTTAGTTGGTTTATTAATAAAATTTAAAAATCAATTAAGAGCTTATTTCATAGCAACGCATTCATAAGGACGTCAATTTGCCGGCAGTGTAAAGAATAATTCTTTTACTTTTCGGTTATTTAAAGAGTGTATTTCACACAAATTATTTATTGACTTTTTTTTTGGTTTCATATTGTACATTTGCTAATATCAGAGCAACGCATTCATAAGGACGCAATAATTTGCCGGCAGTGTAAGGAATAATTCAAAATTTTACATTTCGGTTATTTAAAGAGTGTATTTCACACAAATTATGTATTAATTTTTCTTTTTTTATTTCAGGTTTTACATGGGATAATTTCAAAGCACTGCATTCATAAGATTTGCCGGCAGTGTAAAGAATAATTCAAAATTTTACTTTTCGGTTATTACAAATTCTCTAAACATTTTGGGGTAATATTTTTTTCTTTAATCACGATAATGAAACTTTTACTTTAGTGGTGAATAAGACAGCAAGCGGTGACACGAATTACCGGAATCCACCGTTTTTACCGGAATCCACCGGAATTCACTTTGATTTACCGGAATCCACTTAAAAATTGTTATTCATATGATATTTAAGTGTTTAATCACTTCAATTTGTTATTATTCATGGTTCTCACTGTTTGTCATAAAAAGTAAACAGATATACGATATACGTTCAAATTAAGAAATTAAATAGAAGAAAATCGCTCTATACATGGATAGTCTATTAGCATAGACTGTCACTGTTCTATACGAAGAGAACGAAGATAATCTATTTAAATACATTTATTTTATGTGACAATGACATAAATGGTCATATGCGGACATACATAAATGAAGGAGATATTAATATTTACTAGCGTATATAATATTATGATCTAAAAATATAAAATAAAAACGCTATCGATTAATTTGTCGGCACGTGCCAGAAGTTTGGCTACCAGTTGTTAAGGCCAATAACAAGTGTTATCAACATAAACAGCGATAGTTAATTCTTGAATTAACACAATGATTGAGCTGTAATAAGTTGAAATAAAGATTTTGATTAAAATTATTGATGTATTAATTGTTAAACACTGAGTAATTTATGTTTTATAATTACCAAACAATAGTTTGTATTAACCCACGACCGACAGAAAAAAAATTGTTTTTGCACAACAATAATTGGTTAGAGCGTTATTGTCAGTAAAAACGGCATCTTTTGAAGAAAGTTACAAAAAGAAACCATACAATTTTCACTAATCAAGATTGTTTTAATAACCGTTAAAGAAAGTAATATAAGCTCAATTTTTCAAGTCTTATAACATATATCTCCACAGTCCCGTTCTGTCAAATAATAAAAGACGAGAAAGAACTAGACAATTGTGTTGATCTATGATAAACCAAAGGTAAAAAACAATGTCAGAGGAAACGTAAGCCGAAGACAACTACAATATCAATTAAAAAACCAAGGACCACAGATATATCCATATATTTTTAGCGGGTGACAGTATTTTTCCGACAGTAAATTTTTTTTGACAGTACTTATATGTCACGGTGCCTATGGAAGATTAACATTGTAAATGAAATTGAGGTATAATGATATAACTTGAAAAATAAAACAGCAGATTTATATAGTAAATTGCAAAAATGATCAGCAAGACAATGCAAATCACTATGTTGGTCTAAATTGAATGACAATTTATGAAATATCAGTTTTCTCCTTTTAAATAAAAAATCATGAATTAATTTTAAAATAATCCAATTTTTACTCTAAATGTAAAACTATTAAATGCTGCCTGCAAAATAAAGTGTAGAATAATGTTAATCTTACATAATAGTGAACACAGTTTTTCTAAAAGATTAAAAATACAAGATTGTCCTATTGTTAAAGAATTTCTATTGTGTTTCTTATTCAAACTACACCGAGACAGTTAACAAGAGACCATAAAAACAACGATTAATTGTAGTTATGAAGAGAGTAATGTTATGAGAAAGGAGCTAGGGGAGGGAGAAAGGAGAAAGGTACCCCTGTCCACCTCCTCTTCTTTACAAAATCGTCCAGGTCATTTAAGCATTTAAGAAGTGGGGATAGATTTACCCCTTGACAAACTCCAGAAGACAATAATCGAAAGTTGAACTATATGTTATTAATGATTTTTTTAAGTGTTATCAGAGAAATTGTTTAATATATCGATTTCATAAAATTAGTAAGATAATCGTAATGTTGAAGATTTCAAGTGCGAATGTGGCTTGCATTTTACTCCATTTACTCTTGGAATTCAGAACAGCAGCTGGTGTTGCGAAACCCATGAACAGATTGTGCTTTCAGTTACACAAAAGTATGCAATTATGTTTAAAAATATAAAAAAACGATAAATGCAACTCAAATTGACTATTTCCTATATAGTGTATCTGTCAAATGGCAACTTGTTTTCTAATAAGTTATAAGTAATTAATCAAATTAAAAATGTTTCAGCATAACCGCTGTGCTTTTTTTCTTATTATCAAAAATGAAAAGAAAAGTGCGACACTATGGAACAAAGGACACAGACATTATCTACGAAATTTCACAGGTATTTCATTAACAACATCGGAAAACAGTTGATCACATTAGTAACTTTGACAAAAGTTAGACAAATAATAACAGTGAATCCCTAAATCATGTTTTGAAGCGAGCCATCGACTGGAAATCCCAACCGTTATTGGATTTAGTACAGATTATAAGAGATATTGTGGACACCCAATATTAGGATTTACTCAGATCATTGGTTTCAATTGGACAGTACCGACTAGCGGACAGCCATAAACAGTTCCAGGTTTCGAAATCGCTATGGATTACCAAAACAGTTGACGAAAGAGAACGTTTCTTTAGAAGATTCCGCAACCATGTGCCGCCAGACCAAAAGACCGTTACTTCGAAAGACGGACTCATGACTGTCATTAAACCGAGAACCCGTGGAAGGAAGAAAGGTCAACTGAAGAGGAAAATCAACGAACGGACGACGACTATTAAGAAGACAAAGAATTGCGATTAAGATTTTGAGTGATATTTCAATGTTTTGTTCAATGTTTATTCTCTTATTTTTCAAGGACGAGACACGCAGTACGTTAGCGGACAACGAAAATTGACCCAAGACGTATGCAGGTATCTTAGTACTTTTAAAATTGAAAAATAAACATTTAACTAATTGTTACGCGGACTACGACGGATGTCCCGAGCCTTGTGCAGGATGTCTTAGTAGTTTTAAATTTGAACATAAAAATTTAACTAATTGTTACGCGGACTAAGACGGATGTCCCGAGCCTTGTGCAGGATTTCGTAGTAGTTTAACTATACTTTGGTCTACTTCTTTGCAATATTATAAGCAATACCAAGCTAATAATAATAATAATAATAATAATAATAATAATAATAATAATTTGTACTTTTCTAGAGATAAATTATAACACCCCTGACCCTCCCCCACATGCTCATAGCCTTGACATGGTGTGGGGGCTCTTAATTATTTACAATTATAATTTCAATTGTGTTGACTCAAAGGTCAATTAACAATTCATTGTAATTGTAACTAATTTTGTCTAATATGAGCTACTAACAAGGATGACATATTTAAAATATTTTAATAACAACAAATGCAAAGCTTTGAATGGAAATAGATATATTTAAAGATATATATATATATTTAAAAAATATCATTATAAAATTATAGACATTATTTTTATTTCACACATTAAATCATTTGTCTCTATTAGGTACCATTTTCAATATAATTCCTACTGACAGCACTTTTAGTACTTTTATCGCAATGAATTGGAGTGCCCTCCCCTAGCTATATGACCTACTATAGGACGTATCGGGCGGTTACAAAAATCGATTCTGTGGGATAAAGCGTAATTATTTTTTCACAAATATTGGATAATTATCATAATATGTGGTAATATCTATCATTTCTGAGTTGTTTTCACCACAGATATGGTTGTTTTTACACTATTCCACGTTGTTTTTACACTTTTCGGGTTGTTTTTACACCCGAATTGCTTATTTTTAAACCATGGTATGTCGGGCTAAGGAATTTTCGATAGGTTTATTTTTTCAATAAAATAATTGGTAGGTAAACAAACAAAATGCATCTTAACAGTGCTTTCAGTGAATTTTATGATTACCCAGGGTAATGTTTTCGCCAAGTTTTTCTCAATCCATCTGTTTTTATAGTACCATACACGTGTTGATAGTGTGTAAGAAATAAAGGAAAGGTGTTTTCGATGACTAATGTGATAACGTAGTAAACAACAATTGGAGTCTTTATAATGTGAAATACACCATTATTAAATATAAGAGAAAAGCTGAATTGAATTGTATTTAGGTAACTGTACATTTCAGAGCAATTATTTGAGTGGGAAGAAAAAACGATTCGTCCGCGCCTTTAATAAGTTTTACTATAGATACCTCTTCCTTGTCGAAAACTATTCTATCTTGTTCGAAAATATGGTTACAGATAGTTTTCTCAATTTTTGAATTCAGTGTACAGTGATTGTGCTACGATGATTGTTGGATACACCTATTATTGACTAGTGGTATATGATACCTACCCCTTTTAATCAACTAACCAAGTCAAATGCTACAGTAATGGAGGCGGGAGGTTTGTCATGCCATGAAACCTGGTTTAACCCACCATGTCTTTTTAAATGTCTGTACCAAATCAGGAAAATCGCTGTAGTTACTGTGTTTTTGTTTGTTGGTTCTGGAGTTTCTTGGACTTTGATTTGCGGATTGTTTTCTTGACAGTTTCATCGGTGTTGGTTTTTTTATTACCTTCAATTTCATACATTTGTAGTTCAGTCGGAAAAAAGACAATTAATAAAATAAACTAAAAAGTTATTGGCTGAAAATGTGTTCAGTCAACCAGGCGAATTGCACACAATTGCCAGAAAAGTACATGATGAAAATAATTGTGTAAATAACAGTATTTAAGACATTCCATGTGTACTATAATAACAAATCAGCATATACACGTAGATTATTTATTTTAATTTTAATTTACAATTTATCAGTAAATTATCAGCACCATTGGCGTGTTATAATCATTTGCATTATATGGGGAAAATATTGCAAAATAGCAGAAATATAGAAACATTCTACATAATAGCATAATGATCTAAGAGTATCGTGTTTCAGGTATTCGTCTACTGTTGATCACGAGGTTTGACAACACTGCGATTGTGGGTTCTAGTCTCACTGCGGGGTCGCTTGCCTCGAATCTTAATTGACAAGGATTGTCAGTTTTTCTAAGGAAGATCGGGGATTGTTCTCCAATGAAAACTAGACGCCATGATATAGCTGAAGAATTGCTTAAAGTATCGTAACCGGTTAAAGAACGTTTGAGCAAACAAACATATATTATCTTGTTCATTTACTTCCTCTCAACATGGAAAATTATAACTGGAAAGTATAACATAATTTGTTGGCATGTTTACCATTTTGAGCATGTCATAGAGCAGATTTATAATTAGATAGTGTTGTTTGATTTACGCTTTATGCATGGTACGCTCGACTCCAATCTTAATTTAGTTTTTTCTTTTTAGTTTATGCAACTTGAGAATTTGTCAGCTTTATCATGGGGTCTAGTTTTTAAGAGGAAGGGGATCAGCGGAATCCAAGTACCCGTTAACAACGTCCGAACCTGCAACAAAAAACTGGCAATCATTTTCGATTAAGGCAGGTTTTTGTGTCGAGATTTAGCGCCACTGTCCGCAATTTTCGCTCTACCTCATGGCATCAAGTTTTTATTAGAAAAAAAACCTAGTACCCAGAGAATACCTGGGACTTAGGCAGGAAAATTGACAATTCTTGTCAAGTAAGACTATACAGTTGGGCACAACTTGCCCAAGTGAGACTCGAACTCGCAACCTCAGATCTGGCAGACACTCGATTAATAATATATACCACTCGGCCACCGAGGCCTCAAATTAAGGTCGAAATCAAGCACACCCTGTCTCTCTTCGCGAACTCCCAAACCTAGTGTTGACTCGCCGGCAAAAAGGTCTATCCTGTAAATAACAGAGGTCGTTTCATTGTTCAACAAAGCTAGCCTAAATTTGTCGAATGTTCAGAATATACGAGTTGGTATTATTTTGACAAAAAAAATCTTTTGTCTTTATTTGACACATTATGATGTTGTTTTTGTTACTTCAATTGACAAATACTTGAAATAGTTAATTTCGGTTTATCTTTCAACACAGTCCAGCTAAGAAATATGCAGTGGGCTATTCATTCTTATCTTAAAAAATCATTTTTGTGTTATTACAAGGTGTGACTGGACCAACAATCTTTTTTAAATGATGGTTACCATGAAAATTACCTGAAAAAATTAAACTAAACCGAATGAAACAACAACGTGCTTTAAGAAACATGTATTTGCTCCCATGATTAAGTCATCGTACAGCTTTCCCATCCTCCCAAGTCAGGGGTTCTGAGTCCGCGTTCGCTCCCTGACTTGGGAGGATGAGCTTTCCTCATGTTAATTAACTTCACGTGCTGCGGAAGCAAATGTTTAATTTCTTATTGGCATAAACAACATACAATTTTTATTTGAATGCTTAAAGAAGTGTTTTTTTTACTTTCCAATCGAAACACAAAACATAATTGTACAAACCAATAAACTTCACAGCATGGCTTCAGTCTGCTTAGTTTTCATTTTGTTTTACTTTCTTCTCATAGGGTCATACGTTAAATTAAGACCTAGGGTGGTGGCCCTGATTGGCCCACTTAAGGAATATTTTAGTTAAACCTGATATAAATAGTACATTAACAAAGTGTAAGGGGAAAATGTTTAAGAAATAATTCACGGAGGCTCTGGAACATATAAGAAAATAGTATTTAAAAACAAAATAGTCCTGCTTATCTTAGTGTATATTAAAAACTACTAACTGGATTTTAATGAATGAAAGTTTTTCCGAAAGGTGAATATATAAGAAAAATTTTGAGTCCTAACTGGTGTTTAGTATGTTTTATGTCACATCCACTACATGACCTATAAACCAAGATTTTCTGAAAAGAAAGAGCTATTTTTAGAGTTGAGTTTACCCCGGAAGCTGGTTTTCCCTTGGAAGGTTTTAAAGAGGTCATGAAATTTTGAGAGAACATAGGCCTGTCACGTACGATTCTGGATATATATGATGTCGGTCAGGTTGCACTTAAGGTAAAAGAGCTGCGCTAATTAAAAAAATAACAAATTTAGTAGAAAATCTTAAAGAATAGGATAAGTGTTACACCCATTTAAAGCACGTCATATTAGTCTCGATCATCCAGACGCTTAATTACATTTGTGCGTCTGGATTCATCTCTATATTGCACTCGTTATTATTACGCCCAAAACTGGGCGTAATTTTTGATTGGATGATATTTTTATTGTTTAAAAAATTACTTCCGTTCATATCAAGAAGTGTATAAAAAATTGTAGCAAAATTTACATTTGAATATTTTTTATAAAATATTTAAATATCAATTAATTATACAAATATTATTGTTATGCACAATTAAGAGAGAATCTTACTGTGACGTCATTTTATAAGTATAGACATGTTTGCATGGTTTTCCTGGCCTAAAAATAGGGCCCTAAAAATAGAATAATTGTTTTGTCTCCACCTATTGGTAGCGAAATTATAACAAGGTGATCCTAGACGCTATTATATATGCGTCTGGGTGATCGAGACTAACGTCATATTAGAATATTATTTTAATGTCCCAAAATGCAACAGTTAGCATCACATCCTGTCACCCATGGATAAGTCTTAAGTACGTAAGGCACTCAGTAGAGAAATAAGACGAAAGACAATATAAGGTAGAGTAACCTTGTGTCACTTGCCCTTTATTTTCACTAAACTTGAAATGAATACAATCTGTTTATCATTATACTTTTTTCAAAGATACATTATTCCGTGTAACTTTTTTCTTATTATGTATAGGTATTATATTCCCGCCTCAGTATACTTAAATATGTCAATTACAAAATGAAAATCTGTTTTTGTTCATCTTTTCGAACACCATTTATGAAACAGCGTAACTTTGACATTATTAAATCATTAAAAGAAATCTAACGGTCATTGAAATACTCGAGATTGATTATTAAAAGTTGTAAAAGATCGCGTCTTTCAGCGCAGCTCTTTTTGATATTTAAAGAAGGAAAAGTTTTTTAAATAATTATGTTGCAGAATTTAAGTATCCAAAATAATCATTATAGGAATATACAACATACGACACAAAGGCTAATGACACAGCTAGAGAAAATTAAACTAAACCTTACTAGCAATGTATGTATTCCCGTCTAAAAAAAATACAGAATAATAACCGGTTTATAATGGATTTAATATTTTTGAATTTTACCAAATGATGCAATTTTATTCTGGAAAATATTAAAAAGTGTGTTAGAAGTTTATAAAAAATTGATTCACTTAAATTTAAATTTAAAAATAAAAAGTTAAACGAAACTATAAAATCTGGTATTTTAATGACATTTTATTTAAAAATACCGCTCGATATTTAAAAATAGAACAGATTTTACAAAAAGTTGTCGTTCTTTGCCTTCAAAGACGGGAGATCATGTGACAACTTGCTACCTGCCAGGAGTCGATTTCACAAAAATTCGTAAGTGTAAAATCTATCGTAAGTGTTGGAGGATCAAAGGGAAATCCATTGTGACGTCAGAACTTACGATAGATTTTACACTTACGACTTTTTGTGAAAAGCGCTGCAGGTGTTTACGGCTGCTTTATTTGTATCAACGATTTGTATGTATAAAAGTTAATAATTTATTTAGACGATAGAATATATTATTTATTAATTAGTTTTATATATGACCTAGGAATATTTCTTTATATATTTCTAGTTTACTTTCGCTTTCGATTACACTTGTTTGTTTATCAGTGTAAATATATTAGTTGTCAATAAAAAAGGAGTTGAATGTCCTTGCTAAGACCGGTCATTTTTTTATTTAACAAATTGCTGTCAAAGGAAACACAAAGTCTCAATGAAGACTTTATGTTTTAACACAGTAGCCGATTGTGCAGTATTTATAAAAAGCCAATCACCCGGCCCACTTTTGACAAAGTCTCTTTGTTATTTACGAAAATCAGCCCATACCCAAGACACCCTCATTATGTTTTTCTTTTGTGTATTGAGATTTGGCGCCACTTTCAGCAATTTTTCAGCTGTATTGTGGCGTCCGATTTTACGGTGGAGAAAGCAGTACCCGGAGGAAACCCCGCACTGTGGTAGGGAAACTGAAAATTCTTGTAAATTAAGATTCGAGTTTAGCACACACTACGCGCAAAGAGATTCAAATTGACAGACCACGGGATCAAATAAGAATATTGAACTGGTACACAAGTCGCTCGGACTCTTCAGTCTTGGTCAATATTTGCAGCGCTGCAATACATGTTTCATATTACTATAGACGCGGCCTGAAAAATTTGAAGCAGTTTGACGGGTTCGTTATTTATGGGAACCCATTAGAAACGAGAAATTTGAATATTGATCTAAAAAAACGACACCATCATTATTTCACATTAAACTTCCCTTTTGTAACTGTTCGAAAGAGTATGCAATCTGTCCATACCTTTGTTGTGTGTCTGTATCTGTCCATACATTTGTTGTGTCTCTGTATCTGTCCGTACCTTTGTTGTGTGAGTATCTGTCCATACCTTTGTTGTGTGTGTATCTGTTCATACCTTTGTTGTGTCTCTGTATCTGTCCGTACCTTTGTTGTGTGTGTATCTGTCCATACCTTTGTTGTGTGTGTATCTGTTCATACCTTTGTTGTGTCTCTGTATCTGTCCATACATTTGTTGTATGTGTATCTGTCCTTATATTTGTTGTGTCTCTGTATCTGTCCATACCATTGTTGTGTCTCTGTATCTGTCCATACCTTTGTTGTGTCTCTGTATCTGTCCATAAATTTGTTGTGTCTCTGTATCTGTCTATACATTTGCTGTGTGTGTATCTGTCCATACATTTGTTGTGTGTGTATCTGTCCATACATTTGTTGTGTGTGTATCTGTCCATACATTTGTTGTGTCTCTGTATCTGTCCATACATTTGTTGTGTGTGTATCTGTCCATACATTTGTTGTGTCTCTGTATCTGTCCATACCTTTGTTGTGTGTGTATCTGTCCGTACATTTGTTGTGTCTCTGTATCTGGCCATACATTTGTTGTGTGCGTATCTGTCCATACATTTGTTGTGTCTTTGTATCTGTCCATACATTTGCTGTGTGTGTATCTGTCCATACATTTGTTGTGTCTCTGTATCTGTCCATACCTTTGTTGTGTGTGTATCTGTCCATATATTTGTTGTCTCTGTATCTGTCCATACATTTGCTGTGTGTGTATCTGTCCATACCTGTGTTGTGTCTCTGTATCTGTCCATATACTTTGTTGTGTCTCTGTATCTGTCCATACCTTTGTTGTGTGTGTATCTGTCCATACCTTTGTTGTGTCTCTGTATCTGTCCATACATTTGCTGTGTATCTGTCCATACCTGTGTTGTGTCTCTGTATCTGTCCATACCTTTGTTGTGTGTGTATCTGTCCATACATTTGTTGTGTCTCTGTATCTGTCCATACCTTTGTTGTGTGAGTATCTGTCCATACCTTTGTTGTGTGTGTATCTGTCCATACATTTGTTGTGTCTCTGTATCTGTCCATACATTTGTTGTGTGTGTATCTGTCCTTACATTTGTTGTGTCTCTGTATCTGTCCATACCTTTGTTGTGTGTGTATATGTCCATATCTTTGTTGTGTCTCTGTATCTATCCATACTTTTGTTGTGTTTCTGTATCTGTCCATACCTTTGTTGTGTGTGTATTTGTCCATACATTTGTTGTGTCTCTGTATCTTTCCATACCTTGTTGTGTCTTTTTTTTCTGTCCATACCTTAATTGTGTCTCTGTATCTGTCACATACCTTTGTTATGTTTCTGTATCAGTTCATCAGTTCATACCTTTGAGGGGCCTCGGTGGCCGAGTGGTCAAGGTAGTTCGTCTACTATTGATCACGTGGTCTGTCAACACTGAGATTGCGGGTTCGATTCTCACTGCAGGCAGGGTGTACTCGACTCGAATCTTAATTGACAAGGATTGCCAGTTTTCCTACCGCAGGTCGGGGGTTTTCTCCGGGTACTCCGGCTTCCTCCCCCAATAAAAACTGGACGCCATGATATAGCTGAAAAATTGCTGAAATTGGCGTTAAACACCATCAAACAAACAAACAACATCATACCTTTCTTGTGTCTCTGTATTTACCCATGCCTTTGTGGTATCTCTTTATCTGTCACATTCCTTTGTTATGTCTCTATCTGCCCATACCTTTCTTTTGTCTCTGTATCTGTCCATACATTTATTGTCTTTGTATTTACCCATGCCTTTGTTGTGTCTCTGTATTTACCATACCTGTGTGATGTCTCAGTATCTGTCAAAACTATTGTTGTGTCTCTGTATATATCCTTACCATTGTTGTGTCTCTGTTTCTGTCCATACCTTTGGTGTGTTTCTGTATCTGTCAGATACCTTTGTTATGTTTCTGTACCTGTCCATACCTTTGTTTTGTCTTTGTATTTACCCATGCCTTTGTTGTGTATGAATTTAACCATACCTTTGTGGTTTTCCCTGTGTCTGTCCATATCTTTGTGATGTCTGTACATACATTTGTTGTGTCTCTGTATTTACCTATACCTGTGTAGTGTCTCTGTATCTTTTCATACCTTTGTTGTGTGCCTGTATCTGTCTATACCTTTGTTGTGTCTCTGTACCTGTCCATACCTTTGTTGTGTCTCTGTATCTATCCATACCTTTGTTGTGTCTTTGTATCTGTCCATACCTTTGGTGTGTGTCTGTATCTGTCCATACTTTTGTTGTGTCTCAGTATCTGTCCATACCTTTGTTGTGTCTCTGCATCTGTCCATACTTTTGTTGTGTCTCTGCATCTGTCCATACCTTTGTTGTGTCTCTGCATCTGTCCATACCTTTGTTGTGTCTCTGTATCTGTCCATACCTTTGTTGTGTCTCTGCATCTGTCCATACCTTTGTTGTGTCTCTGCATCTGTCCATACCTTTGTTGTGTCTTTGCATCTGTCCATACCTTTGTTGTGTCTCTTTATCTGTCAATATATTTGTTGTGTCTCTTTTTTTACTCATTTTTTTGCGGTGTCTTTGTATCTGTCCATACCTTTGTTGTGTCTCTGAATATGTCCCTACCTTTGTTGTGTCTGCGTATCTATCTATTCCTTTGTTGTGTCTCTGTACCTGTCCGTACCTTTGTTGTGTGCCTGTATCTGTCTGTAATTTTGTTGTGTCTCTGTATCTGTCACATACCTTTGTTATGTTTCTGTATCAGTTCATCAGTTCATACCTTTGAGGGGCCTCGGTGGCCGAGTGGTCAAGGTAGTTCGTCTACTATTGATCACGTGGTCTGTCAACACTGAGATTGCGGGTTCGATTCTCACTGCAGGCAGGGTGTACTCGACTCGAATCTTAATTGACAAGGATTGCCAGTTTTCCTACCGCAGGCCGGGAGTTTTCTCCGGGTACTCCGGCTTCCTCCCCCAATAAAAACTGGACGCCATGATATAGCTAAAAAATTGATGAAATTGGCGTTAAACACCATCAAACAAACAAACAACATCATACCTTTCTTGTGTCTCTGTATTTACCCATGCCTTTGTGGTATCTCTTTATCTGTCACATTCCTTTGTTATGTCTCTATCTGCCCATACCTTTCTTTTGTCTCTGTATCTGTCCTTACATTTATTGTCTTTGTATTTACCCATGCCTTTGGTGTGTCTCTGTTTTTTCCCATACCTTTGTGGTGTCTTTGTATCTGTCCATAGCTTTTTGAGGTCTGCCCATCCCTTTGTTGTCTCTCTGTATTTACCATACCTGTGTGATGTCTCAGTATCTGTCAAAACTATTGTTGTGTCTCTGTATATATCCTTACCATTGTTGTGTCTCTGTTTCTGTCTATATCTCCGTTGTGTCTCTGTATTTACCCATACCTTTGTTGTGTCTCTCCATCTGTCCATACCTTTGGTGTGTTTCTGTATCTGTCAGATACCTTTGTTATGTTTCTGTACCTGTCCATACCTTTGTTGTGTCTTTGTATTTACCCATGCCTTTGTTGTGTCTGAATTTAACCATACCTTTGTGGTTTTCCTTGTGTCTGTCCATTGTGATGTATGTACATACATTTGTTGTGTCTCTGTATTTACCTATACCTTTGTAGTGTCTCTGTATCTGTTCATACCTTTGTTGTGTGCCTGTATCTGTCTATACCTTTGTTGTGTCTCTTTATTTACTCATTTTTTATGGTGTCTCTGTATTTGTCCATACCTTTGTTGTGTCTCTGTACCTGTCCATACCTTTGTTGTGTCTTTGTATCTGTCCATACCTTTGGTGTGTGTCTGTATCTGTCCATACTTTTGTTGTGTCTCTGCATTTGTCCATACCTTTGTTGTGTCTCTGTATCTGTCCATACCTTTGTGGTGTCTCTGTATCTGTCCATACCTGTGTGGCGTCTCTGTATCTATCCATACCTTTGTTGTACATGCAGTACATCCCATTTCCGGATTTAATGAGTTGTGTGTAGACGCAGCGACCAATAACAAAAGGGGGGGAGCAAGTGAAAGATTTAATTTTAATTAGATTGGGTTGTTTTTATTGTCATTTATTTTTAATTTAGAACTTAAATCTAGAAAACAATAAATAAAATTATATTTTTTGTTTGATATTTTACTTTGTTGAACTATATCATGACGTCCAGATTTTCATAGAGAATGAAGTTTGAGTACCAGACAAGCCACGGTCTTTGCCAAGTGAGAAATCTGTTTACTATATCAAGAAGCTTACAAGACTTTGATTGTAATACTTTTTAAGTCGACTTATGCACTTTTAAATATATTACATTTTTAACCGATTTTACTATTAACATGTCTTTCAACTCGGATATATATCTTGTAATCCACAGCCGAAGTTTGAGGCATATAGACAATGGCAACAAGTCAATGCTCATTGCTATAATCGAAAATTTTAATTATAAAAACTAATTGGAAACTTTGTTTAATTTATTACAGAATCTTCAAATATGGCTGACAAGTCATCCGTCTGTACTATATGTGACGAGCGTCATATATTTAGACAGTCCACTGACTGGTGTGTTGAATGTGAACAGGCGTTATGTTCCGAATGTAAAGGGTTCCATGCAATTTCGAAATCTTCAAGAAACCATGCTACAATGCCGATTACAGACTATCAGACTCTCGCTCCATCTATCTTGTCTGTTAGTGGATACTGCAAAGATCACGAGGAAAAATACCAACTATTTTGCAAAACTCATGACAAACTTCTCTGTCTACAATGTATTGAGGAACACTCCGAATGCAAAGATGTAACACCTTTAAGTAAAATAACCAAGAATGTGAAGACATCCGAGGCCTTCCGAGACGCCGAAAAGTGTTTGATTAATATTGAGGACAACATTTTAAATGTTGAGGATAAGATAAAATTAAAAATAAAACTCTTGAATGAACAAAAGGAAATGATTCTGTCTGAAATTACCAAAGTCCGCCAACAAATAAATGAACACCTTGATCAAATAGAAGCTGTGATAAGGAAAGACGTTTCAGACATAGAGCACAAAGTCAGAAAAGATTTAGAGACTGCATTAACAGATCTGAAAGAAAAGAAAGAAAAACATTCATCCTCCAAACAACAACTCGAGAATGTAATAAAACATGCTTCCGATCTTCAAACATTCTTTTCCTTACGACAGATGTCGCCTGAGCTTACTATAACAGAAACATTTCTTCAGTCACTCATTGTTAACGGACATCTTGACAAAATCACCCTCGAGTTAAATCTAAATGAAGATTTACGAAGCATTCCGGATAAAATTAAGACATTCGGGTCCGTCCGTGTAGAGAAACATTACTGTGACGTAACTCTTGTTAAACATAAAGATAAACAAGCCCAGTTAGTTGGTGTACAGTCGACATCTATACAGGATATCAAACTCAAACTTACACGGACCATTTCTACTAACACTACTGGTACATATGGATGTGATATCCTACCGGACGGTAAACTGGTCTTCTGTGATTACTATGGAAAACGTTTAGTTGTTACTGGTACTGACGGTAAACAGTTGTTTGAAGTTCCAGTACAAAACAATGCCCGTGATGTAACATGTATCAGTGACAAAATAGTCGCCTGTACAACAGGTCATTATGAACCTTATGAAATAAATATTATAGATATCAACAGTCGTAAAATATTGAAGTTCATTGCCAGAGATAACTATTGTGATGGTATAACATCAGTGAACGGATCACTTGTGTATTGCGTTGTAGGAAAGGAAATCGAGATGATGGACGTCAATGGTGAGAACACAACAACCATTGTCAGACGTGATTTACCAACCTGGTCTTTTATTGCTTCATATAACGACAAGTTGTACTACACCAACAACTCTACTAACACTGTCACCTGTTGTGACATGAAAGGTAACACAATCTGGACATTTAAAGATGAGACTGTCCTTCGAGGACCGTACGGTATATCGGTCGATAGTGACGGACACCTGTACGTTGTTAGTAGTAACTGTACAAGTGTAGTAGTGTTGTCAGCCGATGGACAACAAAGTAGACAAATTCTGTCCATGGAGGATGGTTTGAATAATCCAAAAGGAATACACTATGACAGAAACCGGAAACAACTTCTGGTTACTAATTACAACACTACTGCTTTGCTGTTTACAGTTTCACTTCAACATTAACTAGATTAATTTAAAATTCAGAGAAAACGTTATTGAAGTAAAGTGAGGTGTTCGTACTGGTCGTCAAAAAACGTTTTACGGAGTAATACTCGAAAAATAACGTATCGAATAACAATATTTATGGACCTACAATGACATTATAATAATTACAAACCACTGTTAACTTGTTTTAAGAAATATACATGTGATTATTTATAACCAGATTTGGCGATTTTTTTATGTCCCGGGTAACAAATTTACAGGAATGGATGAACATTGAACTTGTACAAAAGTAATATATCATGTAAATGTTATTTTCTCGTGCATTAAGTTTAAAGAGTTTCACGCTTGAATACGAAAAATACTACTTGGACTAAGGTGTAACGTCAGTTGTTCGTACCTGTCGCCAAAAAACGCGTTAAAGGCATAATACTGGAAAGATAACGTATCGAATAAAAATATTTTGGGCCGAACATGATTTTTTGATGTCACGGGTAACAAAAATATAGTAAGAACTGAACATTGCAGCTGGTACAAAAATAATGTCATGTAAATGTTATTTTCTCGTAGATTAAGTTTAGGGAGTTTCATGCTGGCAACGACTAATTTTTCGATAAAGACCACTATGATTACGGGTAAAAAAAATGTCACACTTGAGATTTTTCGGAAAAAGGTAACATACATACAATTTTAACACGAAGCAATTACTCTTTACAATTAGGACCCTCGATTGACGAGTGGTAAGTTCGTTTATCAAAATAAAACCTAGACGCCATGATTTAATTGAAAATTACTGAAAGTGGCGTGAAATACAAACAAAAAAGAAATTATCAAAACAATTTGACAGAAGCCGGAATCAACTGCTGTTGCACGTAATTCAAAGGTCGTGTTACTTTAGAAAAAGAGTCGTTAAAGAGGTAAACAGATATTGTGATATGTTTGTTTAGCATAAAAACACGAAACGATTTTACAATAGGGGAGGTAGCGAAATTTGTAACAAATGCGGAATTTTGATTAGTTGGTCACCCGTCGTTGCTAAACGTCGTGTGGGTATTGGTTGTACGTTGCTGACGTCAAAATGACGATGAAACGTTTCGCAACTTTTACAGATAAGGAAATAATCGGGTAGAGAGCTGAAACCATACCGAAAAACACAGAAAAAAGAAGGCTGAGGGATTATTTGATTGAAACTTACAAAGATACGGACTTACAATTACAGAACACGGGAAGAGATTGACTGATGACTTATTTCTCAAGACTATCGTTAAAAAATCTACACATCGGTTCATATGAACCCAAATACTCTCTTGGTATTTATAATAAGGTTCATTTTGATATAAGGTTTATTTTTATTTTTCCGCCTCAGCGCTGAAAACATGCTAACAGTGACAAAAACTGCTTCCGAAACTGGGAAAAAGTATGTCAAACTTCGGTGCTGACAGGAATATCATTGACTCTCTCTGTGGTATAGTCATTTTCTAAATTTACTGATCTGAAATTTCGAATATTATTTTAATTCTAAGGTTTTTTTCTATTATCAAGGTGTAGATAGCCTTAGCCGGATTTGATATAACGTTTTAGAATTTTGGTGATAAGAGCTCTACAACATCTTATTCATTTGAATTTTAAATATTGTTTGGGTTTGATGGCCACTGATAAGTCTTGATTAGACGAAATGCGCGTCTGGCGTATTAAATTCTATTAACCTTGGTATCATTGATGACATTTTATTTGCAACCACTGGGTCGATGCCTCTGCAGGTGGACTTAGTTCCTGAGGGCATCACCAGCCAAGTAGTCACACTTCGGTACTGACAGGAATATCATTGATTCTTTCTGTGATAAAGTCATTGTCTAAATTTACTGCCCTGAAATTTCGAAAATTATTTTAATTTTAAGGTTTTTCAATTTCAAGGTGTAGATAGCCTTAGCCGGATTTGGTATAATGTTTTGGCATTTTGGTGATAAAAGCTTTATAACATCTTATTCGTTTAGATTTTAAATATTGTTTGGGTTTGAGCGCCAATGACGAGTCTTGATTAGACGAAACGCGCGTCTGGCGTAGAAAATTCTATTAACCTTGGTATCTTTGATGACATTTTATATGTAACCAAAAACTTGTAAGATTTAAAAAAAAAAGAGCAAATAAAACTGACAAAAATAAATGCTCGCTTCACGCTGAACAGAAGTTTAAGGTTGTACAATTTCCATACACATGGGTAATAAAGTACTAGGTAACTAAAAGTGCCGACTGACCAACTTAGATCAGTGTCAGAAAATCCAATCTTTTGAATGTTTAGACCACCCTGACGTACCATTTACAACCAAAATCTTACTTAGCGATAGACGTTAAATATATATAAACTAATTTTCCTACCGCTTTCCCCTCATTTGTTTTTTTTTTGTCCTTGAGTTATTGAGTTCTGTACTTTGTATTAAATGTTTTATGTATCGGCAATAAATCTGTAGGCCATAAAGGTTTAAAATTTGTAACACAGTCAATTTCTTCAAAAAGTTTGTATTTTGGTTTGTATATGTCCTTTGAAATGAATTCTGTACATCTTACTTTGATTTTTGTATCATAAAAATACTTTCTGTCAAAGGAAACGATCATACTAATTTCTTCTGTTTTATTTTCTTGCTACGTTATTTAAAAAAAACAATAATTGGCTCCATCCCAGTAGCTACATTATGTGTGCAATAGAGACGAAACTTGTGAGGAACTATACAAATCATTTAAAACATGTTATGATTTATAACTTTCAGGAGAAATTTTCTTAGCTTTGGTAATCCGAAACACTAATGGGCCTAGGATTGCATGACTTTTAGCAATCAAGACAAATGATAAATGTTACTAAATCACACCAACAGTATCATTCCTCAAATGTTTGGTTTATATTGGCAAAGTATAATTGGACTAATTGAAAATGATAAAATGTTAAAGGTTACATTGAAATGGATGACAAGGAAACCTGAAGATACTAACTCAGCCGACTAGAAGTGAGCTAAATGTGTGCTATTTCACGAGAACATATGACTGGTTTGCTTGCAGGTCCGATAGTGGTGATGACTATACATGTAAATAAAATCGATCAAAGACAGAAATGGCCGGATTTCGTTAAAAATTAACTAACCAAATTTCAAGAGAATATGATTAGTAGTTGCTGAGAAAACTGTTAACAGGTTAACAGGAAGTAGGTGAGCGACAGACATGAAATTAAATCCCACAGTATGGGACCCCATGCTGATGCTACATACCAAATATCAAGAGGCTTTGATTAGTAGTTGCTGAGAAAACTGTTACGAAATTTTTTTCCGCGCACGCGCACATTTATACATTAGTGTAAGTCCGAATATGAATTGTATTAATGCAGTGTCAAAACTTCACATTAACACTTGACGATAATTTTTAGATACAAAAATTAGATTTTTGATACTACTAAACTACAAAAATTAAATTTCAATTCTGTATAAATTTGACACAACATTGATCAATCGTAGGCGAGTAACTACCTTAACCACTCAGTCACCAAGGCTCCAAAAAAGTTAAAGAAAATAAGATTCATAGTTTGAAGATTTTTATTACAAAATGAAATCTAAACAAAATCTAATTAATAAATACCAATCCTTTTTATTCATGTCAAATTTTGATATAAATTACTCAATTCATAATAATGTAAAATTATCAAGTAAATAGAAGAAACAAATGAGTTAAATTATTGCACAAAAATAACGAACCGTATACGAGCAAAATAATTACCGTGTATTATTGCTTTGGCTTTGACCAACCAGAAACAAAGTGACTGTTCCATGTGAATAATCCTTGTTCCAGAGAAATATATGTATATCAATACAGTATAATAACATGCCACAACTCAGTAAATAGTCTGTTCCTGAAATGTTAATATAAACGAGACTAGCTTTCTACATTCATCACTATTGTATTAGAAACCAATACTCCCCCAGCTATCTTTATGAAACAGAACTTAGAATATTATTTATGCTTTGACCACTTTTCACAGTACATAAACACTTTAATTTAAAAAATATAGATCTTTTTTAAAAGATGTAGATTTTTTAAGACACAAATATATATTATTGGTAAGTGGAGTGACAGAGACTGCAACAAAGAGTAGTTTTTTTTTGCTTAATTGTAAATTATTATTATCGAAATATTAAATATGATTAATACGTGCAATAAAAATATGACATAAATATACATTTATTGAAAAATACATATTATCTTTACAAACATTGTAGTTTTAGTTTTATACATTCAAATATATTATTGGTAACCCTGGTAACAGGGAATTTTATTCACATTTTCGGCAAAGAATGCAACATAGTAATGTATTGCTTACTGGTAAATTATTATTATTATTAAAATATTAAATATGATTAATACATAAAAAAATTGGACATAAATCAACACTTTCATTAAAAAATACATAAGATGTATAGAGTTTTGGTTTTGTATGTAACTGGTGACCCTGATAACAGGAGATTTATTTACATAGTCATTGAGACAAAGTGAAAAGACAGAGACTGCAACAAAGTAATGTATTGCTTACTGGTAAATTATTATTATTAAAATACTAAATATGATTATGTGTGCAATACCAGAGGCTCCAAGGAGACCGTAATCCTCAAATGGAACTAAAATGACATCAATAATATTAAATTTTTTGCAATTTACAGTTTGAGTCTAGTTGTTATAGCTTGCAAAAACTAAACATTTCTTCAAAAATTTTGGTTAAGCACAATAACTCCTGTGTGCCTGGCAATTTCTTTCAACTACGCCAAATTGCGGACATCATTGGATACAAACGGTATTCTCAAACAATCATGACCTACATTTTATTCCAGGCTAATGAGCGGGTTGCTTCCACCGAGTTCTCTAACCTCTTTTGATGAAAACTGTAGAGCCGTTGATTCCATAGCAGTACGCAGATCTTATCTTGCCGCATTCGGTATATAACTGATTTTGTTCTCCCAATAATTTTGTCTCCATTCAAAACTGTTCGATCCAGAACAGTACTATACACTTTTCATTTGCAGTTTAAGAATATGAGAATAGATGATCATGTTCATACAGTACGTGGTTTCACATCACCAGGAATAGCGTGTTAATCCAGACGAATTCGTCGACCTTTTTCCGTATTGCAGGCAGTATATGCATGTATCTGCTGATGCTCATACAATATTTGGTCTCCAATAAGCTCATGAGGTATAGCGTTGATCCAGACTAGGTCGCCAATCTTTTTTTTTGTACAATATAACTTAAAGTGCACATCTGCTACCGCAACTAATATTTACAGACTTGTCCAAAAACTTCAAGATAATCACGCCGTGAAGTCTTAATTGAAAACATAAAAAGATGAAAGATCTAACAACGGTAAGAGAGTAGACGGAAATAACAGACACCTTGGAACTGAAAAGATGTGGGTCTCCAACGAGGCTAAGATATTGTAGTCAAAGAAAGACGGTAAAAATACTGTGAAACTGTTTATTCGCGAAGTAATATTAATAATCTATGGCTGCTAAAAAATTTAAATGAACTTTTGGAAAATTTAAAATCAAGATCGATTTCATCTGTTAGAACCTTTGATTTTTTTAACTCTTTATACTACCTTGCCGACCGAAAAATAAAAATCCAGCCTTAAGGAAATCATACATTAAGCCTTCGCTTCCGCATATGCCTACAAATATAGTTTTAGGTTACGACAATACCTTTTTTGTATTAAAGAACTAAAAGGAAAAGTATGCTACAGCGAAGATCAGGTTTATAGTATGCTAGATTGTCCGATCGATATCATATCTGTAACTTATATGGTGTGTTTTTTTCTGCAGACAATTGGAATTCCAATGGGTACAAACTGTGCCTCACTCCTAGCTGATTTGTTACTGTATTTTTATGAAACGAATTTCTTTGACATCGTATTCAAGAAAAGAAGATAGCAGAAGCTAAGTCCTTTAATTTTTACATTTTAAAATAAGCAACTGTCAATTTGCTGAATGGCTTTCGTTAAAATGTCCTTTAGAACTAGAAATTAAAGAAACCACAGCAACAGCTTTATCTACAACATTTGTAGACTTACAGCTCGAATATGACACCAACGGTCATCTTAGCACAAGAATACGACAAACGAGACGATTTAATTTCAAAATTATAAATTTCCTCACCTATGCAGGAGAACGACTCGTCCGCGCCTATACATACAACTTCCTTGTCGAAAAATCTCTTTTGAAATTATGGTTGCTGATAGTTTTACCAATTTTTTTAATTCAAGGATCGGACTTAAAATTCCATAATTTAACTATCTCGATTGGAGAAGTCCGATAATGCACTCGTACCAATGTATGATCCTATTTTTATTTACGATAGTAGGTGTTTCTTACTATAACATGGTGTGAGCTATATAAGTTATCCGTATCATAACATGTAGACTGTTATTACATTAGTCTGTTAAACATTTAACATTCTTTATCAAATATTTAATACTAAATAAATTGTACGGAAAATCTTACTTTTGATTAGCTGGAAAATATTTTCTGTAGGAGGACGAAAAAACAAATCATCGCCATGGAGACACGCACCATTTTATATCCTAAATTAATCCACTGTTGAGTTTATTTAAATGTTTGAATTTATTTATAAGTATTAACTACAAAAAATATTTTCTCCATCGAGAAAAAGCACAATTTCCGTTGTGCTACGTGGATTATAAAATGTGCAAAGCTGAAATTTTGTTATTCCGCAATGGAGAAAATGTTTTTGCAGTTAAACCTTAAATACAGTAGTTTTAAATACGTGATACAGCACACCGTGTTTAAATATATCGCGCATCTTTTAAGCTCACCTGTTGTCACACCCTTTTATTACTAGCCTACCATTTATCACAACAAACTGTATCAATTCCCACTTTATTGATACATTTACGTTCAGGTTTGTGTTACCCTGAGCAAAAAATTAAACAATCTAAGCATTGTAATAAATATTAATAATAGACAAAAAAAAAAACGCCAAAACAAAATAAGTCAATTTAAAGACTGATCGTTTGAAATGGGGTAACATATTCTATATTTAATACGCAAAATACTTAATAAATAACGGATAAAAATACATTACAAAACATTATAAAAATAAACTTGATCCAGGAACAGGTCTTTATTCTGAATACCTACAGTTCACATGCATTATAGCAATTTAATAAAAATTAAATCTTACACATGCTCCCCACTGTTTCTATTGTTGCTGAGTGAAAGATCTAATGTAAAGTCGTTCAGGTCAATTTCTGGTAACCTACGATCACGTGACATTTAGAATGAACCAAAAGGTTACTTCACGGAATTTAGAAGTCTTTGAACTAATTTGTTATTTAATATTGATAATCTCATTTCAATATTTGGTAGTAGATTTTTAAAGTATAGAAATATCTGTGTTCCCTCTTAATGTGACAAAAGAATATTCATTTATCTATCTTTTTATGTCAAAAGTGTATCTTTAACCTAATGCATTAACAATATCAATTTATTTCTAATTGCATAGTCAGAGAAAGTAGGATACGATATAAACCAGCTCAATAATACGATCAAATCAAGAAAAATGATTTTGTTTAATATTATTAAATAATCGATAGCATAAGGATGAACTTTATTAATTTGTAACGAATTTACCTACTGCGTTTAAGGACATATCCTACTATTCGATCTTCATATGATATTATCTTAATATTTTGTCTTAACTTTCCTTATGACAAAATCTTTAAATAAAGCTAACAAAAATTAGTGGTCACCGACCGTATTAAAAAGTTATGACGTCATCTGTATCATCTGTTTTATGGTACTAGGATTATGTGTTATTTTAGTTATATTTTTTTCCATAGTTTACTGTTAGAATCAACTTAAATTGTTTTGAAAGCTTCATTGCATGTAGAAAACAACTATGCCATAATCTATTTAAAAATACGTAAGTTTCGAGCATAAATGTGGAATTAATACGTTCCCGCCATTTTTGTTATGCACTCGGAATACACAAAATCGCTGATCGCAAAAAACTGACCTATGATAATAAAACTATATTTTCACAGAAGATAGAGGATAACTTACTCTCCAAATTGAATAAATAAAAAAATATGGTCACCAAATCAGGGGAAAAATATTTGAGAAAAATAAGTATAGGCCAGAATTGGCGGGAAGGAAATGGCGCGTTTTTCTTCGTATAAACTGCAATATCTTTTCTAGATTTGTAGCGCAGAATACAATCACGAAAGTAAAATAGTTCTTTTTTGTGTATGTTTGCTATTGCAAAGTGATTAATTTTGTTTTTTCCCAAATTCTAAAAGGCTGTATTGCTTTTTTACTCATAAAAAACCTCTAAGTTGATCCATAAAGAGTACGGTAATTGAAATGGAAATTTCGCGGAATTTTGACGACGACGACGTCATAAACGAATTACGAAACAATAACGTTTAAAATCAGAATGCGCAGAAACAATAGTAGGATATGTCTTTAAAGAACATATTTAAAATATTGATTTTCGGGGTTCATATAAAGCAGGAAGAGTAAGATAAGCAATTATTTTTTATCAGTGTGCATAAAATATGCAATGTACACATTGCGATAAACAATAACAGTCGCAGAAAAACTTTCAAACTAAGCCCGAGTATCCGGAGAAACCCCGACATAGGCTTTTGACATTTGGCATGTAGGTAGATAGTTACTAGACAGTATGTCTCACAAATCTTTGTAGGCATTCTTAGGTCTCCATATCAAAGTCGAAAACAGTAATTCTTGTATTGGACACCAAAACAACAAAAATCATGACAAATAGCTTGTCATAGGCGAATCGTCTAAATGTACCACCAAACCTCTATAAAAAATAAAACGGGACTTCTAAAATGCAGTATCATTTGCTACTCCAGGAGTGCCAAATATTAAATGTGAATACTAAAAACATTCAAAATGTTGAGGTCTGGATGTCTTCCCCAGTGTTAGAGCATTAAAACCTTTGATGTTTCGCCACTCTATACGGCATTCTTCATGCGCCACCTACAACTAGGCTTAAAAATCTTATTAAACGCAAGAAAAACGTAATGAGACGATATAAATACCTCGTAATTGTCCATGACACAACTTACTTGTCATCAATTACTCTAAATCAAATAAAAAATTATTCTAAAGACCATCTTTGTCAAATGTAAGATTTTCTGATTGACAACATGTTTTAACAGACTGTTGGTAGTCCAATGGGTACTAAATGTTCTCCGCTCCTCACCAATCTGTTTTGGTACTCTTATGAGACTGACGCCCTAGAAAGTCTGCTGAAGAAAGACAAGACTCTTGTCGACACTATAATGTAACATTCCGCTCTACTGATTATGTTTTGTCCCTCGAAAAAGGCTAAATTTGGTGAATATTTGCATTTATTATACCTTAGCGAGCTTGAAAATAATGACTTAACCAATACACTGAGGTAGGCCTCGTACTTAGACCTGATGTGACGTGATGACTTCAAATTTCCAATGTCGACTTTCCGCTCATCGATAGCAGCATTCCAGCAGCTCCGGCGTGTGGTGTGTACATTTAACAACGTTTACGCTGTGCTAGATCCTTTGATCCGTATATCGGTTTTCTAGACCGTTCACTGTTGTTGTGTGGTTGTCTACTAACCTACTCAGACAAGGGTTTGTTGTACCTAGGTTGATGCTATCCCTCCAGAAGTTCTATGATCGTCACCATGACATAATTTATCGTATTGGTAAAAATCTATTTGAAAACGATCAGACATTTTCGCTGAGTCATAGGTAATTTTACTTTTTCCTAGACATTACGATAAATTGGCGGGTGTCTAATTAGAGGGGGCACTGCTTTCTCGTCCGGAGCACCTTGGTCTAAAGTCTGATCACATTTTTGTATACTGAATGACAAATGAGTGTCCTTGATTTAAACTTTTAATGTGGGCGTTTGCTATTTGGGCATATGGGTAGACCATTAAGATTTAACATGTTTGATATTTGAGTTGGTGACACTTGACCTCATACTTAGACCTTGACATATTTTCCTTTTATCATTACATATGTGCTTTTCTGTTTTTTTTTTCAGTTCAAATCACAATCTATTTACATAGAGTCATAGAAAGATGATCTCCCTGAACGTCTTTAAGCAATAAGCGGGTTTTATGTATTACTTTTCAGTTTAATCATGACAAAAGAGATTGCGGAAGTCGGGAAACGTTTGACGCAAACGTGACAAAAAGGAAGTAGTGGTCCAACAGGTCTTCAAATAGTTTAAATTGTACTACCCATTAATATTAATCAACTAATGAAATATTCATTCTTTCCGACTAACGAAGATTTTGACTTAATTTTTTATACGTATGGGCAAGCAAACAGGAAGTAGAGAGCAGACAGTGAGAATTGCGTATAACTTACAAACTAGTAGTAAAATTAACGATACCAAACATCAAACCATTCCAATTTACAGCTTGAAGCCGAGAAATGTAAGACAAATCTCATTTTACAAACTATTAGTAAACTTAGCGATACCAAACATCAAACCATTCCAATTTACAGCTTGAAGCCGAGAAATGTAAGACAAATATCATTTTACAAACTATTAGTAAAATTAGCGATACCAAACACCAAACCATTCCAATTTACAGCTTGAAGCCGAGAAACGTAAGATTAATATCATTTTAACGCACATCGGCAAACTGGAAATAGGTGTCCGAGACGTCTGAAAACAGACTATAAAATACCATTTGCAGCAATTACCATATCAATCATCAAAATATTCTGATTAACGAAAGTCCAAAAGAATGACGAAATTATTTGGACGTTCGAACTTATTGTACGCAGCGAAGGACATTAATAAATCTGAATGCCAGCTTCGCCTGTGGGCGGGACATAAAAATAGAAACAATATTCTATGACATCGGTTAAAGCTGGGTTTTGTGTTTTGTTTTGTTCGATTGCTTTTTATTAGCATTATTATTTATTTATTTCTTAGAAGTAACAATGAACGAAAACGGGTGCTCACACCATAAATTCAAATGATTTTTAATAAAACAAAGTATATTTGTGTTCATATTCTGTTTCCAGATTCGTGATTCTTTGTTCTGTAGCTTCAGGTGTAATACGCTATGAAAATTATGTAGTGCAAGAGTAAATTAAGATCAATCTCGTGATCTGTTCTGGTGATATAATATTGTCATTTAGTGACTACATGTCTTATAAGTTTTCCTTTTCAGTTTTTATGTAAAGATAACTGTGGAATTCTCAAATACTTACAACCGATAATGTGTCAAATAATTAGACATAGAAAGTCCCAGTGTTACACTTTAGTATGACGTATTCATGCTTGAGAAAACTTCTCATTCATACTCTAATTCACTATTTACATTTTCCCACTGTGTCTTTATTGTAAATTGTAAGCAGCTAAAATTTGCTAAAATTCATACATTATACATGAATGAAAATTTACATAAATATATGGATCTGCCCAGTAGATTCTATGTTCGTATCGTTTCTTACAGTATTTAATGTTCGCATAGTATGAAATATTTGTACAATTTCATTGCTATTTATGTTGTTATCTGTTGATGATTTTACATGTAGCGGGTAAAGCGTTATCGACATTTAACAAAGATTTCCGCATAAGCCCATTTCTAGAATTGTCTTAATTAGAGCATTTACTCTATGTTTAACTATGGTTATAAGATTATAGGCTATTACTTTTTTGCCATATGTGTTGATTTTATGTCAAGAATTTATACACCAATGTCCTATTGTGGTAACAATTGTGGACTTTCTGTATAGTATGTAAAGATATACAGATATTAGTTGTACACAGTTATTGAAATGCCACATTTGTAAGTATAAAAATAATTACTGAAGAAATTAGCTGCTGCATTAAAGACCTTTCATTCATCGTATCATTATAAAAACACGAGCTAGTTTTTCCCGCAAATACGTAAACAAAACTGATTGAAAATCCTAATAAACTGGAATGAGAATATTTTTGGCAACAAAAGAAAGTTAGATAAATGTTCTTTTTAAATGTAAACACCTGATATAGAAATATATTGTGCACAAGCGTACAATTTGCATTTATTTGTTCAAATTTGTTAACAAATTACATTTGTAACAGATTTTCAAATTTAAAGTAAATATATTAGTTAAAAAAATTTAATAAGTTAATTAACAAATATATCTTAAATCCGTTTTTACTAAAATGTGTTTACTATAGTGAGTTTTTAGAGTAGCAAGTTGAAAAAAGTCACCTGGATACTTATAGGTCTTAACTTGTTTATATCTTTTTTCATCGTGTCATACTACTTTTCACCAAAATGATCAGTGTGATATCATATCTAGGGCGGTAAAGATAGTCATTTAACACTGAACACGTGCCCGTCAAACTCTGTCAAAAAGCTGGGGTAATGTTATTCAGCTAACCTTTATTGATAAAGGTTGCTGTTTGTCCTGCCGAACGGTGGGATATGAAAAAAAAATATCACAGTGTAATATTAATTCGATTGAAAGTTTACACATGTTGAAGCTTGTTGTGTTTTTTTTATAAAACATGGCAGAATATTTTAGGTTGTCTTCATTAAAATTGGCGAGTAGTAATTCAACTATATTGTATCACAACTGTGTCATCAGTTTTGACAAGACCTTTCTATTCAGACAGCTCTGATATAATTTCATCGCATGTTTATTGCTACTTAGGCTATCTTATTTTTAATATGTTTTGTACATTAGACACAGTTGCATTTGTAAAAACACTGTCGATAGGGTGCAGAACAGCTCGACCCTAAGACAACGCAATCCGTCAACTTCTGAGACAACTCGGATCATCTACTGAGACAACTCGCCCGACTACTGAGACAACTCGGCCCGACTACCACTACTGGCTAAAAAAATGACTGTAAATACCTGTTGCAGTCGTTTTTCGTCTGTCACTGACTGAGATTGACTGCAAATAACTGCAAAAATGTCTGTAAAAGACTGCAAACGTTGTGTCAGACAATAATGTTTACTGTGACAGTCATTTTATGCCTGTCACAGACATATTTTGTCCGTCACAGACATTTTTTCCGTTGGCGCAGTCATTTTATGTCTGTTACAACGGCGTATCCGTTGTAATAGTCAACAAATGTCTGTCGCAGTCTTTTTGTCCGTTAACTCAGTCGAAATACGTTTGTTACAACGGCATTACCTTTGTGTCAGTCAAAAAATGTCTGTCACAGACATTTTCTCCGTTGAATCAGACAAAATACGACTGTCACAACGCCTGGTAATTATTATTGTTACTTTATTAAATGCCGTCGATTAATATTTTTTATTTCTTTTGTTATTTGCAAATTTTCTGAATTTAACAAAAAATATCTCTATTTGCATGGAAATTGTACGTTCGCACAATTACGATAACAAATGTTATTTAAATAGTAATGTTAAAGATAAATGTATGTTTCAATAAATCTGTTTCTAAAAAATGAAGACTGCTGAAAATGTAAGCATTTGTTCTGTCCTTATTTATAATTATTAAACTGAATTTATCAATTGTTTACTTACACATCTGGTGAAAATTAAAACCACATTAAAGCCATAAAAACGATTGCATTTGAAACATGTGTACAATAATGTTTTCTTAAAACACGGACAAAGTTAAATAAAAATACATATAATAAAATCGCCTTCTTTAATTATGGCGGAAACTGTTAGTATTTTATTTAGTACGGATACATACATTAAATTGTGACATTTTAGTCGTTATATTTTTTCAGTCTTTCAATATTAAATATTAAATATTAAAAAAAAAAACTAAAATAATGTGTGTTTTCTAAGCTGCATCTACTGTTGTTTAAATGGATCTGGTAATTTAGTTAGGACTATAAAATTGTACATGTACAATTTAAAGAATGATACATGTTGTTAATTAGGTTACAGGTAATCTCGCCTCGCCGCCTTGCTGATCAAAGATAATGTGTATAATACATTGTGCGACACCATCCGGTGTTTTTCCGCGACCATGCAGAACAAGGGTTGATATTGTGTAATATGATAATGTAATAAATACATTTATAGTTATGGATGAATTGGTACTGTCTTCTAAAATACCTGTTCCTGCCCCCCCCCCGTGGTGAATTATGAACTTTGTACACATAAAACACTAATTGTAAAGGTGTATTTTTCTTATTGTCAACTTTGACAAGCAATAGAGATCATTACAATTATTCCAAAGAAATGCCCCGGAAAGACCCGACGACCTGTATAATATATAGCATGCAACTGAATCGAGTGCGCCGTTTGCTTTTAGTCGTACAATATTCTGTCAAGCACGAAACATAATAAGCAAGAGAATTAAACTACACGTAGACTTTAGAATTACTAGCCCATCGGTATTTTTCGGAAAAAGTTGTACACGATTTCTACTTGTAGTGGAGACCTTATAGTTGTCGTGTTAGGGTTTGGGTTAGGTCATCATACGGAACACACCGATCAACCGACTTATATCATTTTGGTGAGAAGATGTATGACACGATGAAAAAAGATATAAACAAGTTAGAAGCGATGAAAACGTAGTTAAGTTTTTCAAATTTTTTTATGTTTTAAATTTACTGTAGCGAATAAAATATATTAAAACACGATTTAGCATAGATTTGGCAATAGATATATTCAGTTCTTTAAGCTCTTCCTTTTATTTTTGTCTTACTTATCTTATAAAATAAACGAAAAAATGCAGATATAGTTATTAAAATGCTAAAATGACCTTTTATGATATAATATTATTTCAAATCGGCCGTTTAAATATAAAGAATATTCCTTTGGCTTTCGCTTGATGCCAAAAATGTATCTTTAACATAATGCATTAACAATATTAATTTGATTTTAATTGCACTGTCAGAGAAATTACGATACGATGTAAATCAGTTGAATGGTATGATTAAAACAAGAAATATGACTTTGTATAAGGTATTAAATTCTGCTAACCGATTGAATAAGTATGCACTTTAAGAGTTCGTAACGTAATAATATATGTAATTTTTTATTTTCTTGTCAATATCAAGCATGATGAGGAGGATAGGGAAAATGAATTTTGATTACTGTGCATAAAATATGAAATGAACAAATTGCGGCACACTATAACATTTGCAGAAAAGCTTTCATACTATCTATGTATTTGTATGCAACTCTTATTTTATTATGTATACCAAACGAAGAAAAATGAAGACATATTGTTTTTGTCTGGTAATTTTACATCATCTTCTTTTTTCTTTTCTTCTCCTTTAAGACTGATATTTTCAGCCAAATTTATTTGACACTGCAAATCGCATACTAATACACGTTTAGGATATGTAAGATAGCTTTATCTAGTGTTACATAACACTTTTCATTTATAGGAGGTTTATATTGGGTTTTTGGTAAAAGAGGCAAAAGAAGGTCGACATATTGTTGTGTGTTCGTCCGTGCAGCCATTAAAAATCTTGTCCGGGATATAACTTTTTTAGGTAGGCTTTTTGATATTTGGCATGTGGGTAGATTATAACTTATCAATGTTTCGCATGCCATAGGTGTTGATATTTAATTTAAAATTTGACCCCAAAGGTCACATCATTGCCTTTTGAGTGACTGCTTTTAACTTCGCAATTTGACCCCCCACCCAGGATAACATCAATGCCTTTTTGGTCATTGCTTCGCGCCCGGTATAACTTTTAAAATAATTGTTTGACTATTTGTTTGTTTGTATGAATGGTTTTTAATGCCTTTCAGCAATTTATCAGCTGTATGATGTCTTTAATGGGAGTGGAAGCCTGAGTACCCAGAGAAGACCCCGACCTTCGCTGATATAGGCTAAGCTTTTCATATATGCCATGTGGGTAGATAATTACTATCCTATCATCGTTGTAGACCTTAGACTTTGAACTTTGACAAGTCGATTTGCATTTTGTTTTGATTGACAAATAAGTACCAGGGTTTTAAATCGTATACAATCCATTAGTATAAACAATAATATGAAATATCCAACCAGTACGATAAACGAAACACGAGAAACGTTTGACGAAATTGTTCAATACGTATAAGCTGCAATCAGAAAGTAGAGGGTCGACAGTGAGATTTGTGCAGAACTTACTGCCTATTAGTACGAATCGCCAAATATTGAACCGTTCCAATTTCCAGAAGGGGTTAAATGTTAAACTAAAATCACTGTATTGCACATCGGCCAACAAGAAGTAGGGTTCTGTCGGATAACAGCCTATAACGTACTATTCGTTTGCACAAATCACCATATCAGTCAGCAAACTATTTTGATTGAAGAAAACCGAAAAGAGTGACAAAACAAATCGACGTTCGTACTTTCTGCAAAACTGAATTTTTATGTCACCGTCTAAAGGCGAAGGTGGCCTTCGCATTTGGGGCGTTGACATAAAAATAAAGACAATATTATATGACATCGTTAAAGGCAGGGTGTTTTGATTTGTGTTTGTTTGATTGTTTATCATTATTTATTTTTCATTTATTAGAATTAACAATGAAAGAAAACGGGTAATTAAACCATAAATATAAATAACTGTAATAAAACAGTGTACATTTGTGTAAGTATTCTCTAACCAGTTTGGTAGATTCTTTTCTGTGTATCTTTAGGTGTCTGCAGGGGTAATACGCGATGAAAATTGTGTATGATTCGGCCAATGAAGGTAAATCTCGCGGTCTGTTTGAATGATATAATATTGTCCTTAGTAACTACATGTCTTACACGTTTTCCTTTTCTGTTTTTATGTAAATGATTACTGTGGAATTCTCAAAATATTTGCAACCGATAATGTTAAAAATTATTAGACATAGGCAGTATTCGTGTTACAGTTATATATGATGTGAGAACTCATATGTAGAGCGTTATCGACATATAACACTGATTTCCGCTTTAGCCCTGCTCTGGGATTGTCTAAATGAGAGCATTTACTCTATGTTTAATTCCTCACTGACTATGGTTTTAAGATGAATTACAAAGCTGCTCCGCTGCTTGGTTCCTTTTCCCATGTCTAGTGATTTGTGTCAAGAATGTATACATAATAGTCCTATTGTATTAACAGTTGTAGACTTTTTGTATAATATTCAATCATATACAGACATTAGTTGTAAAATGTTATTGAAATGCCCCATTTGGAAGTATAAAACTAATAACTTAAGAAATACGTGGCTGTTTTCAATCGTGTCGAGGAACTTTTATTCATCGTGTCATTATAAAAAGATGAGCTGATTTTTTCCGTATCATTTTTTCAGTAAATGCGTAAAGAAAAATGATTCAAACTCCTAATAAATTGCAATTGAAAGAATAATTTTGGGGTCAGAAAAAACGTTGGATATATGTCCTTTTGAACAAAAACACTGGATACAGAAATATATTGTGCAGAAGCGTAAATTTTGCATTTATTTGTTCAAATTTGTGATGCCAGTACCTTTGGAACCTATTTTCAGATAACAAATGAAAACATTAGTTAAAACGATTGAATATGTTAATGGACAAATATATGCCAAATAATTTTTTACTACACTATATTTGATACAGTGAGTTTTAAACGTAGCGATTTGGAAAAAGTCATCTGTATACGTATAGGTCTTAACTTGTTTATATCTTTTTTCATCGTGTCATACATCTTCTCACCAAAATGATATAAGTCGGTTGATCGGTGTGCGGAAAGCCTGACCGCTGACCGTAGTGGGTAACGTGTTTGAAGATTCCCACTCCCCTAGCACGATAAAGCCCCTTTTGCAGATTTGAAAAAAGAGTTGGCTCATTGTAGCCGCTACAAGAGGCTAAATTCTCCGCCCCTACATAAAACTTCATACTTTTCCGGTGGCAGTCTAAATTGTGTTACTTGTGTACCACCCCACCACATTTCCGGTTGATTAATTGTGTGTTTACTTAGTCTTGTCCTGAATATCGCTGAAATACTACTCGCTGGACGTAAAGCAAACATCCGATCAAACTTATCTATCTATTTCGGTAATAATTGGATATCACATCGTTTAGTTTGAATTCTAACACATTATTTATGCGATTTCATTACCACACTTGGACTATTGATTTATTAAAAACAAACCTTTAATATTTTTGAAAGGTGTAAGTTTTCATAAAGTATTTTAACACACGCTAAATATTTATTGTTTTTTGTTTGTTTGAATGGTGTTTTAACGCCACTTTCAGCAATTTTTCAGCTTTCATGGCGTCCAGTTTTTATTGAGGAAGAAGCCGGATTACCCGGAGAAAACCCCCGACCTGCCGTAGGAAAACTGGCAATCCTTGTCAATTAAGATTGGAGTCGAGTACACCCTGTCTGCAGTGAGAATCGAACCCCCAATCGCAGTGTTGACAGACCACGTGATCAATTGTAGACGAACTACGACCACTCGGCCACCGAGGCCCCCTAAATATTTATTAAAGATATTAAAAGACCGTGTGCACAATAATATACTTTAGCTTTTTTTTAAATTCAGTTCTGAGTATCGTTTTTTAAAATCTGAACTACAGAATTATTGTTAATTTTGTTAATTTTGTTAATTACAATAACCGGATACAATACAGGTCGTGTATATGTCTTTGAAGTGTATTTATTACTTGTGTACATATGCGCAGGGACAATGTTCGTGGTGTACTCGAACCAGTAAAAACTAAAAGAAGTTTGATTTTCAAATTCCTTTATTCAAATTTATAATGGTTTATTTCGTTTGATGTTGTAAAAACTGTATACACTTCTCGATAGAATAAAGGAAAAACCCTGCTTCAGTGTTACCAACTGGTTGAATATGTATTGGCCCTTGTATTGATTCTAGGTTGGATGTATAGCTCCCGAGACCCGTAGGGTCCAGGGCCAATACGACTGATCGATAATCGATAAAAAGCCAATACAGACGCCAGTTCATAACAATTTTATTTAAATAAAGTAAAAGTCGTATCGCTAGCCTGTATGAACAGTCCGTATGACTAGCCAATCTATCATATGCTGGAAGGAGTCACGAAATAGCTTACTGGTCCAGAAGACCGTTGGTGAGATAGTATCGGGTAATACAACTTTCCGTATGGCCCTGCGGTTTGAACGATAACAAAGTTATTAACCTTTTTATATGAGTACAGTGATCAAATATTAATCATCCCTATATTAAAAAATTAGGGCCGATTTTACGTATTATTTAATGATATATGTTCTACGATAGAAAAACGATTTACGTTGAACCATGTACTAACGATGTACTAACGATGTACGAACGATAACATTGTTAACTTACGTTAGCACTCAAATTTGCAAATAAAATCGTACAACATTTGGGGAAAGCTTTTGCAAAGGAGACGAATTGTATATTTATTTTAGAAACCATAAACTTTAACTGCGTGTTGCCTAAAATTTCCGTTTTCTTTTTACAGAGACACCGCAACTGTCAAACACAGTTATATGTGTATATACTATATACTATACTTACAACTGCTCACTGGACATATATCGAATGATTTTCTCGAATACATGTCAACTTTGTACGAAACGGCGCACTCGATTCTATTTCATTCGATGAAGTGTGTCTGTTATTTGTTCTGTGACATTTTGCCTTTCTATGGTATGATTTTAGAGTCGATGTAGACAATTAAAAATAAACACCTTTAAAATTTAGTGTTTGTCTGTAGAACAAAAGGGGTTGAAGTTTACTTACAAGATAACCGTACAATCTATAACTGTAAATTTATTTGGTCTGTAGAAAAACCGCAAACTACTAGCAAGTGCATAAATATAGATTTTACCATTTTTTTCATTTTTTTGTAGTTTTAGAGATATTTGCATATTTATCGGCACGTGCCGATTTTAGTATCGTTAATTACCGGTCACCTGTGTAATGTTTTCACATGATGCAGCACGTGAACTTTGATCAGTGAGGCGGGATTACCTGTAACATCATTAACCACATGTGTCCTTCTTTAAATTGGAAGCGCCCCGTGGGCATCAACAACTGTATTATGTTTACTGAATTACCTGATATTTTAAACAATAGAAAACAAACATGATTTGATTTTTTTATTAAATATTGTATTTAAAATAGCTAAACATATTTATACTAACTCTAATTGTAAAATAATTTTCGACATAACTTAATAAATAAGCGATGTAGTCATATTTTGTCTAACTTTTTCTGCAGAAAATATTATTATAAAAATGTAGAAGATGATCAAATTTCCAATGGATGTTTTTTGTTGAATTCCGAACATTTTCATAAAATAACTTGACATTTAGAAAATTAATCGACGGGTGTAACAACAATACAAATAATAATAACCAGGTGTTAAACATTTATAATCGTAAAGTGTGCGAGAGATCAATTTCCAAATAGAGATTTTTTTTGTTGAATTCCAAATATTTTCATAAAAGAAATTAAAAATTAAAATATAAATCGGCCGCTGAAAATAAATTAACGATAATAATTACCAGGCGTTGTGACAGTCGTATTTTGTCTGATACATGTACAAGAGAGAACATGTCTGTGACAGACATTTTTTGACTGATTATAGGATTAACATCGTTTTCAATGGATTTATCGGTATATCAACAAGACCAACTCACTCACAAACAAATAAAAGTCCGAAGGACTTTTATGATATGTTTGTGAGTGAGTTGGTCTTGTTGATATACCGATAATTCCATTGAAAACGGTGTTTAATCCTTATAATTCTTTAAAATTGCATTAAGAAATTAATTTATCTAACGTGTTTCTCAACTTCATATTTCTTGTGTATTTGGTAGCGGGATTGACTGAACGTATGAATATTTTGTTTATTTTTAAACGTAAGATTATTTCCATAAACCATTTTCTGATTTTAATAAACACAATTTTTAGTTTTACATCAATCTGTAACCTTATTTTCTGTGTCGAGCACAAGGAAAGTTTTAAATTTAACAAATCATGAATGATAATTCATCAAACAAATAATTTGAAAGTTGATCGCTACTTTAGCCGCCATCTTTGTTTACATTGGTTACGCTAAAAATAGTTCGGTCAACGTTGTTTATCCTAAAATAAATAGAGTTAACTTCATTTATCAAAAAATATATTTCGTTAAAAACCTCAACCGGAAGTAATCTAGACCAACGTATTTCTAAATATGTAAATCATATTAGAATTATACAACGGTAACGCCGTTGTAACAGACGATTTTCGACAGAGTCAACGGAAAAAATAACTGCGACAGACATTTCTTGACTGATACAACGGATACGCCGTTGTAACAGACATAAAATGACTACGCCAACGGAAAAATGTCTGTGACGGACAAAATATGTCTGTGACAGGCATAAAATGACTGTCACAGTAAACATTATTGTCTGACACAACGTTTGCAGACTTATACCGACATTTTTGCAGTCATTTGCAGTCAATCTCAGTCAGTGACAGACGAAAAACGACTGCAACTGGTATTTACAGTCATTTTTTTAGCCAGTAGTGTACTGAGACAACTCGGCCCGACAACTGAGATAACTCGGCCCGACTACTGAGACAACTCGCCCGACTACTGAGACAACTCGCCCGACTACTAAGACAACTCGCCCGATTACTGAGACAACTCGCCCGACTACTGAGACAGCTCGCCCGACTAGTAAGACAACTCGCCCGACTACTGAGGCAACTCGCCCGACTACTAAGACAACTCGGCCCGACTACTGAGACAACTCGCCCGACTACTAAGACAACTCGGCCCGACTACTGAGACAACTTGGACCGTCCGTGCAATTATTCATGCAACTCCTAAAAAATAAATAAAACAAAACGAAAACATATTTTAATTATTATATTTTAAAGTTTTAAATTATGTCTTCATTATTTACACAGTAAATAAAAAATCATATATGACATTAAGGTAATTTCATTTTTTCTTAAATAGTGACAAAACATAGCATATTGAAATTGTGCATTGTTTTAATTTTTTAAATAAGTATAGTAAAACAGTTGTGATATGTAGACAGGGTCCTGACGACTGTAAATGTATTTTTAATATACGATGGCTTTGCTTTGCGTAGGATATCTATATCAAGTGCATGTCGATCCTGTTTGTATTGCAAGTGGCGGAAAGTCGTCATCGTAGATTAGTTGATGATTGAATTGTAATTTCAGCTAGCTGTATTGTCGCTCTGTTGTCAGCTACACGCAGAAAAGGGCAGCAAGTGAAAGATTTAATTTTAATTAGATTGATATCTCGCTAATTAAAAAATATATATATTAACTTGGGATTCGGCTTTTCTCGAGTGGCTACGAACGGCGGTCGACTTTTATCATTGCTACCGCCCCGTAATCATGCGGGTTTTTCATTTTAGTCCTGTTTATGTGTTGGCCAATCGGCAGCTATCTCCCGATTTAGCAGCCCATCAAGACACAGCATTGTTTGTCTGTTATCCTTGAGGTACGACTAATAACCGCAGTTTACACTGCACGAAAAATCGTCTTTTGTTCACATTTTGTCAAGCCCAAAATATTATCAAAAGTTCACCTATCTCCGAAGTCCATATTTTGTTAAATTTTGTGGTAGAAAAGGCAACCTTTGACCTTTTGTATTTGAGAAATGTGAACGACAGACAATATTTGATCTTTCATTAAATTTAAAAGATGAATGACAGGTCATCTTTGAAATTTCGTTCAAACTGAAAGGTGAACGATATATTTACTGGGACATTTTGTGTACACTGACAGGTGGACGACAGGTCATCTGCGACATTTGTTCCTAATAAAAGAGGAACGATATGTAATCTCAGAAATTTTGTTGATACTGACAGGTGGATGAAAGGTCACCCATGACATTTCAACAAGTCCACAACAAATCATCTACAACATGTTATATGGACATTAAGTTTATAATGAAGGTGGATGAATAGTCATCTGTGACATTGATCATATTAATTTAAAATGTGAAGAATTTTTTATATTGTTGGTGTTGACAGTTTAATGACATTTTGCTGCAATATCAAATAAATAATACAAAACTTTGATATTTTTATCTTTCCTAGTAGTGGTACAGTATTGTATCAATATTGATCTCAATTCCAAAATCTTCAAACAATACTGTAATGTTAAACTAATGAGAAATTCAGTGTCATACAATATTGAGCAATGTCATGAATTTCAGGCGTATACTTTTGAACTTAAAAACGCTCCTGTGATTTAAATGACACCTTTAAATTGGACCTTTAATATCTATCTTAAGAATGATAAAAACCAACAGAAAATTTATGTTAACATTTATTAATTAGAAGCATTTGTAATAAGAACATTACACTATATATGTAAGTATTTAAAAATATACAAAATAAAAAAACCACATCATACTATTATACTATTTTTAACAGTGTCTACAAAGATAGTTCAGAAGTTAGTTGTCACTATATATTTCTTCGGGTTTTTTTTGCATTTCTTTTCTTTCCTTTCCACATAAATTTTATTTGTGTACACTTGACATTAATGAGAAAATACTTCCTTACAAACATACCACAATGCAGCATTAAATTATATTTATAACAAATTACAAGCAGCAAATATCTCTGCATACTAAAAAATACAGCACTATACTATTGTAACTTGACTTGATCTAAGAATCTTTAAAGAGCTTAAATATTACCATTTATAAGAAAAAATCTAACATATATATATGAAAAAAAATGTAAAACTCGTTATTAATTTGTTTTAGAAGGGGTTGATCACAAATTTGTCCAAGATGAGAAAGAAAATGGTTACGAAATTAAACATTTAACTACACGAAAACAATGACCGAATTCATACAAAACTTAACATCTAATACAAACTACATATTGCTTGATTCCTAGCATTCCTCTTTAAATGTTTTGATAACTGGTATATGTTTTCAGAGTAAGTCCTCTCATCTTTGGAATACACACACGATTCAAAAAGACAGCAACTTAAAAATGCCTATATAACTTTCAAAAGGTCACAGCAGCATCAGAAGCATATTAAATATACTGCCATAATGCCACAAAAACAGTATGTTTGCTTCCCTATTTCTTACTCAAATTCTAAATTTTTTTTAACGTTGTCTTCATTTAAGTCATCCTAACCTGAATTTGCCGCAAAACAGGCTTCAGTACCTTCTAAATTGTTATACAATTGTGATAGAATATAAATCAATTTTCTCATATGATCAAAATAAAATTTCAGTTATTCAAAACTAATGTCTTTTTGATTTTAACTATGTAACTAATTGTCGCATCATCAGTCAATAAATTAATGTCGCAAACTCTTATATTGCATTCTAATAAATGCTTATGGACTTGTCTGTCAGAAATAACTTTTTCATTTCATGTTGCATTCTAAATACCATCTATGTATTAATATCTGACACAATGGCTTGCTCAGATTTGCTTGGTGTATAAACTGTGTAATCTAAGAGTAGCGGCTTCACTGGTTTGTGTACACCTTTTCTCCAAATGCAATGAGTAGCGGCTTCACTGATTCGTGTGCACGCTTTCTCCCAATGCAAGGAGTAGCGGCTTCACTGGTTCGTGTGCACACTTTTTCCCAAAGCAAGGGATTAGGGGCTCACGGTTTTGGGTGCATGCTTTCTCCCAATGCAAGGAGTAGCGGCTTCACTTGTTTGTGTGCACGCTTTTGCCCAAAGCAAGGAGTAGCAGCTTCACTGGTTTGTGTGCACGCTTTCTCCCAATGCAAGGAGTAGCGGCTTCACTAGTTTGTGTGCATGCTTTCTCCCCAAGGGCAGCGGCTTCACAGAATTGTGTGCACACTCCCATTAAAAAACAGAAGCTTAGTGTGCACGCTTTCTCCTAGGTATTGCAGCTCATTTACCAATAAATTAAGCGTGTCATTGTAACTTCATTTTTGCAATAAGAACAAGAGCATCAGAAAAAATATTCCTCCAAACTAATCAACTATTGTTTAATATTTTCCTAATACTGTAATGATATTTTAACTATTCTATAACTAGTACATATTGTTGACAACTAGAGAATTTCAATTCAGTGACTACAAACTTCACATTCAATCATTAATTTGCTTATATTTCCTTTGCAAGAATCTTGCACTTCTCTGGTATTTTACCATGTTTGAAAACAAAGTCTCTTTCTTTAAGATATTGATTATTTTCACTAGGAACAACTGTTTCTTCTCTAAATGTTCTATACTCTTGGTGGCCACTTCAAGTTCAATTATGATTTGTTTTTCTGTACCTGAAATGGAATGCAAAATTGAAACAATCAAAATATTTTGTAACTACAGCCAACAGAAAAATGATATCATAATGTGTTTGAAGTTGGACCAGAAAATGATTTTTGATGGCAAATATTTTGAAGTGACTGTTTGCCATATAAGTAAAATTTGTATTAAAATTGACTGAAATCTAGTAAACAAGTTTGACATGTCAAAATTCAAACGGGGCCTCGGTGGCCGAGTGGTCAAAGTAGTTCGTCTACTATTGATCACGTGGTCTGTCAACACTGAGATTGCGGGTTCGATTCTCACTGCAGGCAGGGTGTACTCGACTCCAATCTTAATTGACAAGGATTGCCAGTTTTCCTACCGAAGGTCGGGGGTTTTCTTCGGGTACTCCGGCTTCCTCCCCCAATAAAAACTAGACGCCATGATATAGCTGAAAAATTGCTGAAAGTGGCGTTAAACACCACCAAACAAACAAAACAAACAAAATTCAAACAGCAAAATTTCCTAGTGACAGTGTCATACCAGAGTCGGCGAAAATCCTCGGTACAGTCTGCCAAAATATGACTAGGTCCAATATTTGTATCCCATGTGACGGCCCCAATGACCGGCACACAAAAATCACTATTGTTGTTTTATTTCTCTACTTCATCAGATGTATGACAGCCAAGTTCTGGTACAGGTTGCCATTATTTATTCTGTTACCAGATTTTGGGAGATAAAAAACCCACACACAATTCAAATTTTTGATCTTTATATCTACCCAGTAGTTTAGGGCAGAAACATTTTAATACAGGAAGTGGAACATACATGAATATTCAATTAAAATTTAACCTGCTTTTGATTCTTTGCTTTGTGTCCCCTTACTCTTCTTGCTTTAACCATTTCTTTCCTCATTCTTGTAAACTCCTTTGTAAAATTACATGTAAAAATTAAAATAAGTACTTATGAAAAGTAAAAACTAAAACTAAACTAAGCAACATATCCTACTAGTATGAACAACTGTGTCTGGCATGAAAGCACGATACATTTACCCCCATTCAGGTATCAGAGGCCTCGGTAGCCGAGTGGTTAAGGTAGTTCGTCTACTATTGATCATATGGTCTGTCAACACTGAGGTTGCTGGTTCGAGTCAAACTGCGGGTAGGGTGTAATAGACTTCAATATTAATTGTACAGGGATTGCCAGTTTTCCTACTGAAGGTCGAGGGTTGCTGCGGGTACTCCAGCTTCCCCCCTCCCCCACAATAAATACATAGGAGTAGGCGGGGCTTTATTACCGTAGTATAATATTTGGGTTATTCAATGGAATTTATGTAAATTATGTTACAAAATATAACACAACTTCTATTAGTTTTATTATAATACCTCCCCCCTACCTCCTTTGTAAATCTCATCAGATGAATGCTCCTGGATCAATAACTGAGTAGGAGTCAAACATGTTTAACACAGAGATAATAATATTTGTAAGAATCGCGAGAAGTTATTATTTTTAATAAGCTGATAATTTATTGTGGCTTACCATTCCTTCAATGAATCTTCATGTATTTAGACATCTTGTCGAAGCAATTTCTTGTCCTGCTGCAAACCACAAAATTATGAATTATAGTAAACACATCTCCATAACTGAGCTTCAATGGTTCAGTTATACATGTATTGATGATTGTGTACTTTCATACGAAAATCTGCTAAGGTTTAGGTAGCAATATTTACCTACAAAAAACACAATATATAAATAATATTCAAAGAAATACACGGTTTATATTGGAGAACTATATTCGTCGATAATGAGAAGCAGTCCAAATGAACGATACATAAAATAGTATCATAACACTAAGCATTTACATTGTATAAATATATGTAGTCATTAAATTTTATAAATTAATAAGCATATGTTGGCCCATTTCTTTGATTACTTTATAGTTTGTCCTATACAGAGTATTAATGTATATCAAGCCACAAGAATGTAAATTATGTATTGATGAATAAAATGATGACCTTTTGGCAGATTTGTATCTTTGTATCACAATTTTAGTACCTTAAGGCGGTATCAAGTCAGTTAGCCCCTGACATATGTTTCAACCAGATAACTGTTCGCTCTGGGTTGTTTCCCCACAGTAAAATATATAATACTTTACATATATAGCCTTTTGACGATGTTTTTTTAAGATGATAAGTTTATGCAAATACTACGACCTCATTGGTATTTTGGTGTTTCAGTAGATACATTATATTGTACCTAGTGTTTAAAATTGTTATTTTTTAAAATAACTTCAAAACTTGTAAAATGTGTTTATTACTTTATCTTTAATGTTAGGCCAAACAAAAAAATAAGTTTGTTTCCGGTTACATAGAATTATAAAATAGGTAGGTACTCATAGGACGATTTTTTTTTGGGAATCATGTTGGTTAAATTAGTAATGTTGGGGCGGAAGTATTTATAGGATAATTAATTGGGAGGAGTGAATATCCAAAATATGATCACGAGTGCCGAATAACGCATCAGATTAAACGAGTGCGTGGAACTTGTTCCGCGCATGAGTTCAATCTGATGCTTTATGCGGCACGAGTGATCATATTTTGGATATTCACGATGCCCAATTGATAATCCTATTTATTATATAGATAAAAATTGTTTTCTTAAAATTTTAATGCTTAATCCTAAATTTTATGAACGGCGGATGAATATCTGTATAGTACAAAACCAACGGCGGGAAAAAACCCGAGAGTGAAAATAAACGATAATTTTCACATGTGATTTACCGTGATTTCTGTCACTCGGAAAATTCGATATTTCATCTCTATCTATATAATAAGAAAATATAACTAAAACCCAGAACAATACCGGGAGTTTTCCGGTTCAAAGTAACCTCCGTTAAAACGCAAAAAAAACCTTTAGGGTCGGCATAAAAAAAATAGTTAGGTTCGGGTAACCGGAAACACACATATTTTTTTTTTGCCATATATGAGTTTCTGAGGCAAAAAGACCCCCCCGCCCCACGGCTTGAAGGGGGTATTTATATGCGACTTCAAATTTGTCCACGATGGAAAATCAAAATAGGTTTAACTCCATTTTCAAAATTTTAGTACAAATTAAATGTACTTTTTTTAACTATAAAAAAACAACTATTAGCAAAAATTTATGAAATACTGAACATTTACTAAGATATGAGAGTATACTACTACTATTCTAGTTGAACAGATGTCCTTATGGATATTTTTAAGTATCCAAGTTGAAATTGAAGTACATGTAGTAATAATACATGTGTCAAATAAACAAAATGTGCTTTTTGTTTATAAAATAGAAAATGTAACAAAGTGTGCTAGTTATTAAGTATTTAAAATGTACATTGAAAGGATGTTGACAAGCACATTTTTATACAACCATTTATTTATTTAAAAATGGAAAGTGTTGATAGTGTGCACCAGCACAGTGAAAATTTTGTGGTAACATCTATAAATAATATTTTTATTTTTATTTATAAATTGTATTATAATGAAAAAGTATGTAATTTTACACTGTACACTTACCAAAATTTAAATTGAATAACTATAAAACATATAAATTATATTAAGATACTACAGATTCTACTTACACAAAATACAAGGCCACAGTGCACATGGCTTCGTGCGTTTGCGCGTGTGCCGGAATCGATATCATTAACCACATCCAATCAGCATCTCAATTTTCTAAATGCCAGGCCTCGGCGCCTATTTTTAAAGACAGTGCTCACCTTTCAGTAAAAAAGTCAAGATTACGCGCTTTCATTCTTGTGAAATTAGTAGTTCGAACAATTATTATGGTTAGTGTTGTATTTTATATCTCAGACGATGAAATTCTTGAGGATTCAGCACTGTCAGTAGGTTTACTTGTAAACAAGAATGTCCAGAATACTGACGCACATGACATCGACTGCCACATTGTTCTTTTTATACTCGGCAAAGTGTTTACTCCGACGATGAAAGTACTTCATATCAGGTATTTATATCCAAAAATATATAAATCTGTTTTATCTTTGAGTTTGTCCACTGCATTCAAGCAATGGAAAAACACATAAATACAAATACAAATATCTTTATTTCCTAATCATAGAGCCCATCAGAGCATGTTAATTAGATAGTTACATTTTTTTCATCACAGCAAAACAGAAAAACATCAATTGCAGATCCGCCATATTGCAAATTGAAAGGGGAGATAATCATACATAAGCATATATTTATTGTCTGAATATAGTTCACATTATATGAATGACTTATATTTCATGTATTATGTTTTTAACAAGCTATACTGGAAAAATATTTTTTTTATTTAAATATTGTACTAAAAATTGTACATGCTTCTGTGTGTGATTGGGGGTTTGGGGGGGGGGGTAGATGAAGGGGTTAGTTTCATAACTGTTTGATAATGACTTTTATATGCAATATCTGTCATTTTCTAATGTTCAGATTGTAAAAAGAAACTACTAAAATTGAAGATGCTATTAACAGATATATGTACTGCCAGACAAAAGAAGCAGGAAAACGCTGCTATCCATAGCGACAATCTAGACGTCTAGAAAAAGAAGAAAACATCACTAGAACGGGAAAAAAGAAGTATGTTACGATAATACTTTTTTCAGTCTTGAATTTCTTTGAGTGTATAAATAAAAAGGAGATGATCAGAAAAGCAAATCACAACCTTCACTGATGAGCAAATGCTCACTAATTTAATATGGAGTGTTCTAAATGACAAATTCGAAACAGTAGAAAGCTGTTATCTGTTAGTGTTATCATTATTTTAAATTTACTGTTATTTTGGGAAAAATATACAAATTGTTACCATATTTATGGACCCCCCCCCCCCTCCAGCCCCTCAGCTCCCAAATGTTCAGTTTTATGGATGTTGTATACAAAATGACAACATTTATTATTTATTATTATTACATAATGTGCCACATATCATTTTAGTTATGTCTAGATCTGTAACACACACACATACATTGTACACTGTATATATATTTTTCAGAAAGCCAAGCGGAAAATAGCTGCACTAGACAATATGGGGATCAGAGATATTAAGAAGATAAGACCCGTCTTAATGGCCTATATATGTCCTCATATGACATGTATGAGGAATGTCAAGATGGATTTATTACATACTAGACATCTTCGAAGTTGGATAAATTTATAGAATAAAAGATAAAATTAGACTGTAAATTTATTGACATATCTTCAACCAAAAGCAGACAGGACAGAAAATGAGCAACCAGAAATGAACTAGAACACCTTCCTCTTGGATTGTAAAACAGATTGAAAAATGTACATATTGACATAATGAGCATTTATTCAATAAATCGTTAAATTGTTTCTTTTTTATGTAATATTTATCCACTTGAAAAGGAGAAAATTGTAACACCTTTGGGATTAATTGCCATTAGACAAGCCTGTCAGCTCAGTGATATATACAGGCAATTGTACATTAGCTAGTACACTTTTAACTCTACTTTCTTAATGCTGTGTCATCTTGAATTCCTTGACCATTGTTCAAGTTAGTGGTCATCCTATTGATACAAATTCAACATTCCAATATTGGAGCTTAAGTGAGCACAGTGTCATCAATATTTCTAGAGTAAAACTTTTCATTGGACTAGACATGTTCTTTTTCATCACAAGACTGTTATTGTTGATAAATGTAAGTGAGCAATGATGCTCACTGTTTTACAAAATGAGAGGTCAAGGTGGACATTTGTGGAATGCTGATTCTGGATAGGTTGAAAAAACCAAATCCACGTGAGCCGACCTGTGCATGCAGCTTTTTTTCATCATATCATCTTTCCCCTAACCTAAATGTCCATTTTGTAATATTATCCATGCAAAATATGGAAATTCATAACCTTTTGACCATATTTCAGATTATAACAAGTAACCTTTTGTGCAATTTTTTGTAATTTCATCAATACAAAAGGAGACCTTTTGGATTTTGATTTGGTCAAAATACCATATGACCTTGGTCTTTTGGTTTTGAATTTAAATTTTATGTTAAATGAAAATTTAGAAATGTCGCCCCGATACTATGTCTACACAGAGTTGTCGTTCTTTGCCTTCAGCATGTGACGTCTTGCTGCTACCTGTCAGGTGTTTACAACTGTTGTATGTGTATCAACGATTTGTATGTATACAATTTAAGATTTTATTCAGAACATTTAATCTATTATGTACTTGGTATTATTATATAGAGCATACAAATATTTCGTTATATTTCTAGTTTTACTTTCGCTTTCGATTACACTAGTCTGTTTATCAATGTCAATTAGTGTACTTTAGTTGAATGTTCGATATTTGTTTTATTACACTTTCTAATCGAAAGAAAGTGTCAATGATGACTTTACGTGTATACACTATAGGCAATAGTGTATTATATGTAACAAGCTAAATCCCAAAGTACCTTGTTCCTTGCGAATATTAACCCCTACCCAAAGCACCCCCATTTGTTTGTACAGTTATAATTTTATTTGTGTCACCCGGCTGAAACAATATCTTAGCATATTATTCAGTTTCTATCTGACTAAGAGAATCTCAAGCTAAAACAATTTTTAGTTTTTACGCAACTTGAGAATTGTCAGCTATACCAAGACATCCAGTTATTTATGAGGGAGGGGATAGGTGGAATCCGGAAGACCCGTTGAGAAACCCCTACCTTCGACAGAAAACTGGTCAATGAAGGTAATTTTATTTTGTGTGTTGAGATTTGGCTCCATTTTCAGTAATTAATTTCAGATTTATCGTTGTGCCCAGTACTTATTGGGGAGGAAGTGGAGTAGCCGGAGAAAACCGCGGACCTTCAGTAGTAAAACTGGCAACCCTTGTCAATTTAAAAGATTGGAGACGAGCACACCATTCGCGCATTTTGACTCTAGCCAGCAACGTCAGTGTTGACAAACTATGAAGACAAATTTGAATATCGAATTAGTACCCAAATTGTCTATTGATAATAAGAACAACACCATTATCCTTGCACATTGAACTTCCCTTTTGCAACTGTAGTTTGCAAATAAATTGAAAATCTAGAAGCAAAATTCTCTTTCTCTTTCTTTCTTTATCCAATCACGAAAACTAGACCTTTCAAATTCTCTCTATTTCACAAATTTTCACAAATTTGTTTGCATATCTACAAATGAAACGACCTAGTTTAATACGCCAACTTATATTACCCGATATACCCACCTTTAACCCATGCCTATTTAATCAATAAGCTCTGGGGTCCAAACAGTGTCTCAAACCTCATTTATGTAGTAACTATATGTATTTTTGTGGAGCATCTGTTCCGATCGAAACATTATTTGAAAATATGACAAACTGAAGCAACTGAAGCAACAGCTTTTTTAGTCAACAAGTATAAGGACAGATTGTCACTACACAGAATCTGTTCGGGAAGACCTCGCATGTGTTGAATTAGTGACGTATAAAGTACTTTTTCAACATATAAAATTATCAATGTCCTTATAGGATCTGTTCGATTAAAAGTCATTAAAAATGTATAAATATGCATAATTGTTATATCTTAAAATTGTTTTACCATATTACACCTTAAAACGAGACGTAATATTCGAACATACCCCCTACCGATATCTTATTGCTTAATTGATGTCATGTGTAAATTTTACCAAAAATAGAAAACAAAATTGGACTAAACCGAAATTAGCATGTTTTGCACAAATTGAATTCAGACTTTTTTTTGTTACGTTTATTCTATCAGTATAAAAGATAGTAAACTACACAATAATGAATTAAAAAAAAAAAAAAAAAACGCAACATTTATTCAACGCTCGGACGCCTCTTACTTCACGAGGATTTGTAACGTCATACACATATTGCTTAGAGAAACGTCATATATTAATCGTCGGTTATCATTTTTTCAAAAACCCTTTGCCACTCTCTAAAGCAAAAACTTTGGCACTGAAAGGGTTTGTTTTCAATGATATCTGTATCTTTATTAATGCAACAAAAGACTAGTACAGTCACGGCATACAATACAGTACAGTACAGTCACGGCATACAATACAGTACAGTACAGTCACGGCATACAATACAGTACAGTACAGTCACGGCATACAATACTGTACAGTACAGTCACGGCATACAATACAGTACAGTACAGTCACGGCATACAATACAGTATAGTACAGTCACGGCATACAATACAGTACAGTGACATACATGTATTCATAAAGTGTCATAAAGTAAATGAAACAAACAATCAAATATAACAAGTTCAAACATTTTATTTTGAATTATAATCATGGAACATTACCATAAAAAGCTAATTCGGGTCCCCCTTTCTCAGTTCTAATGACCGATCTGTAAAAGAGACAGCAGTCCCAATATCGTCAGGTGTTGACGGGTTCAAATTTTTTTTGTCACTGTTGTTAAACAATTTAAAATTTGGATACAAAGCTACCCTAAAAGGTAAAAGGTTTTTAAATAAGTTCCATCTTTCCTTTTTGTTAATTTTGCAATTTAAAAAGAAATGTTTCTCACCATCTAGAGCTTTACAGGTTTCGCATAGTCTCAAATGCCTGGACATTTTTATATATCCCTCAGTTGTAATCATCGGGAAGCGGTATTGGGCCTCGAATAACTGCTACCCTCAGCCCAATACAGTTTTGCTAGGACATAATACAGGTCAAATAAGAAAATACCAATTTAATTACACTATATTACGCAAGCGTTACTTTCAAATATAACCCTAGGTCACCACCCTACTACCCAGTTCGATTGGTTGTTGTTTTAAACGCCATGTTTTAGCTAACTTTTCGCGCGTTTTGTTCCGTGGGAAATTTATGTCGGAATATAAAGTAGCTACAGTACTTGCACCCGTAAACGCAACACTTTGACTGATTTATAACTGATTGCTGACTGATTGATGATGAATACATCCGTCCAAAATAATCAATCCGTGATTACCTTGGTAACCGTCAGCAATCAGTGCGATCAGTCCAATCAGTGCGATCCAGAATCCGTCATTTAATTATATGCATACATCGGTAAGTTTATTGACGGATACGTATAAATTAATAATCTGAAGATAAAACTAATTCTGCGTCATTGTATATTATTTATGCATTTATAATAACATTTATAATAAAATAAACGCAAATATTCAAAAGAATAGTAATTAGTGTCTCGTTCTATAAAAAAAAAAATAAACAAACATATTTAAAAAAAGAACAACTGTTTCCTTAATATTTTATAATTTTAGCAAATTTCTTTAAGGCAGGACATATCTGCGGGTCGGGCCTTTTAAACCTTACAAAACTTCGATTTAAGGCACATTAGTAGCGACGATGTATATGTTTTATTTTCGTAATCCATCATTGATTCTCTTTTTTTATTTCCGCGACTCTTTATTTCGGCCTATTTTATTTTCTGCGACCTGGCAAATGTATATTTTTTGTCGTATATTAAGCCGTCCCAACTCCCCCAATTAGTAACAGATTTATTTCACATTCAGGAAAGGACGTGGCCTCTTTTTGACATCATTACTGGTTACTTAAATTTTTATTTAGTTTACAACATTTTAAATACAATTATAAAACTGTTGTGTATACACAATTATTGAACTGTTGAACAAGCATTGTCAATCAAAGCACAATGTTTACTAAACAAAAAGTTGTATTGTAAAATATATAGCGATTCTTGTCGCAAGTTTTCTTTGACAGGCAATAAACTTAGTTTAAAAAGTATAATTACAATTACGCTGGATTTTTTCATTTATTTCGTGGCGTCCATTTTTATTGGGGGTGGGGTGGGAGGAAGCCAGAGTACAGGTTACCGACAATCTTTGTCAATTAAATTGGAGTCGGGCGCACCCTAACTGCAGTGATAACTAGTAGATGACTAACCAATCAGCCACCGAGGCCCCAATAACGCCGGGGAGAAAAGTCTGCGAATACTGCACTTAAGCGTAAAAATTTGTTACATATAGACACTTTTTAACAAAACGTCATTCATTCTTTAGGTCTATGAAGACCGGTTTTAACATTGTCATTACAGTCATACGAGAACAAGTTAAACAATAAATCAATTAGATTTGTTTGTTTTTTGTTTGAATATTGTTTAACGCCACTTTAAGCAATTTTTCATCTATATCAAGGCGTCCAGATTTTATTGGAGGAGGAAGCAGGAGTACCCAGTCTGAAAACTGGCAATCCTTGTCAATTAAGATTGGAGTCGAGTGCCCCCTGCCCTCGGTGAGTCTTGAACCCGCAACCTCAGTGTTGACAGACCACTTGTTCAATAGTTGACGAACTACTATAACCACTCCCCACCGAGGCCCCCTCAATCAATTAGAGAAAGGACCAAAGTGCAAAAATTGTGAATTCCACTGGAAAAATATGAGATATGGCTGGGGGGAATTTACCTTTTTAAGCCTATTCCCTTTCGAATCTACAAAAGAGATCTTTATCGTGCAAGGAGCGTGACACTCTCTAAACACGTCACTATGGTTCGTGGCAATTCTAATATGATCTGAACTATCCTTCTCCCCCCCCCCCCAAAAGCGAGAGGGAATCCCATGTCCGCCAGCTGAGGGCAGCACTGTGAAGCCTAGTAATTAATTTCAAATACTCCCGAATTTTAAGGAAACCATTTATACTTATATATCATTAAATATCGAATGACTATAACAGACATCGTAGAATAAACCAATTGTAACGGCTAAAATGCGAAACCAGAATTGATTGTTATCTTACGCTTACATGTCTGCATGTTTAACTCACAAGCTTTTATATATATACAAACCTGTTTAGTAGTTTATTCCTTATTTGAGATTTAATTCTGTGTAAATTCTTGTGACACAATGAGATAGTGAATAAAATATTTAAATAAATGTTTTCGCTTTTGTCGTAAATCTTATTCAGTAGTATACACCGGAAATCTTAGGAATTGGGGCACAGAAATAAAACAGATAAAACTGCGACAAATGAGCTTTTGAAGCGTTTATAATAAAAAAAACGTCGACCTCGGTGGTTAAGGTAGCAGTAATCTATTATTGATCGTCGAGTTGTCTGTTGGACCCTTACAGCGATAGGTGTGCTCGACTCATCCCTATATTTTCAAAGAGCACCAGTTTTCCTGTCGAAGGTCTGTTATTTAGTTGGGTACTCCAGGTCTTCCATATAAACACTCGACGTCATAGTATATAGACTTATATAATTTTGAAAATAGTTAAACAAACTTTAACATACATATACATACAAATAATGATAACGTGAAAGCGCGAAGTGAAAAAAAAATGTTACGATTCCGCCTTCACGTGTTTCGTCTTTCTCGCTTTTTCCGTTTACAAATACGAGATATTTTTTGAATTCATTGTGTGTGGGTTTTTTTCATTTCTTTTTTAATTATTTTTTTTAAAATAAAATGACACTATTTGATGTTTATATTCCTTCACAGATGCATTAGTTATAGATTTGGGGGAATTTCCATTTATCATTCATAACTTTAGACTAGACTTTTTCCGCTTTAAAAAACTTCGAAGAAAAATACGAGACGTACGCCTTGGCACGCGAGGGCAAATATTATTTTTTTAAAATCATTGTGTGTTTGTTTTTCTTTTATTGACTGCGTTTTAATTATTTTGTTAATAAAATGACCATATGTGATGTTTATATGTCGTCACAGGTGCATTTTTGATAGATTGTGGGATTTTCCATTTATATCATTTATAACTTTAGACCAGTTTTAACCTTATTATAAGGGAAAACGAGCCATAATATGAGGACATAACAGTTGACATTTTTAATACTTCTGATATTTGCGAGTGAAACGAATTTTCTCATTCCGAAATATTAATTTCAGTAACCGGAAGTTGAATGGACGGATTGGATCAATCAGTCCAAATCAATCCGTCAGATCAGTCAAATCGTTCCAAATCCGTCAATTGACGGATGGACGGATTGGGAACGATATGACGGATTGGGAACGATTTGACTGATCTGATTGATTGATAACTGATTGCTGACGGATTTTGGAACGCTGACTGATCGCTGAAGGATTGATAAAAGTGTTGCGTTTTCTATCTCAAGTACTGTACCTGCTTCTTTTTTCCGTCTTTAGAGTTAAACTGAACATTCCCACTCCACAAACAAGGCATTAATCTATAAAAACGTTATTTTGATAAACTATATTTTAATTTGAATTTGGTTACTGGACGCTGGACTTGACGTCTTAATGCTTTGTATCGCAATTGTGTCAAATACGCAATCTTGAGGCATTCCGAATGTCAAAGCTGTTTTCTCAATCACCCAGACGCATATACGTGTTTGTCTGGAATCACCGTATTTTAATTTCGCTACCAATAGATGGAGACAAAACAAACATTCTATTTTAGGGCCCTATTTGTAGCGAAAACCATGAAAACATTTCTACACTTATAAAATGACGTCACAGGTGCTTCTCTCTTGATTGTGCAGGACAAAAATAATTGTTTAATAAATTGATATAGTAATATTTAAAAAAAACTATATTCAAATGTAAACTTTGGTATAGTTTTTTATACCCTCCTTTTATGAACGGAAGTAATTTTGTTAGACGATAAATATATCATCCAATCAACAACATTTGCCAATTTTTGGGTGTAATGATAACGAGTTCAATATACTGATTAATCCAGACGTTCAATTACAATAAAAGCGTCTGGATAATCGAGACTAACTTTGCTGGTGACCTGACAGTATATTCGAACCGAAAGTCCGCTTACGGTATATTTAGTCAGACTACTGGAACAACAACACACAATGGACAGTGTTGTGTACATCCTTAAATAAGGATGAGATAGACCTTTAATTTTAATTTTTTTTTAAATTATATTTTTCTTTTTTATTTGACAAATTAAAATACAGCACAATTATCAATTAATAATAAAACAATACAGCATTTCTCGTAGTCAATACAAGTTATATATATCGTCCTCGGATATGGACAATGACAAAGACTTATGGCGCATTTTTATAAACGTACATTTTATTCATAACAGCTAATGCTAAACTTTGTTTCATTTATTACAGAATCATTAAATATGGCGGACAACTCCTCTGTTTGTACCATATGTGACGAGCGTCATATATATAGACAGTCCACTGACTGGTGTGTTGAATGTGAACAGGCGTTATGTTCCGAATGTAAAGAGTTCCATGAAATTTTGAAATCGACCAAAAACCATGCTACAACTCCGATTATAGACTATCAGACTCTAGCTCCATCTATCTCATCTGTTAGCTGTTACTGCGGCGAACACGAGGAAAAATACCAAATGTTTTGTCAAACGCATAACAAACTTCTCTGTGTGCAGTGTATTGAGGAACACTCCGAATGTAAAGATGTAATACCTTTAAGTAAAATAACCAAGAATGTGAAGACATCTGAGGCATTCCGAGAAGCCGGACAATGTTTGATTGATATCGGCAAGAACATTTTAAATATTGAGGATAAAATAGAAGTCAAAATACAAATCCTGAATGACCAAAAGGAGATGATTCTATCTGAAATTAGCAAAGTACGCCAAAAAATAAATGAACACCTCGATCAAATAGAAGCTATAATAAGGAAAGACGTTTCAGACTTAGAGCATAAAGTGAAAAAAGATTTGGAGACTGCGTTAACAGTTCTGAAGGAAAAGAAAGAAAAAAATTCCTCCTCCAAACAACAACTCGAGAATGTGATAAAACATGCTTCTGATCTTCAAACATTCTTTGTATTACGACAGATTTCGCCGGAGCTTACTATAACAGAAACATTTCTTCAGTCACTCATTGATAACGGTCATGTTGATAACATCGAACTCAAGTTAAGTGTAAATGAAAATTTAAGAAGCATTCCGGATAAAGTCAAGACATTCGGGTCCGTCCGTGTGGAGAAAAGTCCCTGTGACTCAACACTTGTTAAACAGAAAGATAAACAAGCTCAGATAGTTGGTGTACAGTCTACATCTATCCAAGATATCAAACTCAAACTAACACGGACCATTACTACTAACATCAGAGAGACATTTGGATGTGATATCCTACCGGACGGTAAACTGGTCTTCTGTGATTATGATAGGAAACGTTTAGTTGTTACTGATCCTGACGGTAAACAGCTGTTTGAAGTTCCAGTACAAAACTATGCAATTGATGTAACATGTATCAGTGACAAAACAGTCGCCATGACAACAGGTGGTGGATCACCTTATGGAATAAACATTATAGATATCAGCAGTCGTAAAATATTGAAGTACATTGCCAGAGATAACTCTTGTTGGGGTATAACATCAGTGAACGGATCACTTGTGTATTGCGTTTACAGAAAGGGAATCGAGACGATGGACGTCAATGGTGAGAACACAACAACCATTGTCAGATGTGATTTATCAGCCTGGTCATATATTGCTTCATATAACGACAAACTGTACTACACCAACCAAAACACTAACACTGTCACCTGTTGTGACATGAAAGGTAACACAATCTGGACATTTAAAGATGAGACTGTCATTCGTACTCCGTTCGGTATATCGGTCGATAATGAAGGACATGTGTGTGTTGTTAGTAATGGATGTAACAGTGTAGTAGTGTTGTCAGCCGATGGACAACAAAGTAGACAAATTCTGTCAAAGGAGGATGGTTTGAATTATCCAACAGCAATACACTATGACAGAAACCGGAAACAACTTCTGGTTACTAATATCAACACTACTGCTTTGTTGTTTGGTGTGTCATGTTAACTTTAACAGTAACAGGATTACTATAAAATCTGCGGAACAACGTGCTGGAACATTTCATTACAACAACAAAATGACATAATTTTTAAATGGTTAATATCAATTAATACGATTTAAAAATAAACACAAACAAGTATTCAATGACTACTGGTACTAAATGTCCAAAATATTAAAAAGTGTTTCAGTTTTCGTATTGTGTTTTGGAAAATTTTGTTATTAATTATTTACAATCAAATTTGTGAAGTTTAAATCATTTGAATACGTTTGTCCTGAAAAAAGTAAATACTAGTCCACCTTCTATTATTGATCATGTGCCATCACTTGGTTCGCGAGTTCTAGTCTAACTTCGGATAAGTAGTGCTCGACTCCAATCTTGATTGACGAGGATTTCTGAAAATTTGGGTTCTCTCTGCATACTTCGCCATCTTACCAAACAAAACAAGGGCTCTATGATGCTTAAAATTACTGAAAATTGCAAACAAAACCAGTAACACAAACAAACAGAATGGAAATTAACATATTCTTTTATGTGAGTCGGGTTATCGTGAATATTAAAAAGGGGGGGGCGGTGTGTTACGGACAGTTTCTCAATTTTGCAAATTGTGCTGTCAATTACAAGTATTTTCCATTCATTATAATAAGAATATTTTAATCATATATTTTCACCCTAGTTATATAAACGTAGTATTTTAACTTTAGTATTGCTGTTTGTAGCTTTAACGAAGTCCAGCAAAACAAGCTGTGAAAAGGTGTGTAGGACATATTGTGTTCGATCGCAGGTCAATATTATACAATTATGACTTTTTTCAGGTTGACCTGAAGATTTATCAACCTGAAGAAGTGAAATATTCACCGAAGCCAACGGCTGAGGTGAATATCACTTCTGAGTTTAGTTTAAACATATTTTATTTGTAGAAATGCTACAAAAGGGGATTAGACACAAGTACATCGTACTTATGAAGTCTATTCCCAATGAGGTATAAACATATAATAATGTTATAATGAAACACACGAAGATGAATGACTGTAGATAACTAAATATATATAAAAAACATATGTACAAAAAAATGAAAATAATATTGTAAGAAACGCGAATATATATTTACATGTATCACATAATTCATCGTTTGTTGTGTGTGTATGCAGTATTTATTATATAGATAGAGAAGAAGTATCGAATTTTCCGAGTGACAGAAATCACAGTAAATCACATGTGAAAATTATCGTTTATTTTTTCCCGCCAAAATTTTGTACTATACAGATATTCATCCGCCGTTCATAAAATTTAGGATTAAGCATTAAAATTTTACGAAAACAATTTTGATCTATATAATAAATAGGAGAATCAATTGGGCATCGTGAACAAGTTCCTCGCACTCGTTTAATCAGATGCGTTGTGCGGCACTTGTGATCATATTTTGGATATTCACTCCGCCCAATTAATTATCCTATAATTCTGGTCATCTCTACACGACGAGGAATGTCTTAGCTTTTTAATAAATTCATGAACATATGTAACAATCATTTGATTTTTGTCTTCAGATAAACTTTCATTTCGTTCAGGAGAAGTTTTAAGTTTAATAGTTCAATAGGGAATAGAGTGTTTAACTTTTCCAACAAGTCTCTTCTTGGTGCATCATATTTAGGACATTCAAAAAAGAAATGTTAAGCTGTTTTATTACAGAAGCCACAATGACATGATGGGCTGTTTACAATATTTACATTATGAAGATCACAGTTCTAAAAAAAGATGCGCTAAAACGCAATTGGGACAGAATAATATTTAATTTTCTAGTACCAATTTGCTATAGATTGAAGGTACTATAATTTTGTCTTTTTGTTTAAGGTATTTGTTGAATTTTGAGACGGTATCTATTTGTCTAGTAGCTAAGTTTAGTTTTTTCCAAAGGTTTACAGAAGACGCGGCACAAATAACAACGAAAGCCTTCAAAATGGTTGAATAAAGTCATTTCCGTTTCGTAGGGGATAATTAGTGGTGCTCTGAACTGTAGGCGGAACTAATTTATTTAGAAATGGCGGTGCTTTTTCATGAACCATTGAATAAAACATTTGTAGTTTTCTTCTTTCCCTTCTATGTTTTAGAGTTTCTCACCCGGTTTCGCGATAAAGATGTTCAAGTTTTGTAAAAATAGGCAACCCCGTTACAAGTCTCGCAGCGTCCAGCTGAATGTTTTCTAACTTGTTAGTATAATTAGCACCACAGTTGTCCCATAGTTCACAGGCATACTCAAAATAGGGCGGATATATACTAAGTACATTTTTTCTAAAGTACACCTAGAGGTCTTGTATTTCAACATTCTCATATGCTTGGAAGCGTTAGTTAAATATACAAATTCCATTTGACGTCGTTGGTTAGAGTAATACCTAAATGTTTATGTTTTTTTACAATAGGAATATTTTGATTATTCAGGGAAAAGTGAAGGTCGGGAGTTTCCGGGCTGGAAATCATTAATATTTCTGTTTTATTTGGATTGAAACTCATAAGCAATGTTCTGGACCATTGATTCAACTCAGTAAGATCATGATCCATGAGGTACTGAATTTGATTCAAATCTGATCCAGAACATCCAAATGAGGTATCGTCTGCAAAAAGTCTTGTCAAGGAAATCATTTTTTTTCAGAGATATCATTTATATAAATAATGAAGAGTAATGGACCAAGAACTGAATCTTGAGGTACTCCAGCTGAAATATTGCAAAGAGTCGACACTGCATTCTTTATGGTTACATTTTGGTGTCTTCCATTTAAATAGCTTTCAAACCATTTCAAAAGATTTCTTTTTATTCCATATAGATTTCATTTTATTTAAAAGACCTTTATGCCAAACTTTGTCGAACACTTTCGAGAAATCACAAAAAAAAACTACTAAACAGTTAATTTCTCTTTTTTCTAATCCGTCTAATATGCAATTATAAAGTTCTATTAGTTGGTGCACAGTAGAATATCCGGGACGAAATCCGGACTGATATTTATATATAAGGTTGTTAATAGCCAAATGATTGTAAATATTTTTGAATATTATTCTTTCCATAACTTTTCCAAAACAACTTATAAGAGAGATAGGTCTGTAGTTTGAGGGTAATGAAGTATCACCGTTCTTAAAGATGGGGATTACATTTGCAATCTTCCAGCTGGAGGGAAATTTGCACTGTTGAAGAGACCTGTTAAAAATTATTTTTAACGGTATAGCTATTTTATCCGGATTAAATTTTAACATCATATGACTCATTGAATCAGGACCTGTTGCCTTATTTGGGTCTAGAATTTTTATTATATCTACAATCTCACTATGGTCAAACTGGATGTTATCTAAATCAATATCCGTTCGTTTTTCGAAATTTGGAAGAGGATGATATTTTTCATCTAATTGTGATATGGAACAGAAATATTTATTGAGAATAGTACACTTCTCTAAGTCATTGCATGACACATAGCCAATAGATTGTTCATTTACTTATTAATAAGGGGAGGGACAGTGTATGAGCCATTATTTGATTTTATCAGCATTTTCATTATTTTCCAATAAACTTTTGAGTTGGATATATTTTCTAAAATAAAGTTGTCTAAATTTTGTTGGAAATGTTCCTTAGCAGTCCTTTTCATATTATTTACTTTGTTTCTTTGCTGCTTGTATTTAGTTACATCACAGTTTCTTTTTAGTTTTTGGACTTATTTTCTTAATCTATCACGTTTTCTTATTTCTTTCCTTAATTCATTGTTAAACCAAAGTTTATCATTGGGTCTAATCGTTACTGTTTTGGATGGAACACATTCGCGCACAATGTCGAGAAAGTGTTCCCTTAATATTTCGGTCATTTCGTCCCTATCTTTATTGTTTAACAGCAAGTTCCAGTCCACCGAATCCATCATTTTAACTACATTTTTCATATTATATTGGTTGATAATAGTTAACCATTTCTTGTTTAATAAAACAAACAAATCCGAATTTATATCACCCGCAAGGATGATATTTTCATTTAGTTGAAATGCTGTTTCAATAGTATGTGAAAGTCGTGCAAAATAATCACCGTCGTCCGTAAAAATCTGATCTATATGTACAACAAAGGAGAAAGCTCGTCCCGTTAGCACGTGTTTCGACTCAGATAGTTTAATCTGTATCGTTTTCAAGTTGGAGTTTACGATACATACTTAAGAAGTCTTTTGCATAAATTATTATTCCACCCCCAAAATTATTACGATCTTTACGGATTATAGTTTAAAAAGTGTCCAGTTTCAATTGTTCATCGTTGAAACTTGGATCTAAATGTGTTTCGGTTATTATAATTATTTCGAATTCTTCAGCAAAATTGTGGACATATTCGAATTTATTTCTAATGCTTCGTATATTTAAATTACAAATTGAAATAGAGTTTTCGGAAGACTGGTGACTCAAGTTCAAACATGCTTCTGAATCAGTAGCCGGATCTGGATTTTGTTCAACATTGCCAATCAGCAGTAAAAATGCAAAGTAAACAACAAAACTACTACGTTAGCATTTGGATTAATACTTTGCAGCAGGGACAGTTGACCAACGATCAGTGTACATCTCTGATTCGTAAGTAGAATATTTCTAAAGGATTGAGATTTTTTGGATTGTGATAAATCTATGCTTTCCTCTGTGCATGTCGAACAGACCGATTGCAGCCCTGTAATTATATATACAATTACCCATTTAGATACAAGAATATATAATTTCCACACGACCTTGGGCTTGAAATAGGTCTGCACATTGCTACACACACAACAACAACGGATAAATTAAACAGGTTAAACGTGAAGTCAATTATACAGCTAAGAGCTAATAAGATTAAAGAAAAGTAAAAACAAAACATGGTCAAATTTGACATGATATGCTTTGTTCAAAAGGGGATTTTGAGATTGCTTGTTGTTTAAACCTAGTGAGGGTCTCAACCTATATAGTATATCAAACTATATAGTATATACATGTATACGTGGTTATTTGAATGGTCAATATAGGTATATATAGTACAACACTTTCAGATAAAACAGTTATCATTATTATTATTATGAACTGTCAAGCATTGTAATTATTTGATTTAAGTGTATACACAAAGTTCAAAGATCAAACTGAAGCACGTGTAGCTCGTAACATGCTGTTTGACACAAACACAATAGCAAAGGATATAAGTTATGAATCTACATATTGTCATGGAGCTTACGAAGGTAGATGGCGAGGGGATTTACTTTAATAAGAATTGACAGATGTTTTACCGGATACATGTATATCCAGTCACACCTTTTTGCATTAAAATTGGTATTTATTAAAATATCTAGGAAATGTAGAAATAACAAAATAAACGTATAGACATAGATATTTAGTATTGTATTTTTGAGAAAGCAAAACGGATGTGTTATGTTAATTAAGGACTGATTCGATTGCCATTGGCGGGGTGGGGGGAGGGCGATAACTCTAAATTTCTCAACTCTGGTGTTCTGTAAATACCAAAAAGTGAAAACGAAATAACATTGAAAAAGAACATAAGTAAAGAAAATATCTCTTTAATTTTTTCAATAATTTAAATAGACATGTACGAGAGATGCATCGGGATGATAAGCATTGCAAAGGGGTGGGGGCACTGATAAAAAACTATATTTTTAATTAATTGTTTTAGATTATGGATCTTAATATTTCCTTTGTAAAATTGCTTTTGTATCTGGTGAAATCAGTTGATGCTTTTTATGTTCGTAATGCACACTGATAATGGGGCAGGAGTATACATGTGGACAATGTATTTGGAGATCACAATAACACTAACAGAAACAAAAAAAAAAAACACAAACAAACAACAACATATTTCTACATGGCAGTTTTGTGTTCTTTCATATCCTTTTAATCATCACCAGATGGGATGTTTTCAGGTGGTGTTATCTTAGGACTTGATCTCTTAGCAGTAACCATTTGCTCAAGTCTATCAATATCAGTCTGGTCTCTAATAAGCGTTTTATGGGCTGTGTTGTCTTAACAAATATCCTACCATCCATTGTCCAGTAAGCCTCTATTTCCTTCCTATGTTTAAGCTAATCTTTTTGTCAAACCAGCTCTGAACTCTGTCAAGTTCTCAGTAATAAAGATATTATCTGGGTCACCTTTAGGAACTTTCTTGTGGGAAAAGACTAAATGTCTCTTTTTATAGGATATAAATCTAACTATCATCTGTGATTTACCACCAGAAACCTTTCCTATTAGATGAGACCTCCCAATGTCATCACTAGTTATGTCAACACCAAGCTTGTTTTGGAAAATATCTAGTGCTAAGCTCTCAGTGTCAACAGGGTATTGAACCTTTCCATTTTCATTAACTGGAACAGGAACAATGTGAAGGCGCAAGCTTGTTAGTCTGGAATACTGTTGTTGGTTTTCTAGCTCCATTTCAAGTTCAGCTTGTTTTCTACACAGTAGGTCAGTCTCATTGTTGTGTTCCTGCATAGCAAGTTGTAAGTCTTTTACAGCAGACTCTAGCGATTGTTTTAATACACTTACAAGAAAGCCTTTGGTTAAGTTCATTTACAGTAACCTCTTGAGCTTTAACTTAACTAAGTGGTTTTACCTCCATGTTGACTACATCTTGAATTTGTGATTCAAAAACAGTACCAAGTTTTTCTGCGATGGCCGGGACTATTGCATTGAGTACTTCCTCACTAGTTAGTGCTTCAATCAATTGGTCTGCAATGTTTTTTCTAAGAGACCCTTTCGTAGTCATTATAGTTGTGAGGTCACACATGGAACCTGCCTTTCGTCGTATCTGTCGCTCGGTCTGTTTTTGAGAAGCTGGCAATTCGTCGGGGCTATCCGGATTTAAGCGTTTAACTCCACTTTGCTTAAGATTGGGAGTCATTTCTTTCTTAGAACTTTGTGACAAAAATTGGGTTTGAGGTAACGAGGTAGGGATTTCATTGTTTACACTAATGGCGACATCCATCATTGATTCACTAAATGGCCAACGTTTATTTTCAATGATGTTGTGGGTAAAATTGTTAAATATGGACTTTTTGTGTTGTTTATATACTCATAAATATCAAAGTTTATGGTAGAGTAGGTTTCGAGTTCTTACATGAGTGTTTTTCAGTAATAAAATCCCCTTTTTGAGAGCTATCTAAATTTCAGTCATTCGGGTCTTTCGCGTGTCACTTCTGAGGTTTGTAAATCTCATGTCAACTTGATATAAAAAAGTCAACAATTGTTTTATTAAATGACTCAAGACCAGTGAATAATTTCATGTTATTTCATATCAGTAAAATTATGTTTGTTTCTATTGGATAAAACAAGGTCAGCTGGTATTAATTAATTTGTCATGTAATTTGACATGAGGGCATTATCACACCGTGATCGCCATGGGCGTTATCACGTATTGGTAATGCCCTCTCCAGTAACAAGCAGCATAAAACTGTCTAGTTTGAATTGATAAAAAAAATATATGTACAAGTACAACCCAAATGAGGAAAAAATGACATAAAATTTAGAAAACTAACTGTGTATTGCCTAAAAATGTCAAACAATGATATATTATTAGGCCCACATTCAAATCATACAGCAAGCAGCTACAAATACATAATACAGTCCTAAACACATGGTTTCTTAACTCTTCAATAAAATAAATATAATAGTTGCTTATATAGCTGGCATTGTCATCATACTTAACAGCACTCGGGACAGTGGTATTGCCTGAAACATTGATAATGCCCTCGCCTTTGGCACGTGCATTATCAATGTTTCAGGCAATACCACCCTCCCTTGTGCAGTCAAGATATCATGATAATGCCCTCTATATAAGCAACTATTGTATAAATATTTCTCCATATCCTTTCAGATGTTTTGATCATTTTCCAAGGCAAACTAAATCTCACCAGATATTTGACTTTTAAACATGTTAAAGTAAACAAGATTAATAATTTTCAACATTTCTGCAACAAATTTAATTTAAAATTTAACTTGTATCACAGGAATAAAATTGTACAGTTCTCTATTTTCGGTACGGACTTCTGAGTAGAATTTTTTCAACTAGCATCGAGTTGTTCATTTGGCAGGTCCTCGAAATCTTCGTCATAGTTTTTTTTCACGTAAATGCCCTAATGCTAGAATCCGTGGCTCTCCTAGTATTTTTGGCATCTTTCTCCGTCAAAATCTTATTTAATTGTTCCTCATTGATGGTTGCAAATTGAGATTTCTGTCCTACCGGCTCCATCGCAGCCACTTCTGCCATTTTCAAACGTTTCTAATGAAACGAACTTAGTTTGTATGAGAACACATTTGATTTGACGAAATGAAAATAACGTTCAGTCAAAAGCTACGTTTTATTTTAGTGTCTCTGGGTGTTCCCTTGATCTATTTTTGAGTACACGGTGCCAGTGATATGACATTTATCCACCTCTCGCGCAAATTTGCGCGGTAGACATGAGGTTTGATCGGGAACATCGGCAAGGATCTAAACCAATGAAAATGTTCAAATTTTCTAGTCATTTAATAATAACACGAATGACTGAGATATTTCGCTATCAGTATTTATCAAAAAGAAAAATGAAATATTCACGAGGCGAGGTGAATATACATTTTTGAGGGTTGAGAAATCCTGATATCGACCGTATTTTTAAAGTCAGAAATTGTAATTTAGTTTAAACATATTTTATTAATAAATTCTATATACAAGTACAATATTGATACATTAAATTACATTATATTGTATAATAATTATTATTACATAATATATATTTTTGCCTTTTTCCTATTGGCCTAAACCAATACACGTGACTTTCCATTTCCTATCATATTGGTTTGCAAAAAATTCATTCTACTCAATAAAAAACCATATAGTACTCTCGTGAGAAATTAATGAATGAAAATACCTAGCACGTGCTGTTTCCCCCAACGGAAATACGATAGCCAATCAAATCTTCTTTCTTTACTCCCCTAAACCAATCAAAATTATCGTTCTGCCTGATGTTCGGATTATATTGTTGTTTGTAAACATGGTAACGTTGTAACGTCATCGAGTGAACGTAGTGCGGATAGTTCTGGTGCTAATAAGCGAAGATTTGCAGATATTACTAACTTGGAAATTAATGAAATCATTAAGATGAAAGATCCTGTCAACACTCGCAAATCGAAAGAGCAAGCGATTTTTTTTCCAAATATAAACGTGAAACGGATATGTCAGTTAGTTTGGAAATGGCGGACCCTCAGGAATTAGACTCATATCTTTGTAAATTTTATGCATTAGCAAGGTCTGAGGATGGGACATTATAGAAGAAATAATTAATACAAACATTTCGTCATGGATTATGTCGATATCTTACCGATTTTTGAGAAATAAATATTATGAAAGACAGACACTTTCGGGAATAAAAAAAACTTGTATATTCCATTTCATGACTCAATGAATTATGTAATAAAACAATTACTACACTCGAACTCGATCAATATGAGGTTTTATGTTTTACGCCTCGTTCAATATTATTCTACCCTGCTCCATAAAACCTCATATTGATCTCGTTCAAGTGCAGTAATTGTATAATATGATTGCGAAACAAGTTACTAGAACTTATATTAATCCCTATCCAGTGTGAGTTAGTGGTATTAATAATTATGAATTACTCTAGGAGGATGTCCACTAGGAATCAATACATTATTTTGTGTAGGTTGGGTAGGTGGGTAGGGGGTCAGGTGTGAGCATAGAAAAAACCCAGAAATTTGAAGATGTTTAGTACTGCTGATGTCTATGATGTTAAACGTGTGCTGCTTACTGTAAAGCTTTGTACACTTGAGAACAATTTTTCATTTTGATCGTCGGCGAGAGCAGGCGATCCAAATAATAGACGATCAACTGTCAAGTTCCGTGGAATATCAATCGAGTGGATGTATCTGTTTCTCGACTCAATAAAATCGGGGAAAGTTGAATAGTTAATGAAAATTTGTTTCCGGATCAACTTGTTGACAGCTACAGTATTTTTACAATATTTTTTAGGAATAGATGATAATTGAGGCAGCTACATAATAATCGCAGTCTCATGTGGAGGATTTAACCGAGTCGGGTTCCAGAATAGTAATAATTAGGTATTTTGATACGACTGGACTGGACTTGAGGTTGCACATTGTTCCATAATCTAACCGAAGGCGATAGAAATTATGCCTCGTAAAGAAAATTTCGAGCTCTAACATATACATAAGGTTTGTAACAACCCAGTTTGTAATAAAGTTGCACTTTGTAATAAAAATTTCAAATACGTTTTTTTTATTTTACTTTCTTTGTTCTCGGCACCAAATCAATGCATAAAACACAAAAAGAAAAAAATTCGATCTTTTTACTATTCAATTTAACGTTTAAATGAAATTTTTGTTTTATTACAAAGTGCTTTTAAGCTATCAACCCAGTTTGTAATTAAATTGCAGTTTGTAATAACCCACTTTGTAATAAAGGCAAAATCCACAAAGTTCAGATTGATTTTATGAACATAGTATCTATAGAATGTACTTCAATAAATATATCAAATCGTTTCACTCTCAAAGCATTTAATTTGGAAACTTTTACTTTTTTACGTTATAACACATCGCATTGAAGGTGTCAACCCAGTTTGTAATAAAGTTGCAGTTTGTAATAACCCACTTTGTAATAAAATTCACAGAGTTACGATTGTTTGGATGAACTTAGTATGTATAGAATGTACTTCAATAAATATATTAAATATGTTCATTTCCAAGGCATCTTAACAATGAAACTTTTTATTTTATTACAAACCGCGTTGAAGGTGGCAACCCAGTTTGTAATAAAGTTGCAGTTTGTAATAACCCACTTTGTAATAAAGGCAAAATCCACAAAGTGGAGATTGTTTTTATGAACATAGTAACAAAGGTAAAATTCACAGAGTTGAGATTTTTTGGATGAACTTAGTATGTATAGAATGTACTTCAATAAATATATTAAATATGTTCATTTCCAAGGCATCTTAACAATGAAACTTTTTATTTTATTACAAACCGCGTTGAAGGTGGCAACCCAGTTTGTAATAAAGTTGCAGTTTGTAATAACCCACTTTGTAATAAAGGCAAAATCCACAAAGTGGAGATTGTTTTTATGAACATAGTAACAAAGGTAAAATTCACAGAGTTGAGATTTTTTGGATGAACTTAGTATGTATAGAATGTACTTCAATAAATATATTAAATCTGTTCATTTCCAAGGCACCTTAACTTACAAACTTTTTATGTTATTACAAACCGCGTTCTAGGTGTCAACCCAGTTTGTAATAAAGTTGCAGTTTGTAATAACCCACTTTGTAATAAAGGCAAACTCCACAAAGTGGAGATTGTTTTTATGAACATAGTATCTATAGAATGTACTTCAATTAAATATATTAAATCTGTTCATTTCCAAGGCATCTTAACTTAGAAACTTTTTATGTTATTACAAACCGCGTTGAAGGTGTGAACCCAGTTTGTAATAAAGTTGCAATTTGTAATAACCCACTTTGTAATTAAGGCAAAATCCACATAGTGGAGATTGTTTTATGAACATAGTATCTATAGAATGTACTTCAATAAATATATTAAATCTGTTCATTTACAAGGCATCTTAACTTAGAAACTTTTTATGTTATTACAAACCGCGTTGAAGGTGTCAACCCAGTTTGTAATAACCCACTTTGTAATAAAGGAAAAATCCACATAGTGGAGATTGTTTTTATGAACATAGTATCTATAGAATGTACTTCAATAAATATATTAAATCTGTTCATTTCCAAGGCATCTTAACTTAGAAACTTTTTATGTTATTACAAACCGCGTTGAAGATGTCAACTCAGTTTGTAATAAAGTTGCAGTTTGTAATAACCCACTCTGTAATAAAGGCAAAATCCACATAGTGGAGATTGTTTTTATGAACATAGTATCTATAGAATGTACTTCAATAAATATATTAAATCTGTTCATTTCCAAGGCATCTTAACTTAGAAACTTTTTATGTTATTACAAACCGCGTTGAAGGTGTCAACCCAGTTTGTAATAAAGTTGCAGTTTGTAATAACCCACTCTGTAATAAAGGCAAAATCCACAGAGTTGAGATTTTGTGGATGAACTTAGTATGTATAGAAAGTACTTCAATAAATATATTAAATCTGTTCCTTTCCAAGGAATCTTAACTTAGAAACTTTTTATATTATGACAAACCGCGTTGAAGGTGTGAACCCAGTTTGTAATAAAGTTGCAATTTGTAATAACTCACTTTGTAATTAAGGCAAAATCCACATAGTGGAGATTGTTTTATGAACATAGTATCTATAGAATGTACTTCAATAAATATATTAAATCTGTTCATTTCCAAGGCATCTTAACTTAGAAACTTTTTATGTTATTACAAACCGCGTTGAAGGTGTCAACCCAGTATGTAATAAAGTTGCAGTTTGTAATAACCCACTTTGTAATAAAGGAAAAATCCACATAGTGGAGATTGTTTTTATGAACATATTATCTATAGAATGTACTTCAATAAATATATTAAATCTGTTCATTTCCAAGGCATCTTAACTTAGAAACTTTTTATGTTATTACAAACCGCGTTGAATGTGTCAACCCAGGTTGTAATAAAGTTGCAGTTGGTAATAACTCACTTTGTAATAAAGGCAAAATCCACATAGTGGAGATTGTTTTTATGAACATTGTATCTATAGAATGTACTTCAATAAATATATTAAATCTGTTCATTTCCAAGGCATCTTAACTTAGAAACTTTTTATGTTATTACAAACCGCGTTGAAGGTGTGAACCCAGTTTGTAATAAAGTTTCAATTTGTAATAACCCACTTTGTAATTAAGGCAAAATCCACAAAGTGGAGATTGTTTTATGAACATAGTATCTATAGAATGTACTTCAATAAATATATTAAATCTGTTCATTTCCAAGGCATCTTAACTTAGAAACTTTTTATGTTATGACAAACCGCGTTGAAGGTGTCAACCCAGTTTGTAATAAAGTTGCAATTTGTAATAACCCACTTTGTAATTAAGGCAAAATCCACAAAGTGGAGATTGTTTTATGAACATAGTATCTATAGAATGTACTTCAATAAATATATTAAATCTGTTCATTTCCAAGGCATCTTAACTTAGAAACTTTTTATGTTATTACAAACCGCGTTGAAGGTGTCAACCCAGTATGTAATAAAGTTGCAGTTTGTAATAACCCACTTTGTAATAAAGGAAAAATCCACATAGTGGAGATTGTTTTTATGAACATATTATCTATAGAATGTACTTCAATAAATATATTAAATCTGTTCATTTCCAAGGCATCTTAACTTAGAAACTTTTTATGTTATTACAAACCGCGTTGAAGGTGTCAACCCAGTATGTAATAAAGTTGCAGTTTGTAATAACCCACTTTGTAATAAAGGAAAAATCCACATAGTGGAGATTGTTTTTATGAACATATTATCTATAGAATGTACTTCAATAAATATTTTAAATCTGTTCATTTCCAAGGCATCTTAACTTAGAAACTTTTTATGTTATTACAAACCGCGTTGAATGTGTCAACCCAGGTTGTAATAAAGTTGCAGTTTGTAATAACTCACTTTGTAATAAAGGCAAAATCCACATAGTGGAGATTGTTTTTATGAACATTGTATCTATAGAATGTACTTCAATAAATATATTAAATCTGTTCATTTCCAAGGCATCTTAACTTAGAAACTTTTTATGTTATTACAAACCGCGTTGAATGTGTCAACCCAGTTTGTAATAAAGTTGCAGTTTGTAATAACCCACTCTGTAATAAAGGCAAAATCCACAGAGTTGAGATTTTGTGGATGAACTTAGTATGTATAGAAAGTACTTCAATAAATATATTAAATCTGTTCCTTTCCAAGGCATCTTAACTTAGAAACTTTTTATATTATGACAAACCGCGTTGAAGGTGTGAACCCAGTTTGTAATAAAGTTGCAATTTGTAATAACTCACTTTGTAATTAAGGCAAAATCCACATAGTGGAGATTGTTTTATGAACATAGTATCTATAGAATGTACTTCAATAAATATATTAAATCTGTTCATTTCCAAGGCATCTTAACTTAGAAACTTTTTATGTTATTACAAACCGCGTTGAAGGTGTCAACCCAGTATGTAATAAAGTTGCAGTTTGTAATAACCCACTTTGTAATAAAGGAAAAATCCACATAGTGGAGATTGTTTTTATGAACATATTATCTATAGAATGTACTTCAATAAATATATTAAATCTGTTCATTTCCAAGGCATCTTAACTTAGAAACTTTTTATGTTATTACAAACCGCGTTGAATGTGTCAACCCAGGTTGTAATAAAGTTGCAGTTTGTAATAACTCACTTTGTAATAAAGGCAAAATCCACATAGTGGAGATTGTTTTTATGAACATTGTATCTATAGAATGTACTTCAATAAATATATTAAATCTGTTCATTTCCAAGGCATCTTAACTTAGAAACTTTTTATGTTATTACAAACCGCGTTGAAGGTGTGAACCCAGTTTGTAATAAAGTTTCAATTTGTAATAACCCACTTTGTAATTAAGGCAAAATCCACAAAGTGGAGATTGTTTTATGAACATAGTATCTATAGAATGTACTTCAATAAATATATTAAATCTGTTCATTTCCAAGGCATCTTAACTTAGAAACTTTTTATGTTATGACAAACCGCGTTGAAGGTGTCAACCCAGTTTGTAATAAAGTTGCAATTTGTAATAACCCACTTTGTAATTAAGGCAAAATCCACAAAGTGGAGATTGTTTTATGAACATAGTATCTATAGAATGTACTTCAATAAATATATTAAATCTGTTCATTTCCAAGGCATCTTAACTTAGAAACTTTTTATGTTATTACAAACCGCGTTGAAGGTGTCAACCCAGTATGTAATAAAGTTGCAGTTTATAATAACCCACTTTGTAATAAAGGAAAAATCCACATAGTGGAGATTGTTTTTATGAACATATTATCTATAGAATGTACTTCAATAAATATATTAAATCTGTTCATTTCCAAGGCATCTTAACTTAGAAACTTTTTATGTTATTACAAACCGCGTTGAAGGTGTCAACCCAGTATGTAATAAAGTTGCAGTTTGTAATAACCCACTTTGTAATAAAGGAAAAATCCACATAGTGGAGATTGTTTTTATGAACATATTATCTATAGAATGTACTTCAATAAATATTTTAAATCTGTTCATTTCCAAGGCATCTTAACTTAGAAACTTTTTATGTTATTACAAACCGCGTTGAATGTGTCAACCCAGGTTGTAATAAAGTTGCAGTTTGTAATAACTCACTTTGTAATAAAGGCAAAATCCACATAGTGGAGATTGTTTTTATGAACATTGTATCTATAGAATGTACTTCAATAAATATATTAAATCTGTTCATTTCCAAGGCATCTTAACTTAGAAACTTTTTATGTTATTACAAACCGCGTTGAAGGTGTGAACCCAGTTTGTAATAAAGTTTCAATTTGTAATAACCCACTTTGTAATTAAGGCAAAATCCACAAAGTGGAGATTGTTTTATGAACATAGTATCTATAGAATGTACTTCAATAAATATATTAAATCTGTTCATTTCCAAGGCATCTTAACTTAGAAACTTTTTATGTTATGACAAACCGTGTTGAAGGTGTCAACCCAGTTTGTAATAAAGTTGCAATTTGTAATAACCCACTTTGTAATTAAGGCAAAATCCACATAGTGGAGATTGTTTTATGAACATAGTATCTATAGAATGTACTTCAATAAATATATTAAATCTGTTCATTTCCAAGGCATCTTAACTTAGAAACTTTTTATGTTATTACAAACCGCGTTGAAGGTGTCAACCCAGTATGTAATAAAGTTGCAGTTTGTAATAACCCACTTTGTAATAAAGGAAAAATCCACATAGTGGAGATTGTTTTTATGAACATATTATCTATAGAATGTACTTCAATAAATATATTAAATCTGTTCATTTCCAAGGCATCTTAACTTAGAAACTTTTTATGTTATTACAAACCGCGTTGAAGGTGTCAACCCAGGTTGTAATAAAGTTGCAGTTTGTAATAACTCACTTTGTAATAAAGGCAAAATCCACATAGTGGAGATTGTTTTTATGAACATTGTATCTATAGAATGTACTTCAATAAATATATTAAATCTGTTCATTTCCAAGGCATCTTAACTTAGAAACTTTTTATGTTATTACAAACCGCGTTGAAGATGTCAACCCAGTTTGCAATAAAGTTGCAGTTTGTAATAACTCACTTTGTCATAAAATCCACAAAGTAGAGATTGTTTTTATGAACATAGTATTTATAGAATGTATTTCAATAAATATATATTAAATCGTTTCACTCTCAAAGCATTTAATTTGGAAACTTTTACTTTTTAACGTTATTTCAAACCGCATTGAAGGTGTGAACCCAGTTTGTAATAAAGTTGCATTTTGTAATAACCCACTTTGTAATAAAGGCAACAAAGTTGCTATTGTTTGGATGAACTTAGTATGTATAGAATGTACTAAATATGTTCATTTCCAAGGCATCTTAACTAATAAACTTTTTTTTTATTAGAAACCGCGTCGAAGGTGGCAACCAAGTTTGTTATAAAGTTGCAGTTTGTAATAACCCACTTTGTAACAAAGATAAAATCCACATAGTGGAGATTGTTTTTGTGAACATAGTATATATAGAATGTAATTATTAAATCGTTTCACTTTCAAAGCATTAAATTGGAAAACTTTTACTTTTTTATGTTATTACATCAGTGGCGTTTAACTCTTAATGCTTAAAGTATTTAAACGCCACTGATGAGTCTTAAGTAGACGAAACGCGCGTCTGGCGTAATGAATTTGTCACCTTGGTAACATTGAATACATCTTGTTGGAATATTTAAGCAAAGCCAAGTAACAGCACGGCATGTCCGCGGGTGGCGGACTGGGAAGCAACTATTTTGGGTTAAGTTGGAATGAAAAAGTTTAAGATCAATATGTTATGACTTGTTTACGTTATTTATTTATATTGACATGCAATGACTAAGGCCATTCGTTGGTCAGTCTTTGTCTAAATTTTTTGACAAGAAACACCGTCATTTGTATCGTTGCATAATCTTCTAGACTTATATATTATTTTGTGTTTATGCTGTATCGTCATGTTTGTCGATCCGATACTTAATAAGCTAACTGGTTGGTACATTCTTTAGACTTTTATATAATATTTTGAACTACCTGTATTGTGTATTTACACGATCCCAGTGGACTTGTATTATTCCATCGCCAAATGAAAAAATACTTTAAGCATTTAGAGTTAAACGCCACTGATGAGTCTTAAGTAGACGAAACGCGCGTCTGGAGTAATGAATTTGTCACCTTGGTAATATTGAATACATCTTGTTGGAATATTTGAGCAAAGCCAAGTAACAGCACGGCACGTCCGCGTGTGGCGGACTGGGAAGTAACTATTTTGGGTTAAGTTGGAATGAGAAAGTTTAAGATCAATATGTTATGACTTGTTTACGTCATTTATTTATATTGACATTCAATGACTAAGGCCATTCGTTGGTCAGTCTTTGTCTAAATTTTTGACACGAAACACCGTCATTTGTATCGTTGCATAATCTTCTAGACTTATATATATATATAGTGATTGATAAAACTGAAATTATATTGAGTACTCAAATTCTTCGACGATGTAATGAAAACCGATAAACAGAATTCTTTTAGTAAATATATTACAATATAAGCTTTAAGTCATTTCTAAAGAACGGCTTCTTCAGATTTTCAATAAAATATGTCTTATTAAAATGATTGTTACATTTTAGCTCACCCGAACCGAAGGTCCACATGAGCTTTTGCCATTACTTGGCGTCCGTGGTCGTCTGTCGTCTGTTAAAAATTTTCTCCTCCTAAAAAATAAATGAGACTTAGTATGATTGATCCTTAGAGTGTCCTGCACAAAAGTTGTGTTTTGATTTTTGATCAAGAACATGACAGCGCGTTGCTAAAATTAGATCAGAGGGTCAGACTACAGTTTTTGGCTTGTAAATCAAAAAGTATAAGAGATACAGAAAATATGATGCAACCATCCTTCTTCAGCATCAAAAGCTCTACAAGCCTCAATTGGGTTGAAGTTGTCAGATGACAATTTATAGGTGTTATGGTCCTTAAAAAGTAGAAAATGGTATTTTTTCATTTGTTTCGCCTATAGAATGAAAACTATTGCAGATAGAGAAAAGCTCTTGATTCTTTAACCTTCATAATCAGTTCATTAAGCTCTACAAAAGTCTTCTTTAGTTTTAAGTTGTCAAATGAGCCCTTGAAAGAAAATGAACCCACAAAACGCAGATTTTTTTATACCCCCGCTAACACATTGGGGGTATTTTATGACAAGGGGTGTTCGTCCTTCCTTCTATTAAACCCCATGTACCAATCTCTTATCTACAACTCCTTCCTAACCTTTCAACAGAAATTTATTGACCATGATAATAATTGAAAAAAAATATTGATTATTGGAAAATCAAGGTTAGTTTTATTCTTCCTTCGTTATCAGCCACTAGTGGAGAAATTCAAAATTATGTTAGACGAAATGGTTAGTGATTGTTTTGATTAGTTTTTGGCTGATTGTTGTACTGAGATGATCACCTCAATATCCCTATTATGTGTCACAACCGTGTTGTGTTCTGTGTTACTACCGAACAATAAGATCGCAATGAAAGAGGGGGTTTGGTGCCATTAAACCTTGTTTCACTCACCATTTCTTCTGAAATGCCTGTACCAAGCCAGGACCATTGAGATCTTCAATTTCTCCGGTATGTCTGCCTTGTTTTGATTTTTCTCTCGGAAATGTGAAATTGACATCCAAGTTCGGTAGTTTTGTTATGACCTTTTTCAATGTAAAATGTTTATAGTTCAAATTTTGATTCCAAAATATGTTTGTTACATGCATTAAACTAAACTTCAACACTACATTCCTTGTATTTGACTTAAAATGATAATTGAGTCATATTCAATTATGCATATACTAGTACCTTTGACTTATCAGGTCCCGTGTCTATATATTTAATTGAAAATGTTCGACATGTTTCCAATTAAATTCAAACAATATTTCATTTTGAATTTTACTGTCATTGAACTTGTTATTTGATGATAGTATTTATAGATAAGTCTATGAAGTATAGATATTCAATAAATTTATAAAAACCAGCAAAGCGGGATGCCCAAAACGTGACAGTAAACATTCAGCTTATTAAGCTCTACAAACGTCTTCATTATGTCAGACGACATCTAGAGGAGTAATTGACCTTTATAGGTAAAACTGGTGTGTTTTTTTCAAGTTTTGCCTTGTATAATTAAAACAAATGCTGATAGAGAAGGCTATTAATTTCTTAATCATTAAGATCGTTAAGTTCTACAAAGTCCTATTTGACTGGAGTTGCTAGGTGTAAACGTGTTCCCTAATACGGGTGATAGTTTACAGAAGAGATCCATATGGCTTAAGGACCAGGTGAGCAATTCAGGCTTTTGGGAGTCTCTTGTTTAAAAGTGTCTATTCTATTTTAAAACCAGGAATCGTTGTCAAAGCTTTGGCTTGTACCTGTCGCTTAAGGATAACTCTTGCTTGTCATAAGTAACCGAAACATATAGTATGCTAATATAGCTTATTTTAGGCTTTGGCGTAATAATCATAACCTATTTGTATACATAATCAATACTTTGATTCAATTTCTCAATTGTCACAATTTTCCAGTTTGACAATTTATGTTTATTTGATATGTACTCTTGCGCTCTAATAACTATTCCTATTGAAGTCATTAAATCAACAAGTAAATAAGGATACACTTACGTATTCCATGGAAAAGATGAGAAAAAAGTAGCAAAGATTTTGTTATCAACACAATCCACAGGCATGTTGACAGGAATTAAACATTATTTGGGTTACAAGATAAAACTGCTATTAACAGCTGCTAACTAGGAAGATATGAAGAGAATGTGTTTAATAAACTTATTAATCAATTACATGTTTAGTCAAGTACATTATCTTATCAATTCCTTTGGCAAGATCATGAAGATATTAGAATAAAATTTGTATAAAACTTCTACTACAAACTAACGGAGGTGTTTGTTGAACATACAAAAAAAAAAAATAAATAAAAAAACGCCAAAAAAAAAAAACCAAAACAACAACTGACTTTACATAATTGGTGCCACTCACAGAGCTGCCCAGCGCGTCACCGGGTGGCGGATAGGGGAGATCCTCTCGTTGGGAGGGGGGGGGGGGTGTTATCTGGTCATTGTAGCCGCTACAAAAGGCTAAATTTTCCGCCCCTACCCAAAACTCTATACTTTTCCAGTAGCAGTCAAAATTGTATTCCCTGTGACCCATCACACCCCCATTTTCCGTTTATTTATTGTTTGTTACCTTGTTCCCGTCCTGAATATAGCTGAAATACTGCTCGGTGGACGTAAAGCAGACATCCAATCAATCAATCAATCAATGTATGGTGTAAAGGATTTAATGCCTAAAAATTTACTGCTTCCTGTTTGATGAATACATAAGAATATATATAAAATGGTCTTGAAGACAAATTTACCACAGGATCTTGAAATTGTGCATGCATCTTCATCCCATAGAACTGTAGGGTGTAAAAGTGATTTTATTTCTGAAAGTTTACTAATTCATTATAGTAATTATATCAGACCTTATACTTTACACACTAAATAATCTTTTAGTACATTCATTGTATTGTAGTTATACCACCGCTTACGCTTTGACTAAGAGGGGGCATACTGTTTTAACCGTGTCCGCCCGTAGTTCCATGGTTGCGTGTTTCTGTAGTTCCGTATTTTGCTCCCACTGCATTGTGGGATACGTTTATAGGTCCATCTGACATCTACTTCCTATTTATCGAAAACTTTAAAATTTCCTGTCACTTTTCAATTCTGTCACACGTTTTATTTACTTATAACTCAGCAACTGTTAATCCTAGGACATGGACATGATGTATTGATGATGGGATACGTTTTTTGATCCATCGGACATCTACTTCCTGTATACCGAAAACTTTATTATTTTTCCGTCACGCTTTCTATTCACTCATAACTCGGTAACAATTATTACTAGGTTGATGATATTTCGAAGAAGCTTTATATGAACATGATGTATTGTGGTATAAGATTTTAACTCCATTGGATATTTACTTCCTGTTTACCGAACAGACATAAGACATAGTTGTGAAAGCAGGGGTATCACTATTGGGCATTGGCTCACATATTTCTTGTTTTATTTGATGCCTAAAGTGAGTGTAGCAATATGAAACACTTCAATGAAGTGATGGTGACTAAATAAAGGTTATAACATAATTTTAAAAAAGGGGTGATCAATCTTAATGTTCAAAAAAGAAGGCAATGGTCTTGACTAGGTACAGGCTTTTCAGAAATGTTAAAACAGATTTAATGGCACAAACCCTCATACTTTAGTAACATTAGTAACAAAAACAAACAAGGAATCGATAACGATGGCCAATAGAAAATGGAGGGATTTGGTAAGGTCGGAAAATTAAGTCTACTGAAGGAACCTGAGCATCGTATTCATCTTAATCTTATTGGACTACATGCTGTTTGTCAATGTGAAATTACATTTCTTCTGTACATATATGTAGGCTGTGTCGCGTACACCATATCTCATTACCTTTTTTACATCGAAACCTAAAGCAGTGTTATTGCAAACTTAATATTAATATTTTCCCCACACGATGCACAATATTACTATAATTGTTTGCGGTCAGGTCATTGTTGAATTGTATGACGACCTAATTCAACCTTTAAGGACATGCATCCTTATCGATATGTGGGCACAACCGACCCCGCCAGGGTATTGTATGTCATATTTGATCAATAATATGAGTATGAGAAAGATAAAGAATGACATCAAGGAGGTATTTACGAAAAACCATATTGATATCTCTTATTCTTTCAAGCATCTATTATTCATTTACTAATTTTATACAAACACTTTTACCTGTGGCTTTTGCTTTTTTACAAAATATGTATAACATTTTAGGTTGATGCCTCCGTCGTAGTTTGTCATTATATTCAAAACCTGACTTTTTCATAAGTGATTTTTGAATAATCTAATCATACTACTACCCTTTTTTCAGTAAAACATATTATCTTAAAATGTCTATCATATTTGATCTACAATATGTGTGTTTCAACATTAAAGGAATACCATCATGGTGGGCTTAAAATTAAACAAGTTGATATCTTATATACTTTAAGGCATCTATTCAATACATTCAAACAATCTCCTATCTCTGGATTTTTCCTTTGTTTTAAAGTGGGTTATTACAAGCTACAACTTTATTACAAACTGGGTTGACACCTTCAACACGGTTTCTAATAACATAAAAAGTTTCTAAGTTAAGATGCCTTGGAAATGAACAGATTTAATATATTTATTGAAGTACATTCTATAGATACTATGTTCATAAAAACAATCTCCACTATGTGGATTTTCCCTTTATTACAAAGTGGGTTATTACAAACTGCAACTTTATTACAAACTGGGTTGACACCTTCAACGCGGTTTGTAATAACATAAAAAGTTTCTAAGTTAAGATGCCTTGGAAATGAACAGATTTAATATATTTATTGAAGAACATTCTATAGATACTATGTTCATAAAAACAATCTCCACTATGTGGATTTTCCCTTTATTACAAAGTGGGTTATTACAAACTGCAACTTTATTACAAACTGGGTTGACACCTTCAACGCGGTTTGTAATAACATAAAAAGTTTCTAATAAAGATGCCTTAGAAATTAACAGATTTAATATATTTATTGAAGTACATTCTATACATACTAAGTTCATCCACAAAATCTCAACTCTGTGGATTTTGCCTTTATTACAGAGTGGGTTATTACAAACTGCAACTTTATTACAAACTGGGTTCACACCTTCAACGCGGTTTGTCATAACATAAAAAGTTTCTAAGTTAAGATGCCTTGGAAATGAAGAGATTTAATATATCTATTGAAGTACATTCTATACATACTAAGTTCATCCACAAAATCTCAACTCTGTGGATTTTGCCTTTATTTCACAGTGGGTTATTACAAACTGCAACTTTATTACAAACTGGGTTCACACCTTCAACGCGGTTTGTCATAACATAAAAAGTTTCTAAGTTAAGATGCCTTGGAAATGAACAGATTTATTATATTTATTGAAGTACATTCTATAGATACTATGTTCATAAAAACAATCTCCACTATGTGGATTTTTCCTTTATTACAAAGTGGGTTATTACAAACTGCAACTTTATTACAAACTGGGTTGACACCTTCAACGCGGTTTGTAATAACATAAAAAGTTTCTAAGTTAAGATGCCTTGGAAATGAACAGATTTAATATATTTATTGAAGTACATTCTATAGATACTATGTTCATAAAACAATCTCCACTATGTGGATTTTCCCTTTATTACAGAGTGGGTTATTACAAACTGCAACTTTATTACAAACTGGGTTGCCACCTTCAACGCGGTTTGTCATAACATAAAAAGTTTGTAAGTTAAGATGCCTTGGAAATGAACATATTTAATATATTTATTGAAGTGCATTCTATACATACTAAGTTCATCCAAAAAACTTCAACTCTGTGAATTTTACCCTTGTTACAAAGTGGGTTATTACAAACTGCAACTTTATTACAAACTGGGTTGACACCTTCAACGCGGTTTGTTATAACATAAAATGTGTCTAAGTTAAGATGCCTTGGAAATGAACAGATTTAGTATATTTTTTGAAGTACATTCTATACATACTATGTTCATAAAAACAATCTTTACTATGTTCATTTTGCCTTTATTACAAAGGGGGTTATTACAAACTGCAACTTTATTACAAACTGAGTTGACACCTTCAACGCGGTTTGTAATAACATAAAAAGTTTGTAAGTTAAGATGCGGTTTGTAATAACATAAAAAGTTTGTAAGTTAAGATGCCTTGGAAATGAACAGATTTAATATATTAATTGAAGTACATTCTATACATAGTAAGTTCATTCAAACAGTCGCAACTCTGTTGCCTTTATTACAAAGTGGGTTATTACAAACTGCAACTTTATTTCAAACTGAGTTGACACCTTCAACGCGGTTTGTAATAACATAAAAAGTTTCTAAGTAAAGATGCCTTGGAAATTAACAGATTTAATATATTTATTGAAGTACATTCTATAGATACTATGTTCATAAAAACAATCTCCACTATGTGGATTTTCCCTTTATTACAAAGTGGGTTATTACAAACTGCAACTTTATTACAAACTGGGTTGACACCTTCAACGCGGTTTGTCTAACATAAAAGGTTTCTAAGTTAAGATGCCATGGAAATGAACAGATTTACTATATTTATTGAAGTACATTCTATACATACTAAGTTCATCCACAAAATCTCAACTCTGTGGATTTTGCCTTTATTACAGAGTGGGTTATTACAAACTGCAACTTTATTAGAAACTGGGTTGACACCTTCAACGCGGTTTGTCATAACATAAAAAGTTTCTAAGTTAAGATGCCTGGGAAATGAACAGATTTAATATATTTATTGAAGTACATTCTATACATACTAAGTTCATCCACAAAATCTCTACTCTGTGGATTTTGCCTTTATTACAGAGTGGGTTATTACAAACTGCAACTTTATTACAAACTGGGTTCACACCTTCAACGCGGTTTGTCATAACATAAAACGTTACTAAGTTAAGATGCCTTGGAAATGAACAGATTTAATATATTTATTGAAGTACATTCTATACATACTAAGTTCATCCACAAAATCTCAACTCTGTGGATTTTGCCTTTATTACAGAGTGGGTTATTACAAACTGCAACTTTATTACAAACTGGGTTGACACCTTCAACGCGGTTTGTAATAACATAAAAGTTTCTAAGTTAAGATGCCTTGGAAATGAACAGATTTAATATATTTATTGAAGTACATTCTATAGATACTATGTTCATAAAAACGATCTCCACTATGTGGATTTTTCCTTTATTACAAAGTGGGTTATTACAAACTGCAACTTTATTACAAACTGGGTTCACACCTTCAACGCGGTTTGTCATAACATAAAAAGTTTCTAAGTTAAGATGCCTTGGAAATGAACAGATTTAATATATTTATTGAAGTACATTCTATAGATACTATGTTCATAAAACAATCTCCACTATGTGGATTTTCCCTTTATTACAGAGTGGGTTATTACAAACTGCAACTTTATTACAAACTGAGTTGACACCTTCAACGCGGTTTGTAATAACATAAAAAGTTTGTAAGTTAAGATGCCTTGGAAATGAACAGATTTAATATATTTATTGAAGTACATTCTATACATACTAAGTTCATCCAAAAAATCTCAACTCTGTGAATTTTACCTTTGTTACAAAGTGGGTTATTACAAACTGCAACTTTATTACAAACTGGGTTGCCACCTTCAACGCGGTTTGTAATAAAATAAAAAGTTTCAAAGTTAAGATGCCTTGGAAATGAACATATTTAATATATTTATTGAAGTGCATTCTATACATACTAAGTTCATCCAAAAAACCTCAACTCTGTGAATTTTACCCTTGTTACAAAGTGGGTTATTACAAACTGCAACTTTATTACAAACTGAGTTGACACCTTCAACGCGGTTTGTAATAACATAAAAAGTTTGTAAGTTAAGATGCCTTGGAAATGAACAGATTTAATATATTAATTGAAGTACATTCTATACATAGTAAGTTCATTCAAACAGTCGCAACTCTGTTGCCTTAATTACAAAGTGGGTTATTACAAACTGCAACTTTATTTCAAACTGGGTTGACACCTTCAATGCAATGTGTTATAACGTAAAAAAGTAAAAGTTTCCAAATTAAATGCTTTGAGAGTGAAACGATTTGATATATTTATTGAAGTACATTCTATAGATACTATGTTCATAAAATCAATCTCAACTTTGTGGATTTTGCCTTTATTACAAAGTGGGTTATTACAAACTGCAATTTTATTACAAACTTGGTTGATAGCTTAAAAGCACTTTGTAATAAAACAAAAATTTCATTAAAACGTTAAATGGAATAGTAAAAAGATCGAATTCTTTCTTTTTGTGTTTTATGCATTGATTTGGTGCCGAGAACAAAGAAAATAAAATAAAAAAACGTATTTGAAATTTTTATTACAAAGTGCAACTTTATTACAAACCGGGTTGTTACAAAGGTTTTCTAAGGTTATAATCGTGAATGTTTTCAAAATTTGGAGGGATTATGTCACTTAGATATGTGGGTACCAGACCGTTTATCATTTTATAAAAGTTAAAGTTGTGATGTTGACGTCTTATTTGAAGTTTTTCCCACCCCGTTTCTTTATACAACTTATCAACAGAAACTTGTTGAGTCGCCCCAGAGATGACTAGCAGCATATATCTGAACGCTTTCCAATTTGTTTATTTAAAAGAGTTTTGCTGTCCCAAACGACATCGGCATACTCCAAAATAGGTGGAATGAATGTTAAGTGAATTTTCACCATGGTTTTTCTATCGAGAGTAAATTTAAACCTTCTAAGAATATTGACTCAAACAAACGCCTTTTTTGGTTATCAAATCAATATGCTTTTCCCAGCTGCCATCAAATTTCTAAATGTTTATATTCTGTAACATCAGTTATTATAGTATTTTTCATAATTAGAGGGGGTTGGGAGGGTTTTTCTGTTTTTCTCGTTATTGTCATAGTTTCTGGGTTTTTTTAGCGTTAAAGTTTACCAGCCTCTTGGTCGACCATTCATGTATCGTTGACAATTCATTATTCAGTATTTCTGCACAATTGTGCAGATTGTCAGCAATAACATACAAACTTGTGTCTCCTGCAAATAACTTTATTGACGAATGAATTTCCGTAACAATACCATTTATGAAAATTGAAAACAGTAGAGGCCCTAAAATCTATCCTTGGCGACACTGGCGTTTATAACGCGCCATTGTCAATATGGGTTATCTAAAACTACTCGTTTCATGTTATTAAGATAATTTTTTATCCAAAATAGCAAGTAACCACTTATCCCAATGTTTTCAAGCTTGTTAAGTAAGCCCATGTGCCAGACCTGACCGAAAGCCGTTTGCTGATGTCACAGAAAACTACTCTTTACCATCGACTAAAGATTTTCCAAATTTATTAGTAATACTCATAAGTTGGTTAATAGCAGAATACCCAGAGATAAAACCAGACTGATGTTCAGTACTATTGTTATTTTTGTGTAAAAAGTTGTAAATATGTTTGTAGAAATTGTTTCATTACATAAATAAAATCTTCCTTCATCAGAAAAACAGATCTGCCGGCATCATTTGGCAATTTGATGGTCGCAAATCGAGTTTACCTGGGAGGCGTTAGTGGAGCCAGTAAACGGATATTTGCAACCATCAAATTCCCAATTGACGCCGGCAAATCTTCTAATACAATAAGTTATCTCCATTCTAATGCAGGGTCTAACTTACTACAATGTTTACATTTGTAATATTTTTCAAATTCCAACGATCAGCTGATCGATTGTTGAAACAACAAATAATACGCCAGAAAAAGTAGTTTGTTCTGTTAGCTCAAGTCTTATCGATCTTATAATATTTTGAATGAAATCTCATGTAAAATATTTAAGAAAATTATTTATAAACAAATATGTATTCGCTCAAAGTACACTAAACATGTTTATTCGAAATTAATAGTTCTTATACGGGAAACTGGAACGAACCAAGATTACAAATAAATGGGGAGGTTACATTTTAGTCTAGAAGTCTTGTCATTTCTACTGATTAGGTGGGTAAGACATATGGTAATTGTACACATGGACGGTAGAATCGTGAACCTCGAACTGCTTGCTGTACAATGGAGCAACTGACCAGTTGTTGATTTGTTGCATAATATTCATGATATTCATTTGGCAAGCGAGCGGGATGGCGGAGATGATTTTGCAAGCCCTCGAGGCACATTAGTAGTGGAGGTTTTCTTAGAGACAAACTTGGGAGAACCGGCAGTTGTATTGTTTGACTCGTCTAAATTTACGCCTTATAAAATTGCCGAATATTTTTGCTTCTAATTATTGGCAGAATCCGAGTTGTACAAGTTTAAACTGTCCTGGCACCTGTTGCCAGTAATTATCATTATTTCACGATCAGCAAACACTAGAATGTGATAAAACATTTACTGTTGTCGCGCGCACACAATGATTTGTATATATTTGTATAATTTCTAGACAAATTGGGATCTGTGGATATGTTTTCTATCATTCAGTATCTTCTCGCCAATGGGATGGGTTGTGTACCAGACATTTTCAAAAGCTAGAACTCTAGTAAGTGGTAACTGTAAAAAAAATTTAGAACCATGATTGCGTTCAGCCATGTTTATTTAAAATGAAGCGACTGGGCATTTGGGTGTGTTTGTTGCATATTTGCGAGTTGATTTCTCACCCCTGATGTTTTTCGTGATTTCGCTTGAGACCATTTCTATAAATTTAAAACCATGATCATCAGTTTTAATACCAAATGTTGCATCAGTTAAGTCTCTCTGATTTTCACGACCTCTTATAGAGGTTTATAGTCTATATACTAGCGCCTCATACGAATTTGTTTCAAACACTATATACTTTCGTTTCCTGCTGTAACTTACTATAAAGTATATGTTTTTCTGTGTTCAGTCGTAGCCAACAGTAACCTTAATTTATTTTTACATAAATAAAAATTAAACTGTATGCTCAGTGAGACAAGACGAACGCTTTTGCCAAAATGGAACTTTTAAGGATTTATTAAACATATATGTGTCTCCACTAATAATGAACTGGCCAATTAGATCTCTCTCTGATAGAATCAGAATCAGAATAAGAAGTTTTATTGGAATAAAATCCAAACAATTGATAAGAAAATACACTGGTTTAAAAATCTGACACTAAGTAAAATTTGAACGTCCTCATATATAGCTGAAACAATGTTGAAAGTGGAGTAAACCACATTATTAAAATAAACGAAAACTGCAAATGGTTTAAATATAAAAGCGAAGGAATATACAACATATGACACAAAGGCTAATGACACAGCTAGAGAAAATTAAATTAAACTAACAATGTATGTATTATTCACTGAAATACAGAATAATAATTGGTTTATAATGGATTTAATATTTTTGAACTTTACCAATGCAATTTTATTGTGGAAAATATTAAAAAGTGTGTTAGAAGTTTTTAAAAAAAGTATTCATTTAAATTGAAATTTGAAAATAACAAGTTAAACGAAAATTATAAACCCTGGTATTTTTAATGACATTTTATTTTAAAATACCGCTCGATATTTAAAAATAGAACAGATTTTACAAAAAGTTGTCGTTCTTTGCCTTCGAAGACGGGAGATCATGTGACGACTTGCTACCTGCCAGGTGTTTACAACTGTTTGATGTGTATCAACGATTTGTATGTATAAAAGTTAATAATTTATTTAGAAGATATAATCTATTCTGTATTTATTAGTTTTATATATGGCCTAGAAATGTTTCGTTATATTTCTAGTTTACTTTCGCTTTCGATTACACTTTTTGTTTATCAATGTCAATAAAGGAGTTGAATGTTCCTGCTAAGACCGGCCATTTGTTTTGTTTGGCAAATTGCTTCCAAATGAAAACTAAGCGTCAATGACGACTTTACGTTTTAACGCAGTAGCCGATTGTGCAGTATATATAACAAGCCAAATCACCCCACTTTTGACCAAGTCCCCTTGTTTCCTACGAAAATCACCCTATACCTACTAAGTTTTTATTTTATGTATTGAGATTTGGCGCCACTTTCAGCAATGTTTCAGCTATATCGTGGCGTCCGGTTTTATTGTGGAGGAAGTCGAAGTACCCGGAGAAACCCCGCACTTTAGTAGGGAAACCGAAAATTCTTGTCAATTAAGATTCGAGTTTAGCACAACCTACGTGCAGTGAGATTCATATCTGTCCATACCTTTGTTGTGTGTGTATCTGTCCATACCTTTGTTTAGCTACAATATTGACGTCCATTAAAAAAGGAGCTAAAATATTGTAGCTTACCTTTTTTGTGTCGCTGTTTCTGTTCATGCCTTTGTTGTGTCTCTTTATCTGTCTATACTTTTGCTTGGTCTCTGAATCTGTCCATACCATTGTTGTGTGTCTATATCTGTCCATACCTTTGTTATGCCAATGTATCTATACATACCTTGGTTGTGTCTGTATTTATCCATACCTTTGTGGTGTCTCTGTATCTGTCCATACCTTGGTTGTGTCTGTATTTATCCATACCTTTGTGGTGTCTCTGTATCTGTCAAAACCTTGGTTGTGTCTGTATTTATCCATACCTTTGTGGTGTCTCTGTATCTGTCCATACCTTTGTTGTGTCTGTATTTATCCATACCTTTGTGGTGTCTCTGTATCTGTCCATACCTTTGTTGTGTGTCGATCTGTATCTGTCCATACCTTTGTTTTGTCTCTGTATTTACCCATGCCTTTGTTGTGTCTCTGTATTCACCCATACCTTATGTCTCTATATCTATCTATATCTTTGTCGTGTCTCTGTATATATCTATACCTTTGTTGTGTCTGTATCTGTCCATACCTTTTTTGTGTCTCTGTATCTATCCATACCTTCGTTGTGTCTGTATCTGTCCATACCTTTTTTGTGTCTCTGTATTTCCCATGCCTTGGTTGTGTCTCTGTATTTACCCAAACCTTTGTTGTGTCTCTGTATCTGTCCATATCTTTGTTGCGTCTATGTATCTATCCATACATTTGTTGTGTCTCTATCTGTCCATACCTTTGTTGTGTCTCTGTATCTATCGATACCTTTGTTGTGTGTCTGTATCAGTCCATACCTTTGTTGTGTCTATGTATCTGTTCATACCTGTGTTGTGTCTCTGTATCTATCCATACCTTTGTTGTGTCTCTGTATGTGTCCATACCTTTGTTGTGTCTCTGTATCTATCCATACCTTCGTTGTGTCTGTATCTGTCCATACCTTTTTTGTGTCTCTGTATTTCCCATGCCTTGGTTGTGTCTCTGTATTTACCCAAACCTTTGTTGTGTCTCTATCTGTCCATATCTTTGTTGTGTCTATATATCTATCCATACATTTGTTGTGTCTCTGTATCTATCCATACCTTTGTTGTGTCTCTGTATCTATCGATACCTTTGTTGTGTGTCTGTATCAGTCCATACCTTTGTTGTGTCTATGTATCTATTCTTACCTGTATTGTGTCTCTGTATCTATCCATACCTTTGTTGTGTCTCTGTATCTGTCCATACCTTTGTTGTGTCTCTGTATCTATCCATACCCCTTTGTTGTGTCTGTATTTATCCATACCTTTGTGGTGTCTCTGTATCTGTCCATACCTTGGTTGTGTCTGTATTTATCCATACCTTTGTGGTGTCTCTGTATCTGTCCATACCTTTGTTGTGTCTGTATTTATCCATACCTTTGTGGTGTCTCTGTATCTGTCCATACCTTTGTTGTGTGTCGATCTGTATCTGTCCATACCTTTGTTTTGTCTCTGTATTTACCCATGCCTTTGTTGTGTCTCTGTATTCACCCATACCTTATGTCTCTGTATCTGTCCATACCTTTGTTGTGTCTCTGTATCTATCCATACCCCTTTGTTGTGTCTCTGTATCAGTCAATACCTTTGTTGTGTCTCTGTATCTGTCCATACCTTTGTTGTGCCTCTGTATCTGTCCATACCTTTGTTGTGTCTCTGTATCTGTCCATACCATTGTTGTGTGTCTTTATCTGTCCATACCTTTGTTTTGTCTCTTTATTTACCCATGCCTTTGTTGTGTCTCTGTATTCACCCATACCTTATGTCTCTGTATCTGTCCATACCTTTGTTGTGTCTCTGTATCTATCCATACCCCTTTGTTGTGTCTCTGTATCAGTCAATACCTTTGTTGCGTCTCTGTATCTGTTCATACCTTTGTTGTGTCTCTGTATCTGTCCATACCTTTGTTGTGTCTCTGTATTTGTCCATTACTTTGTGGTTTCTCTGTATCTATCCATACCTTTGGTTCCAACCTGTTTACATCCCATTTCCGGTTTTAGTTTATTGTTTGTTTATTTACTTTGTTATTTACCAGAAATACTGATGGATTGTCGTTTGTTGTTATTTATTTAATTATGTTCCTATACTTTACATGGGGGAGGGGGAGAATCGGGATTATAATTTCTCTTAATAAACTATTTTCAATTGTTAAGAATGAACAATCAATTGATTGGACGTTCGTACAGTGTTGGTGATACACTTAATATTGCGCCTGCGCGGCTATCTATTTCTAATGTACATAGATTTACAAGGCACTAATCCCTATAATATTTTCATTAAATCGCTTGCAAAAAACATGGAACAAGTTTATGAACCAATTTAACTAATTTGTAACCATGGTTTTTATTGGGTTCGGGTTACTCTCTTTCTGATTTTTTTTTTGTTTTTTGGTTTTTGTGTTGCGTTTGTCTATATTCGGATTTGTAACTGTCCCTTGACTTCTTACTCTTGTTGTTCCGTCGGTTTTCCTTGCTATTTTTTCTTAATTGTCAACGCATTGAATGACATTTAGATATGAAATAAATCGGTTTTTGCGCGGTTAAAATGTAAATGGCGATGTAAAATTAAAGGTAGTTGTAGGATGAAGTTGACAAGATAGCTGGGCTGATGGACTATGACGTCATCATTCATATCCTGGCGTTTTCTTCTTTGCGACATAGAAAAAGCCAGGAGAAACTGACAAAAAAGTTCAGCGAGGAACCGATAACTTTCAAACTCATGTTTCAAACGAAAATCTTAATACACAGTTTTTTACGGAAATGTTTTATAAAAACAGTCCTATTAAATTTATCACTAACATTAAATCAACTCAAAATAAATCTTTCCCGTTTTTCTTAAAAAAAATATCCCATTTCGCATATTTTATAGTCGTATAATTTTACGCATCCATTTGTACTCGAAAATATTATGCGAAAATAAAGAAGGTGGACTAAACTTTAAAGTAATACTTAAAGAGTGTAATATTGTAACATTTTTAAGACTATGTTAAAAGTGTGGACCAACACAGACGGACACATGTATGTGTAAACTACATGTATTACTGAACAGAATACAAACCGGACTGCGTTACATAATAATTTCTGATTTGTCAAATTTAGAGCAAACAATTAGATAAACATAAAACCTTTTTTTTGTGAAGTTTTCGTTTGACGCAGGTGCTAAAATATAAAATATTCCTTTCTCATTAGCAAAATATTTATTATAATTTTAAAACTGGGTTGATATTTAAAATGTGCATATGATAAAATATTTCAAACCGGAGCATATTGAATATTTGAATTTTGAAGGTATGCAAGAAATTTGACGTCTAGACAAAATATCACTCAATGTTTAAATTTAACAAATGCGCCGCTTTCAAGATAGGTACAATTTCTACCTCTTTTTACCAGAGCGATTATATCCTAAAAACGACGTATTCAGTAAATATTGAAGATGCAACGCAATTTTACAAGCTAAGGTCTTCGTTCGTATGAATTACATTAAAGAAACGTTTCGCATTTTTGAAATGTTCATTTGAAGAGAATGTATTTCTTATCTAAACAATTTTCAATGTCGAGCTTAAATGTCACAGCACGTCTATTTCAGTGTTGTTAACGTTTGGGCATTCAGGCATAACGTCGATTTCCGATCCAAACATTTAGGCCATATTTTTAAAATTCTGCTTATGTATATAAGCACTAATATATAAATAATTAAGTAATCAAAGTAATAAGAGAACAGATCAAAAGTTTAGAACTATACCGTCTTAAAACTGATAGTTGGGAAGTTTCTTACGACAGTAGAACAAAAGCCATCAAATGAAATTACCGTTTGCAACCAGAAAATCCATTAAAGTTTAAACTTATTAGCGAAAATGTACATTAGTCCCTTCTCAGTCTTGATTGCTTGTCTGTTTAGATGCAACGTTTAAAAATCGTATATTTAGCATCAATACTCCAGAACATTCTTCAGTTTGTTGAAATGAGCCCCTCATACACCAGATAACTGGTTGATGTAAGATGCACTACATTTAATATGAGTTTTTACTCAATCAAATAAATTATTATTTTAAAATCGTGTTTAATTTTAAATAAATCATAAATACATTTTACAAATCTTTCATTTTTTGAAACAAATGAACTACTTAATATTTAAAATACCTTCGATCAAATAGATTTGAAGTTTACAATAATCATAGTAGTCAACCTTTCTGTAAGAAAAAAAACTTTAACAAAATTCACCAATATCGTACGTTATTAACCTCTGGTTAGATTATTCACTTATTCTCATTATTATAGTAGCAACTGGACAAACTAAAGTGACGAAAAAAAATTTTTCTCTGGTTCATTTATTATGTCTACATATGTTCAAAAATAACGTATTTTTATGACATTGCTAATTTTTTCTACACAACTCAGAAGAAAACAAAAAACAATTAAATATGTCAGTTTGTTGACTATATTCGTCAAAAAAATTGGTATGATATTAGCGTGACGTAAAGAAGTCAGATTTAAACCTAGATTTTCAAAAAAATGTTTAATGTTATCGTGTACAATTGCAGTTTAAATGGTATCCTTGACAATAACTGTCAATACAAATGCAGTACTTATATTGTCAAATTGATTTTGCTAAGACAGACCCAATTGTACAACTGGTGTTTTTTTAAATATGTTTATTGTATTTGATCTTAAAGTCCATGTTAAAACTTGTCATTGTTTTAAAAAAAATACAATAATGGACGTACAGTTAAATTGGTTCTTTGCATTGACCAATACCGCTGCTAATGTTGTATGCAAGACCATGAATATAAACTTGACAATTTGGCTTAAATTATTTTAACCGTATTTATTTGTAGAAAAGCATGAAAAGATGTATTGGTTTAATTTGCTATCTATCAGACAGCTTTCACAAGTTGCGATTCGAACAAAAGGAGCATTTTTACCATTATTAAAATTATCTGTGTAGACAAAATTTCAACACGCTTTTTAACAAGACTACTTCTAAACGGAAATGCGTTTATTTCTTAAATGGTCTATGGTGACAGTAACGTAAATATTGTTTTTCAATGTTAAAATGTAATACTTTCGTAAAATGATACCTGTATACTTTTAATAAAGATAAATAAAGATAAAGATTCATCAGTGGCGCTCAAAGCCAAACAAAATTTAAAATCCAAAATGATTAGGATGTTGAAGAGCTTTTGTCTCCAAATTCCAAAACGTTGTGCCAAATTCAGCTAAGGCTATCAACACCTTGAAAATAGAAAAACCTTAGATTTGAAATAGTTTTCGAAATTTCAGGTCAGTAAAGGATCAGGGCCAAGTACCCATCAAAATTGCCCTCAGTGTTGTTCAGCATTTCTTAAGTAGAATGTAGATATATAATAAATTGTGCAGCGAACAGCTTATATGTTCCTGATAGCAGATATAACATATCACAAACAAATACTAAACTGGTATGTACACACAGGACAAATAAAAATGACATAATCCTTTAATTTGGTCATTTTTATGAAAATTTCACCATATTTCATTCTTAAACATAGTGGCACCAGCCCTCGCCCACCATTATTTTAACATAAGATGAAAGAAAAAGTTGTTCAGAACGGAACTGTGAACAAAAATGGTGGGCGAGGTTTGGCGCCCTACCGTAATTAAAAAAAATAGTAACGCTATACCACATAATCGGGTATAAATACGCATCTTCATTTGACGTAATTTTGACTATTTTAATTAACAACTAACATTTTCAACCGGTTATAGTGCCGTAATTTTGAGTAGATAATTCGTTAAAAACGATACTAATGTTTAATAATGCACTAAAATGTATCGAAATACTTAAAACAACCAAGCCCACGGTCGAAAGTATTCGTAAGTTTTACATACAGTATTTTACCTATTTCATGCCCCAAAATGTTCCAGCAATCAAATAAAGTTATATTATAACCTATTAAATTAAATAGAATTCAAGTTTATTAATTTTTAATTAAAAGTTTTATCGAAACAACAGTGAAAGGTGTCAAAATCGTATATTTGCACATTTCGTTTTTTTTGTTTCCAAGGAGACACATCGCGTAATTTTAAAGTAGGGTTCGGTCGGACAAGAAAACTTTGATTCAGAGATGAAATGATCGAGATGAAAACACCGTAAACAGTGGCTGAAGTAGCTATAAAATAAGGTAAACAGATGATCTTGTACTACTTATTGGTATTTTAAGAATCCGATGTCGCGGATGACACACTACTGTATATATAATTATTTTTTTATAAAATGTCAGGAATGTTAAAATCAGCAAGCCGAACTTCCTAACAACCAGTGAAGTATGGTACCATACAGTATTTTCTCAACACATGACAATATATTGATTTGTAAAAATTAACATTTTTATTTTGTTCAGATATGAGTTTAATCAGTGTAATATATTTGTAATAATCGGAATTTCCATATACATTTCTGATAATACAATGATCATACACCACATGTAACTTGACTCGCGATAATTCTGCTTTGTTTAGTTATATCATGGATTGACTTGTGTTTTGTTTTCAAAATTAAGATTTAATCAGTATCATAATCGACAAGCAACCGTCAGGTAGTATTCTGGAAAGTTTTTGAGGAGGCAGACGACACGTTTCATAAATGGACTTATTGAATTTTGTATGAATGTCGCACATGGTATTTTCAGCAATAAAAATAACAAAAGAAAGAGAGATTTTGAAATATGTACATTATAAATAATACAAAATGGCATGTATTTAAATAATTACTTAAAAATTTTCGACAAAAAAGAGGAACTTTTGTTAATTGTATAGAAATAATGTAATTAATTAATGTATCAGTTATATTCAGGGGAGATAATTATAATATATAGTTATAAAAGCTAGCCGAGTCGGACAATGAAAACTAATACAAACGGAATATCTGTCCGTCCGTGAACATTTATACTAATAAATGATGTATTTGTGTACGGAACTGTATGTAGATATGTTCTTTCATCTTTTGGTCTATTTTTCCATCAATTTTGTATCTGCAATTAGTACCCCGACTTGGTGAATCAAATGAAATATTCTCCTTTCCGGTTGATATTTTATTCAAGTTCCGTTCGCTTAAGTTAAAGTCTAATGTTTATCTTTAATTGAAATGATTAACATGCGTAATTCCGAACTCAAATGAAGATAGCCCGTTGAGATCTCCCTTAAGGAAAGTGTTTACCCAGTGAAAATTTTTTTTCAAGGTATTTTCTAATATAACATTTGTATTGTATTTGACAAGTATTGTTGCAAACAAAATCTAATCATTAAAACCTTAAAAAACCAAAACAAAATATTTTACATATTCCAAAATTGATAATTATTATAGATATTCAATTTTAAAAAATAAAATAAAAACTAGAACTAAAACAGGGGAGATAATTCTACAAAATACATGGAAATAAATTATTCCAGTAAATAAATCCATAATAAAAAGAGTTTATTAACAATTATCTTAAAAATCAATTATTAATAAATTAAATAACTGTGTTACTTTTCAACCTTCAGTCATTGAAATAAATATGCTAAATATACCATGATAATTTGCAAAAGTTGAGAAATCTCAGAAATGTGTACTATTCAAATTCAGCTAATTGCCTGTTATAATCTACATTAGTCAATTGTAGGCTAATTAAATAAATGCATGTTGAATTTTTTTTTTTAGAAACTCCTACAATGCAAAAAAATAAAACCAACTACTTTGAATGTATATTATGCTCTAAAAGAACAAAGACTAATGAGAGACGCACAGTTACTAAGGATGTGGCCAAAGTTCTACGGAAAAAGTTTTTGATAGAAAATGGGTTAAACTCCGTAATTTGCAATAAGTGTAGGCACCAGTGTCGAAATGAAACCAGAAACTCTCCCAATGTAGTATCAACGAGAGTCGCAACTCAACAAACAGTACAAAAAATAAACCTTCAAAGTCCACCATCTATTTCTTTGAACTTTCCGTCAACATCTAAAAGTCATAGGTATTGCTGCATCTGCAATAAATCGGGTCCAAAACTTGTCGTCATAACATCGGATTGCCGCACAACTGCATTTATCAAAAACAATGTTTTAATTCTAGCTGGCAACAGATGTTGCCCCGGTCATCTGAAAGATGGGTTGCTTGTTGAGGATGCATTAAAAAATGTTCCGATTGTAGATAAATCGTTTGTGAATAGAACATACGTAGCAGAAATATTGAATCTTATGCGTGAATGTTTTCTCCGGGTACTCCGCCTTCCAATAAAAACTGGACGCCATGATATTGCTGCAAAATTGCTGAAAGTGGCGTTAAAGCACTATCAAACAAACAAACAACATGCAATATCACCATCGAGCAATATAAGCCCTCGGGAAGTAAAGATAGTCATTTACTAATGAACTTTTGCCTGTCAAACTCTGTCAAAAAGCTGCTGGTTCCAGCCTTACTGAGCAATGTTTCTCAGCTAAACTTTATTGATAAAGGTTGCTATTTGTCCTGCAGCGTATACACATTGTCTAGGTCAGGATATTGTTCAATTAAATGCAACTAGTTTCATTTAATAACGGAAACAATTAAAGTTTTGTATGAGACATATATATAAACACCAATTCTAATATGACGTCCTTCAAACGCTTTGGAAACAAACCTCTATTTAAATATTCAACAAAAAATGGCTGTTCCTGCCATTTCAAAAATCGCAACCCTAGTGCTGATGTATTTGCTTGCCCTTTTCGTAGTTATTCCGTATTGTACCTCTGTATTACGAAAATCCAATAGGAAAAAAATGTTCACGATGACACGTCAATATTCACAAATCATCTTTTGCTAGGTTGTGTTTTCAATGACGTTCAATGTTTTTACGTCGACCGCGAGACTTTTCCCGCCTCCATCGCAAACGAATTTAGTGTATCAAAATGAAAACACAAACGACTCTCTCAAAATGCTGATTTACTGTGGAAAATAATTGTTGACTTAAATTGATACCTTTTTGGATCCACAACAGGAGCTAAGCTCGACCAAATGTGGTAAGCAGTTTTTATGACGCAAACACATCATCGCAGACACGGTGACGTTAAGAAGCATTCGATTTGTCTTTCTTTGTTCTGATTTTAAAATTATATTAAAGAAAATAAATATGAAATTTTGTTTTTAATTAATATTACTTCCTTTTTTCTACCAAGTTTTCAACGAGAATAAAATGTAGCAAGGGACGATCTCGGAAATTGGAACAGCCAAAATGAACCTTTACCTATGTAGTTGCGAAAAATAAATTTCAATATTTTCATATCAGAATCGAAATAATCCATAAAATCGGGGGAACAATGAATTATTTCTTAATTCTAATATAACGTCGTTCAAACGCTTTGGAAACAAGCCTCTATTTAAATATTCAGTAAAGTATGGCTGTTCCAGTCATTTAAAAAACACATCCCCGCGTGCTGATGTTTTGCTTGCCTTTTTAATTATTATATACATTTGTATGACGAAAAGACAATAGAAAACCATCCATATTTTTTTGTATGCCTTTATTTTTTACATGTACAAATCTTTCTTTACGTTTGCTATATTGTACTTTCAAGGGACGTTGTGTTGTTTACAATGACGTTCAATGCAAACCCCGAGACTTTTCCCGCCTCCACCGCAACCGAATTAACTGTATCAAAATGAAAACGCAAACGGATTTCAAAATGTTGATTAATTGTGGAAGATAACGTTAATTTAAATATGCACCATTTTGGACCTACAGCAGGAGCATAAGCTGGACCAAATGCTGTAATTATTTTTCATTTGTCACGCAAACACACCAGTACAGTCACAGGCACGGTGACTGATGTAATGAAGCATTCAATTTTTTCGTTCTTTGGTCTGATTGTTAAATTATATTGTTAATGTAAATAAATATGTTAGTTTGTTTTTAATTTATATTTCTTTTTCTTCTGCCAAGCTTTACACGAAAAACAAAATTTGTAACAAGAGAGGATCTCTGAAATTGGAACAGCCCAATAAACCTTTACCTAGTATGTAGTCAAGAAATGTAACATTTCTATATTCTCTTATCGGAATCGATATCTCTGTGTCTCTGCATCTGTCCATACCTTTGTTGTGTCTATGTATCTGTCTATGCTTTTGTTGTGTCTCTGTATCTTCCGATACCTTTGTTTTGTCTCTGAATCTGTCATCACCTTTGTTGTGTCTCTGTATGTATCCACACCTTTGTTTTGTCTCAGTATCGGTACATACCTTTTTGTGTGTCAGTATCTCTCCACACCTTTTTGGGGTCTATGTGTTTGTCTCCGTGTGTCCGGATTTAATAAATTGTGTGTTTTTTTCTCAGAAATACCGCATTACATCCATTTATTAATATAACATTATACTGTGTATGTTCTTATATTTCAATTTGGTTTGTGGGGTGTGATTCTTATTTTACTTGTATACACAATTGTAAGTCTTAAGAATTCATCGTCTGAAGTTTTATCGTAATTTCAATTTAGAACATAAATCTAGAATAAAAATAGAAATACAATTTGACCTTTTATTGAGATTTTACTTTGTTGAACTATATCATGACGTCCAGCTGCTATAGAGAATGAAGTCTGAGTGCCCGGCAAACCACGATCTTTGCCAAGTGAGAAATCTGTTTGCTATATCACAAAACGTACAAGACTTTGTTTATACATACTTATGTCTACTACCCACTTTTTAAAATGTTACATTTTTAACCGATCTTACTTTTAATATGTCATTCAACGGATATATTCTTTGTAATCAAAAGCCGAAGTTCGAGGCATATAGACAATGACAAAATCTCAATACACATTGCTATAATCGACATTTCAATTATAAAAACTAATTGGAAACTTTGTTTTATTACAGAATCATTAAATATGGCTGATAAGTCATCCTTTTGTACCACATGTGACGAGCGTCATATATCTAGACAGTCCACTGACTGGTGTGTTGAATGTGAACAGGCGTTATGTTCCGAATGTAAAGAGTTCCATGCAGTTTCGAAATCTTCAAAAAACCATGCTACAATACCGATTAGAGACTATCAGACCCTATCTCCATCTGTATCTTCTGTCAGTGGCTACTGCAAAGATCACGAGGAAAAATACCAAATATTTTGTCAAACTCACGAAAAACTTCTATGTCTACAATGTATTGAGGAACACTCTGAATGCAAAGATGTAACACCTTTAAGTAAAATAACCAAGAATGTGAAGACATCCGAGTCCTTCCGAGACGCCGAACAGTGTTTGATTGATATTGAGGAGAACATTTTAAATGTTGAGAATAAAATAAAATTAAACATGAAACTCTTGAATGAGCAAAAGGAAATGATTCTGTCTGAAATTACCAATGTCCGCCAAAAAATAAATGAACACTTTGATCAAATAGAAGATGTTATTAAGAAAGACGTTTCAGACCTAGAGCATAAAGTCAGAAAAGATTTTGAGACTGCATTAACAGTTCTGAACGAAAAGAAAGAAAAAAATTCATCCTCAAAACAACAACTCGAGAATGTGATGAAACATGCTTCAGATCTTCAAACATTCTTTGCATTACGACAGATGTCGTCTGAGCTTACTATAACAGAAACATTTCTTCAGTCAATCATTGATAACGGTTATCTTGACAAAATCGCCCTCAAGTTCAGTGTACATGAAAAATTAAGAAGCATTCCGGATAAAATTAAGACATTCGGGTCTGTCCGTGTGGAGAATAGTCCTTGTGACGTAACACTTGTTAAACATAAAGATAAACAAGCTCAGTTAGTTGGTATGCAGTCTACATCTATCCAAGATATAAAACTCAAACTAACACAGGCCATTACTGCTGACATTAGTAATACATGTGGATGTGATATCCTACCTGACGGTAAACTGGTCTTTTGTGATTACTATGGGGAACGTTTAGTTGTTACTGATTCTGAAGGTAAACAGTTGTTTGAAGTCCCGTTACAAAACTATGCATTTGATGTAACATATATCAGTGACAAAACAGTCGCCGTGACAACAGGTGGTGGCTCACCTACTGGAATAAACATTATAGATATAAACAGTCGTAAAATATTGAATTTCATTGGCCGAGATAAGACTTGTCAAGGTATAACATCAGTGAACGGATCACTTGTGTATTGTGTTTGTGGAAAGGGAATCGAGATGATGGACGTCAATGGTGAGAATAGAACAACCATTGTCGGATGCGATTTACCATATTGGTCATTTATTGCTTCGTATAACGACAAACTGTACTACACCAACCACTCCACTAACACTATTACCTGTTGTGACATGAAAGGTAACACAATCTGGACATTTAAAGATGAGACTGTCATTCGCGAACCGTACGGTATATCGGTAGATATTGACGGACACGTGTACGTTGTTAGTGATTGGTGTAAAAATGTGATAGTGTTGTCAGCAGATGGACACCAAAGTAGACAAATTCTGTTGAAGGATGATGGCTTGGATAATCCAATGGCAATAAACTATGACAGAAACCGAAAACAACTCCTGGTTACTAATTACAAAACTACTGGTTTGCTGTTTGGAGTGTCATGTTAACTTTAATACTAACGATGAAATGACTATAAAATTTAAAGAAAAGCATCTTCTATATTTTGTTGAAATGTTTCAACATCGATGGAGAATAATTGTTTTTATTTTGTCTTTAATGCTTCAAACAACCATTAAAGCAGGAAACGACTTTTGAACTTAACTGTCAGGATAAATACATTTTATACTTTTTATAAATTCAACTTAATTGACTGATTTTTGATATAACTTTTGGAACTACTTTTACTGATTGAATATTTCATTATGAACAGGGATTGGAACTTCAAACGACAGTTAACATTCTTTATTATTGAAATTTGTCAAGTAATTAAGTGTTATTAACTGTAATAAATAAATAGCTTAATTGTTATTTGTATTTTGTTGTGCAATTTAAACATTATTTCTTCATGTAGTTTAAAGATGAGTAGTATTAATGCAGTGTCAAAATTTACATTAAAATTTTATATATTTTTTTTAATTAAACAAAAATGATTTCTAATAATTACAAACAAAGCAAAAAAAAATATATCATAATTCTGTATGAATCTGACACACCAGTGATTAATAATAGTAAGCGATGCATCATAATGAAAGAGAAATATTCATTGTTAAAGATTTTTTATTACAAAAGGAAGTTTAATCAAAATCTAACTAATACATACAATATCCTTTTAATTCATGTCAAATTTTCAAACTATTTATTCTATAAAATTATAAAGTATATAGACGAAACAAATGAAGTAAACACAAAAATAACATACTGTACATGTATAAAGTGTTACATTTGTAACGTAAACGAGACCAGCCTTCTACATTTATCAGTCCTGTATTAGAACCCTATACTTCCCAGCTACCTTTATGAACAGAACTTCGTATATTATTTTTGCTAGACCACATACACAATTTTCACAGTACAAAAACACTTTTATTACAAATATTCCTTGAAACAAAGTTTACTATGTGGAATGGCAGAGACTGCAAACAAAGAAAAAAGTAGTTTATTGCTTACAAGTAAATTATAATTATAAACACGTGTGGACTGTGAACATGCTAACAACGGGATACCCCCACTTCGCTTGCAAGTCCAATTATATCCCCTTAATGATATCCGAGATCAATAAAAATCCTTCATGTACATCTACACATAATGTACTGCCTTTATGCTAAGATTCATTAAATTTCATCAAGCGGTTTAGGAGGAGTTGCGCTTACAGGGGATGCGGACAGACGGACAGACGGATAGACAGACAGGGTGATTCCTATATACCCCAAAACAAGTTTTGCGGGAGATATGAAAAATATTAAATATGATTGATGCATGCAAACCAAATGGACATAAATCTAAACTTTTATTAAAAACTACATTTTACATAACATTTATATAGATGTATAGAGTTTTAGTTTTACATAAATATATTTATTGGTAACCCTTGTAACAGAGGACTTATTTACATAGTCATTGAGACAAAGTGGAATGACAGAGACTGCTTCAAAGTAATATATTTCTTACTGGTAAATTATTAAATTAAAATTGATCGTTATGGGAAATCAGCGTCTCAAATACGATCTGACATTTTCGCTGAGTCAGATGTAGTGTTTCCTGTTCCTGGATTTGACTTTTCCATAGACAAGACAATGAGTTACTCGAAGGGTGTCTAATTAGAGGCAATCACTGCTTACTCGTCCGGAGCACCCATGGATTTTATTGGTTCGGGTTACTCTCTTTCTGTGTTATATGTTTCTGGTTTTTGTGTTTGTCTATATCCGGATTTGTAACTGTACCTTGGCTTTTGGCTCTTGTTGTTCTGTCGGTTTTCTTTTCTATTTTCTTATTAGCATTAAAATATTTAATACGATAAAAGTATGCACGAAAAGTTAGAAATAAATCTACATACTAAAACAACAATCTTCTGACATTCAACATAAAAGAAGTGCAATAATTTTCACCACCACACAAAACCATGAGCTATTGTCAGGTGTATAGTGTGATTATTAATTTTAGCGGTGTTATTGCTATATCACAAGGAGTACAAGAAATGTAAATTATATGTCCATTTGTTTGTCTGATTTTTACCACATCAACAACATCAATTACATATAACATCTACATTTAATTCAGCTATTGTTTTGTTGCAAATTCTTGGAACTGTAAATGGTTTATTCAGATAGACACAAACAATTTAAAATTATCTCCCTTTTTAAACAGTTTACTCTGGGATACAACATTTCTGATAAAAAAAAGTATGATCGTTGTGCAAATAAAAAAGTCTTGCTTTAAAAAATGTCTATCATAAAAAAGTATTAAGATAATAGCTGATATCTGAGCCTGGACAGTTAACTTAAACTAACAATAGTTAAGGTAAACATGCCTACAGGCTGTTTTATAAGGGGTACATTATTATTGCCTCTGTGGCAGGGCAGCAATACATTTCTTATACATATACTAAACATTTGAAATGTTGAAATGACCAATTGCTTCAGTTGTATACCATCTTACAGTGGGTACCATATGATTAAATAGAAATGAAGAAATGGATATAATTTGTATATATTTTATCATAAATAACAGTATCCAAAATGAGTGTATTCTTGATAATAAAGGAGCAGTGGACTTTATTGTGAGACAAATGTCATTCATGGGACACAAAAATAATCAAATTGGCATGTGGCTGGTATCTGCTTTACGAATATATACAGTAATTTAGGTTTTAAAATTGTGTGAATTTTACGGGAACTAATGTGCACAACGATAGCCATCTACATGTAGCTTTCAAATAAAACTTGAGCTAACAATGATATCGATATTATGTGAAGCACAATGTGTTTATACAACACCTGTATTTGATTGAAATTCAATACACTTGTTATTAAGGGCATTATAATGCCCTGCAAGATGCTTTTACATTATAGTTATAACAACTGTTCACATCATATATAACGAACGATTATTTATAAATACTGACATCATCTTAACAAAATTAGAATTGTTCTTGAGTCTCTGATTGATATCACAACCATGGTAGATAAAGGAATGTGTGATACTTATATAAACATAAATTTGTGTTAAAAATTAGATTACTACAGTACTGTAATACTCTCTTTGATACTATTATGGAAATCTCCCTTCGTATAATACATAGCTTTTAAGGAAGATAAAATCGAGAACTTTGTCTTGTCCACGTATGTAACCTGTTCAAGGTTTCTGGAAGAGGACCTCACTTCCTAAAACCTTATTTACCTTTTATGGTTTAGTGTAATTCTAATCAGAATAAAGCTGATAAATTGAAATTTCAACATTATTCAATTAATCAAAATGTGCCAATAGATTAAAGGAAACTAGATATCAGTGAGATGTTTTCCATTTTTGTGGACCCCGCCAACCTTGAATTCAAGGTCGAAGGCCATCAACCATGGTGTTCCTTGATATTATCTTCCTACATACCAAATATTAGAAGCCTACCTCAAAAAAGTTTAAACTCGGACACTATTATCTTCGGACGGACGGACAGACTGATCACTATAAGCATCCGCCACAAATCTCCTAAGGGGCAATTTACTGTACAACCTTGATACAGACATGCATTCATTACAATAAACACCAAACAACATATGCACGAGTCTAGGTGGCTGTTGTTTATTCAGACAAACATTTGACATTTACTGGCATGTTTTCTTTTTTTTCAAATTTATGTAACACTAACACACTTTAAAGTAGCTTTCTGCAGCTAAACATTTTTTATAATTTAAACAAATGCATAGCACTGATTTCAAGAAAGTTCATTCTGGATAAAAGAAAAACCAAATAAAACCAAACTACATGCATACAGAATCAAAAAATCACCTTATTTTGTATTGACAGATGGTACTTTAATATTATATACATAGAAACCCCAAAACGTATGTTAAGAATTATAAAGCAACTTGTAATTTGAACAGATGGCCAATGAGACGAAATCTAATTTTGGCTTGTTGTTAGTTATTAAGACCAGATATCATTAATGTCAGATTAAAATTATTATATTGACAGCAATGCAATACTGTGTAATAAACAGGATAATCAATCGCGCATCATGAATTTGAAAATATGATCACTCTTTAACTCTTGCATCCACCATCTAATGCGCTGTACGGAATTTGTGATATACGTTCAATATTCACGATGCCCGATCGATGATCATATTATTAATTTATTTGATATGTTTATTCTCTATAGTTACACCATCAAAGTGACAGTATGGAAAATCCATGTAAAACATGCAGGAGAGATAACTACCTCGTAAATTGCGTAAATCAGCCTTGTCTGGGGTGTGCTTGTACACAATGTTTACGTAATAATTTAATTGTGCGTTTTGATGAAGTTCAACAATAACTGTAGCAGCATACGGTGGACTGGTTCCGTTACTGAACAGATTCAAAGCGGAGAGCAATGCAGCAACAGTAGTATCATGCAATAATAAACAAAATGAGATCCTACAAATAGGCAAATTTAGGCAAATTGTGTAATTCACAAAGTATTTTTGTTCATTTTTGTTAAATAAAAACAATGGATAAAATTGAATATAATAATGCATATACACAACTTACTCGAATAATTCAGGTTTAACAGTGAAGCAGCCACTGCAGATGCCTTTACAGTATTATTTCTATACGTTCATATCTGTAAATATGGAGAATTTTACAACTGCAGTGCTCCTAGTACGCACTAAGGCAAAGTCGGTGTACATGATGCTGAAGGTGTTAAAGTCTTCATATCTGCAAATATGAACGTGAATACCGAATTTATTCCCGTTTTAATTTTGAAATTATAGATTTTTGGGTAAATTGTCAGCCCATTGGGGTAAGTTTACATTTTCTTCATTATCAAAAAGTGTGATTGAAATTTGATAAAAATAACGTTTTTAACAAAATGCAGGGTACAACCTTTGGTAGAACTCTAATTTCTCGAAAACACCGTTTTTGTTTTGAATTCAAAAATAAGTTTTGGTGCTGAATTACTGCTCAACTATGTTAATGAATCTGTTAATATTATGTCCATGTTTAATAGATATGCCCAAGTTATTTTTTGTCCTGATATTCTTTGTGATGATTTGTAGGCATAAATTTCCGATATATATCGTGCATGGGTATATTATTATGATTATAATGGACTATTTTCGTGCATTTCAGTGGGACTCAATTATAACTATATTACAAAATAAAACGATATATTTAGGAAGCGCATAATTGCATATCAATCCTAATAATCAAGTATAGAGTTATGTCATTCGTGTATCAGAGCGAGAATTTAAATATAATGTACAGTCAGCGGTCAACTCTGTCAACGAATCTATTGATATTATGTTTATCGCTCTACTTAAGATAGCTTAAGATACTTTTAGATATCGCTGTAACGTAAAACAGAAGGAAGATAATCGAATGTAAAATTCTGCAAATGTGCATTTTTATGGGTAAAGACAGTTACGTAACACTTTTAAAACCATTGTTGACGTCTTAATTGGAATTAAAAGAGATAAAAGATCCAACAATGGTAGTATGCAGGCGGAATATCTCAGACACCTTTCCTTTCAAACAATTGTCTTTTCCCAGTATCCTAGACTCTAAGATTTTCTGGTCGCGCCGGGTATTTGTTTCGTTTTCCAACTGATTTGTTTAAAGAATTATGTGCTGTTTTATTATGTCGAGATTAGGAATTTTGAAGTAAATGCCAAAAAAAAGAAATGGTGTGTTAAAGAAGGTTTTATGGCATGCCAAACCTCCCGCTTCCATAACTGTAGTATGTAAGTTGGTTTGTTGACGAAAATGGTTGGGTATAATATACCACTAGTCGGTATCTAATAGTCATCGCAGCACAATCACTGTTTACTGAATTCACAAATGGGGAAAACTATCTATAATCATATTTTCATTCAGGCAATGTGAACAATCTATAGTAAAACCTATTACAGGCACAATTGTTTTTTCTTGACCGTGGTTTATAAGATTATCACGCAGAAACTTGTGCGGTTTGCATAAATCAGTTTACTCACATTAAGCTCTTGCATACCTGATCATGTAGTAAATTTCTGTTGCTGCCTCAATAGTATTAATGATGTATTAATATGAAGAAAAATTATAAACATTACTTAAAAATTGCATCAGATAATGATTTATAATCAATTTCTTTAAGCTTTATAAATCAGTGCATCAAATTTTGTTCAAATACTATCAGGGCTACTTGCCTAACAGAAACATCTGGTACCAAATTTATCTTACATAGGTACATGTATCTAATACCAGATTTATCTAGATTAACCTTACAAAGTGGTCTGCTACTAGATTATCTTACAGAAGGATCTGGTACCAGATTAACCTTAAATAGGGATTCTACTGGCAGGACAAGAATTACAAACTCGACTTTCTCTTTCTTCTAACATGTAGGCTAGTCATCGGCAACAGCAATCTACAGTATTTCGATCATTGCCACACTAGACGCATTGAACTACTTGGTGTAAACACACACCATCACTTTAGATCTAAGTAAACCAATTATTTGCAATGTATTTTTTTAAGTTGGAATAACTGGAATTTATATTTTGTATTCGAAAATCCTAAATTAATTTTATCCGCTGAAAACAGTTGTTTTTGCAAGTTCAAAGTTAAACTTGTGTTCAAACTTAGACAGAAACAGTTTTAAGTAACATATGTTAGCTCGGTAAGTTTATATTTTAAAAATATTACCGGCTAGAAGAGCTGACAGATACTTTAAAAACTATAAATGTACGCCATGCCATTAGTAAACTACAAACAAGACAACATGTCCTCTAAGTCAACTTAACGTGTTCTAAAATAAGCTATCGTGACTAATAACAAGGTGTCCGATTATTAGGTTAAAACTTGATACCCGAGTACAAATAAACCAGATAATTTCTAGCTAATTTTAGGTATAAAATAAGACAGATAAAATCTGGAAATTAAAAATTACTCTTAGATAACGTTACCTTCTGTGCCACGTCTATTTAAATTATGTGGATTCCAGCTATTAATATATCTATTAGATAATATCTATTAGATAAGTATTATCAAACAATTGTTGAACGTTTCGAATGTTGAGACTGTAGGTTGAGTTATGAAATCTATGTGATTCCACTGGAAATACATCAGACATTGACCAGTACCATTCGTTGTGGTGTGATACGCCTTCGCCTGTCGAAAAAGGGAAGGAAAGACGATTAAATAGCAAACATTTTTTGTGATATTTGAAGAGGAACTTGGTAGGATCATAGAGCTGTAACAAGCCACAACAAACACTTGTTTTATTTGCCTCCTTTGTTAGTAGAAGTATGCATAATGACTTACTCTGTGATACATCAGACTAACAATAGAAAATTCTGACAATTTTGCTACAGAATGTTTCGGCGTCTTTTTGGCGGAAGTGACCAAACAAGAAAATGAAAGGCATAAAACCCGTAAAAATTACGGATATAATTTCCGGAACATAATAATCATTAAGTTAACATTAAATAGCATTGTGGAGTACAGCAAAATCAGTATCCAAAACATCATTGAAATTTAAAGTAATCAGTAATTGGTTTAATCATATGTGTCTTATTTAAAAAATTTTCTAAGGGTCTGGTCAGTTTTATCCGACGGTTCTTTTTTTAATACTGGGACCGTTTTTGTAAGACGGTGGTTTCTTTTCAGTAAGTATATTGACCTCATCTTTGTCTTCGCGGTATGCTCTACAGCGGGTACAGTAATCATCTGACAACTTTGGATAGTAAACGACATCTGAAATCAATCACAACCTACGTATGTCTAAGTACCGTTTTTTGTTCTGATATTCCTGATATTGACATCAAATAAAGCGAAATATTACATATGGTTTATGATTCTTACATTTTCATTGGATTATTTAGTCACGTGGTTTTAAGGATATTTGTGTATTTCTTTACTGCAATCAAAGCCTTGCCTTGTTTGGTATATTGACGCTACATTTCATTGGATTATTTAGTCACGTGGTTTTAAGGATATTTGTGTATTTCTTTACTGCAATCAAAGCCTTGCCTTGTTTGGTATATTGACGCTATGTTTCTATTTTTACCTATATTGACGCTATGTTACTAAATTTATATCCGGATATATGTACATAACAAAATCGTGAAAAAAAATAACTCAACCCTTGCACCAACCCTAAAAAAGACTATAATATGTCTACATATGTTATATATAAATGATGGACTTTTGACTCTGTCAATACATTATATATGGACCTGTTAGGAATATATTGACCCCGGACTTCGTCCTCTGTCAATATAGGCCTAACAGGTCCATATATAATGCATTGATCACGTCAAAAGTCCATAATTGATAAATATTCAAGATGCGTACAAGCATATATCAATCCTAAAAGCCAAGTATGGAATAATTTTATTTTTGAACTTAACGCGAATAAAAATGTAGTGTTGGTAAATTTTGTGATCAAATCAAATAGATATTAAGTCATTGGTTCTATTTAAGACAGGTTAGATTAACGTAAAACAGAAGGGAAATAATCGAATGTAAGAGCTTGAAAATGTATATTTTATGGTTAACACACTTAAAAGAATTGTTCAAAGGGCCTCTGTTGCTGATTGTTAAGGCAGATTGTCGTCTACTAATTATCCCAAACGTATAAAAAGGTTGTGAGTTTGACCAAAGTTTGAATGAAATAGATAACCTGTTGTCCTGCCTTAATTCTCGCAATCTACACAAAAAACATCTACTCACGCTACCCGTATTTGCAGACTTATCAAACTACTTGCAAAATGACGCCGTTCTATGTGAAGTCTTTAATTTGAATCAACAGATAAAAGATATCCTCCAGGTTGCCATTAAGACTGAATGTGAAAACTATCGGTGTTCATAAAAAGAGTTTATCATACCATTCCAAAGAGATTAACATCTGTAATAAAGATTAAGGGGTGTACTACAATGTATTGAGGTAAATTAAACTGTATTTTCCCTATTCCTCAAACATTTGGGGTGAGAACTGTATTAATTAGCAGCCATCTTGAATTTACCAAGACTATTGTCAAATGACTGTACCTGGAAATGACCGCCTTGTTATATACTTGGAAATTACCAAAATTAGTTAAAACATCATTATTAAAACAAAAAACAAAAAAACTGCAAATGAGCCAAATATATTAACGGAAGGATATACAACACCAGACACAAAGGTTAATAGCTATAGCCGATAAAGAAACTAACATTTCACGCATTTATTGCTAAAAGAGAGAATAATAATTTCCTTATAGATTTCACATTTTTACAATGCTTTAATAAATATTATTTTTACGGGTTCAATGCCTTTATTGTCGATTGTTTTCAACTTAAAACTTAAATATGGACGTTTGTACGTTTGTATGATGTTTTACGCAATTTTCAACCTTTGTTAAAATATATCATGACGTCCAATTTTTTTTATACAGGATGAATCCCGACTACCATGTGAATCACAATCTTTCTAAAGTTAGAAATGTTTTCCTATATCATGAAGCGCACTAGACAATGATGAGTACTTACTTTATATGTCTACCTTCTGCTAGATAAATATGTTACAGATTTATATAGGGCTAACTAGTCTAACTCCTTACATGTCCTTTAACTCGGATACGTTCTTAGGTCTACAAAGCCGAAGTTCGAGGCAATTGACAATAACGAAAACTTATTGAGCATTTTTAAAAGCGAACATTTTAAATAATATATACACTAAACTGTGTTTAATTTTAAATGCAGAATCACTAAATATGGCTGATACCTCCTTCGTTTTGTACCATATGTGACAAGCGTCATATATTAAGACAGTCCACAGACTGGTGCTTTGAATGTGAACAGGCGATATGTTCCGAATATAAAGAGTTCCACGCTATTTCTAAATCTTCAGAAACCACGCTACAATGCCGATTACAGACTATCAGACTCTTGCTGCATCCATCTTGTCTGTTAGTCGTTACTGTAGCCAACACGAGGAAAAACACCGAATGTTTTGTTATGTCAAACTTCCCTGTCCGCAGTGTATTGAGAGATGGTGGAGAGACATTGCTTTTGTCCTATCCGTCTGTCCGTCTGTCTGTCCGCCATAAAGTCTTTATATTAAAGTATTAATAGGGTCAAAACGTTATGTTAAATTTTTGCTATATTTAAAAAAAATGAAAATTAGACTTTTGACATACTACAGAACAAAGAACAATGATGCAAAGATCATAATTCTGCATAAATTTGACACACCGTTGACTAAATACCTTGACCACTAAGTCCTCAAGGCTATAAAAAATAAAAAATATGGCATATAATGGGACATTAAATGATACCCCGCCACGTTGCATTGTTTGTAATATTCATGAACACATTTTACTGAATTAAAAATCAGCCTATATGGACAGCTGAGGATGATCTCGGAAGACAATTTTTACCTTAACTCTGTGGCGGGGTATGAAAATCAAGTCAGTAATACATTTCTTGTCTGTATACTAAAAGTCTTAAATGCAACATCCTAGATAAAAATTACGGCATGGATATAATATGTTTACATGTTATCATCAAAATATGTATGTCTAAAAATGGTAAACTCTTGATAATTGTAATTTATGGCATTATAATGCTATTACATTATAGAGCTATAACAACTGTGCCCATCATATATACAGAATAATCATTTATAAATACAGACACCATCTTAACAAAAGATTGAATTACCCTCAAGTTCCTTATTGATATCACAGCTACTACTTTAAAATGGTAGATAAAGGAATGTGTTATACTAATTTATAAACATCAATAAATCTCCTTTAAAAAATCTTATGTAGATTTATATATGGTACGTTTACCTTCCGTAACTTAGAAATTATAACTACGAGGACAATGATCAGAATCAGGATCGTTCCTGATAGAGCTAATGTTGTTATCTGGTCTGAAAAATAAAACACAATTAATTAAAACCAATGTAAAATGATCAGAAAATCAGTATTTGAAGGGAGCAAAGGCAAGAAATGTATTTGTTATTTAGCCCTGAAAACCTAAAAGTAAACAAAGTAAAGGCGTGTAATGCATGAGTGAGATGTAAATGTTTGTTCCTATTGGTTGTTTCCATTTCTTAGGCATATCTCCAATCCTTTGGGTGAATTGTTAAATTTTTGTTTAAATACTGTAATGCCAATTTCAGAAATTTTTCAGCTTTATCATGGCGTCCAGTTTTTTAGTGGCAGCAAGCAGTGGCAATATTTAAGCCCCGACGTTTGATAGAAAAACTGCAATCCTAGTAAAGTAATTATGGCACATTCTTCCAGCAGTGGGACTCAAAACCCACAACCTCAGTGTTTAAAGGCTAAGGATCAATAGTAGATGACAAACTACCTCAACTAGTCGGCCACCATTTCAGATTTTACAGGGAAAGTAAAAAAACAATCCCAATAAAGACATACTGATTTAAATACTCTCTTTAATACCATTATGGAAATCTCCCTTCGTATAATATATAGCTAATTAACAAGATAAAATCCAGAGCTTTGTTGTTATTCACTCTTTGAAATGTAACCTGATCAAAGTTACTGAGAGATGACCTCACTTAATAAAACCTTATTTTGCTTTTTTTAATCAATATAGTGTTTGTTACTTTTTCTCTCATCGGAATATAGCTGAAGAATTGGACATTTCTGCATCAATCAATTAATCAAAACTGAACCAATAGATTAAAAGAAGAGATATAAATTTTACAAATGGGTATTATGATGCAAAACCTCAACACTGCTTGGGTCTAAGGGGCCCAGTCATAAAACATCTCACATTGGGATTCTCCTTAAATTAATGTGTAGTATCAAAGTACAAGACATTTATTAATTGAAGAGTTTATTAATACCACTTATGTATTAAGTTTCTTCACAAAATATATGTATAAAATTCGTAGTCACAAAAAATATAAGTAAACAGGGTAAAGCTGATGCATAAACAATTACTAAATCAAAACAATTTTAGCAGGCTGACATTCACAAATACCATTGTTGCTTGCCATACAAAATGTAAAAAATTTTGAAACTTAAACAAATGGTAACATATGTAGACTATTTTAACAACCGATTGCAGTTAAAAAATGTACTGTCATTATTATGTATATATAATGCCATGTAGTAACCGTGATTCGGCCATGTCTTCCACAATGCCATACAGAGATTATGTATTGTGACTGTTCCATATCATGTAGTAATTGAGTACATGGTGAGGTCATTATGTGGGTTGTATTACTGTGACGCTTACACTCATATATAATTCATAAGAGTGATTTTTATATAGGATTACATTTCGGGTACAGATCTGCTTTATTGCAATACACACTCATCAGACATAAAATCTAGCTACTTCTATTTTGAATTCAGTTCAAACATATTCGTTTGATATACATTTAAAACATTACAAAAAATATAAAAAAGCTATTGTGTTAAAATGATTTAGCCCGATTATATTTATAGAAGAAAGTATAATTAAAAGGCCGACCAAAGTGTATTGGTTGTGTTTTTTATTGCAAAATAGCGATGTTTTGTCTGATTAAATCGGTAACAATCTAGTGTATAGCCATGGTTACGAAGAAGAAACTATTTTGTTACCATAGCAACTCTAAATTGGGCAGTTGCGAATTTTATTTTGCAAATTACAAGGACTCCAACATTTAAACTGTTTTTGTTGAAGATATAAATGTATACCTTGACAATAGTAAACTACATATAGGCCACTTAACACCCGAAAGTTCCATAACATGAATGTGGTCCAAAATATGCTAACATGGATATATGGGGTTCGTTAATTATGGTAAAACTTTCTACAGGAGTACAAAATAAGACAGTTGAAGAATAAAAATTTTAAATGTTGTTATATATAGATAACGTTAAATTCTGTGTTAAATCTATTTACATTATGTAGATTAGAGCTAGTATAACTATCAGATAATTGTTATCATATAATTGTTGAACCTTTAGAAGATTGAGACTTTAAGTTCAGTTACTAAATATACGGACTTTCCCTGACATTACATCAGTAGTTGAACAATACCACTCGTTCTTCCCGATATATATCTTAAGAAAGCACCTGGTGTGATAAACATCAAGAATAGGAAAAAAATGGGTAAAATCATGTTGAATAGCAGAAAATTTATGTGATACCTGAAGAGAAACAAGGTACGATCATTTAATTAAGATGATATAACATTGTGTATCAGTGTCCAAGATATCCGTACAAATCAAAGTAATAAGTGGTCTGTTAAATCACATGTTTCATGAAATAATAAACTTGCGAATGGTTGATGTGTCTGTAGGTTACCTTTTAAAGACACCGAATTTTTGTTTTGAATACACAAATTCCAACCAAAACCGTGGTTTCCTTTGATAAAGGCTTATTCGCGGATTGTTTTCGCCGAGTAGTCTGACCTCATTCTGGTCAAAACAGTAGAGTCGTTGATTCCATCGCATAGACCTTTTCATGCTTTGGTATACAGCTGATTGTGTTCTTCCAAAAAAGTAGGTCTCCTTTCAAATCGAAATATTAAATCCATGCAAGTACTCTTGAACATTTGTGGTGGTGATGTTCATACAGTACCGGGTCTCCGATCAGTTCACGCAGTATAACGAGAGGATCCAGACAAGTTCTTCGATTATTTTGCATTGCATGCAGTATATTTGATTTAATTACATTTAACTTGGCGATAAGCATTTTTTTCAGCAAGTGCACCCTCGCTTAGTGTTGACAGACTACGTGATCAATAATAAAGACGAGCAACCTAAATCACTAGGCCACCAAGGCCCCAAGCAGTATAAAGGTGTTGTTCATACAGTATTTGGTCTCCGATCAGTTCAAGCGGTATATCGCTGATCAAGACGAGAACATCAACCTTTTTGTTTTGTAGGCCGTATATAAAGTTGATGATTTTAAGTACATCGAATACTTTAAAATTCTATCGCTACGCGCTATACAGCTGGCAGCCGGTGTTAATGAGTCATTGATCAAGAAAGTAGTGTATAATTGGTTCTCAACTCCTGATATTCCGGAATGTGATCACTTTAGTAGTCTAGTCGGGATTACTTATTACCTAAACGCTCCGCCTAAATTTCTGATATACATTGTACATTTGTATATTGTTGCTCGGTTATCTCTATATTAAATATAGACTATTAAAATAGCTATTAGCCAACACACAAGTGAGACTCAAGTGAATCCATATAGAAAACATATATTAAATAAAGCGATGCATTCAGGAATCGCAAAACTGGATATCAATCCTAAAAATCAAGTATGGAGTAAGATCATGCATGAACTCAACGTTAAAATTTAGTGTAGAGTTGGTGGTCAACAAACTCGACTAGTCTATAGATATGTCCATCGCTCTGTTTTAGAGAGGTTAAATAACCCGAAAAACAGAAGAGAGATAAATGAGTGTAAAAACTAGCAAATACATATTTTATTGCTAAATTCAATCACGTAACATTTTTAAAGGCTTTGGTTAAAGTGCTTCGTTTGCAGATTGTAAAGATACAATTATCGTAATTAAAATTATATAAACAAAACAAAGTTTAAAGTATTTTTTAATCCCGCCATATTTTGAAACGAAACATTTCTACCACGAGATGTTGTTCTTTGCCTTAGTACTGAGACGAGAGAATACTTTCTAACTGACACTTGAATACGAAAGGCTTTGTGTGTATAGTTGTTACAATTTTACTTAAATGGCATCATTAAATTATTTATTATAAATGGCCTATTACCGTTTGCTCGAAAACCACTAGGACTTCATCATATTCTCACCAAATTGTACTCTATTCCATTCAAAACACTACATTCTCTTTATAAAGATGTCCCTTTGCCCACTCTGTATAGATTAGTAGCTATTATTTCAGACATTCGAAAACACAGATTATTCAAACCGGTTAACACACACAAAGATGAAGAAAAATCGCGTTCCTTTCTTTCTTTACCTTTTGCTAACAAAGGCACACATGCTATCAATCTTGGTAATATCTTGCATCACAAGTCTGTTACGTCTACAGTTCCACCATACATTCGAAAACAAATCCGTTCCTATTGTATCTTATACCTATTCTTATACCTATACTACCAACCTTGCAACCACACTTTTCAATTACAAACGAGTATTGCAGGATATTTTGATCAAGGACTTTAAACCGACCCCCCGACTGATATTGCAACAATGCCCCATTCATATATAGTCCTTCAGGTCACGTCATAACTGGAAACCTTAACATTGTAAAAATTAAAAGACTCCGCAATATTCTGTCCAAAGGACCAAAATAATGTGAACATAAATCCATCAACTGGAATTATAGGTTTAAATTATCGATGGCTTCAATAGAATAAAATGGGCCAAACAAGAAGGCCAGGAGATTTATATCTGAGTGGATAAAGGCCTTGAGGTCATTGATTCAAATAAGAATAAGTCATTTAAGAAGGTCTATGAGTACTAAAGCACCACCAATCTTTAGAAATCTTGATACTCTTAAAACTTTGTACGACATTCATGACAAATATGTTGTAGTATGCTCATAACATCATTATTTTTATCTGCAAAAAACATTATATAGAGTGTTTACTTAATGAGTTCTGCATAGACAGTTCACTTGGCACTCCTACTTACACATTAACTGCGCTTTGAAATGAGGAGATTCTTGCAAACAACAAATCGGTGTTGGCATCCTTGGTCTCAAAATTAAAGTTGAAGATTGTGATCTTCCTTTCTTGTTTTGGATACCAAAACTTCAAAAAAAATCCACACAAACAGCGTTCTTAGCAGGATCGTCTACGTGTAACACCAAAACACTATAACAACGCCTGACCACAATTTTAACAACAATAAAGACAGGACTTCAAAAATACAGTGACACTTTCTACTCCAGGAGTGGCACAAATGTAATCTGGACATTTAAAAAAAAAAATCAATAAGGTCTGAATCTCTCTCCCAATGTAACAGCATTAAAACTTTTGATTTTTCGAAACTCTTCAGGGCCATCCCTCATATACAGCTTATATCCAGGCTTAAAGATCTTATTAAACTATTATTTTTTACGAAAAAACGGAAAGAGACGATATAAATACCTTTTAATTAGCCACGACAGAAATTTCTTCGTACTCGATGACTAAATCAAATAATAAATATACCGAAGACTAAATCTGCTAAATGTAAGATTTTCTTGTCGACAACATATTCGTCATGTTTAGAGGACACGTTTTTCAGCATATTGTTGTTATTGGTAGTAATTTTGCTCCTCTCCTGTCCGACCGGTTTTTGTACTCTTATGAGGTTTAGTTCCTTGAAGGCCTGCTAAAGAAGAAAGAAAAGACACTGGCCAAGACCTTAAATTTCACATTGATGATATTTTGTCCCTCAACATTGATCAATTTGGTGACTATTTACATTAAATTTACCCCAGTGAGCTTGAAAGTAAAGATACCACCAATACAGTAATGTCAGCCTCTTACTTAGACCTACTTTTAAAAAATAGACTCAGAAAACTACAAACTAGACTCTACGACAGCAACATTAAAGTAGCTCCAGCGTATTTTGTGTACATTTCACAACTTTTCCAGAAGTTAAATGGTCGTCACCATGACTTAATTGATCGTTATGGAATATCAATCTCAAATATGATCGGACATATGTAGTGTTTTCTATTTCTGGATTTGGCTTTTTTCCTAAACATGAGTAACTTGACGGGTGTCTAATAAGTGGCAGACACTGCTTACTAATCCTGAGCACCTGAGTTCACATATGGTTTTTATTGGGATCGGGTTACTCTCTTTCTGAATTTTTGTGTTTTTTTTTTTTGTTTTTGTGTTGCGTTGTATATGTTTGTCCATATCCGGATTTGTAACTGTCCCTTGACCTGTAGCTCTGGTTGATTTGCCCATTTTCTTTGCTAGTTGTATATTTTGCTTAGAAATATTCTTTACATTTTAAGTAGGAGCATATAATTCCAAGCACAAGATTTAAGTTTGCGTTCGGTTTTGCCTTTTTGGCGTTCTGGTTGCATCGTAATTAAGATGTCCTATGTTTTCAATTAATTATATTTTATTTGTTTCAAATATACCATGTAATTTTTAATACTTATTTAGTTTCATGCAAACCATGGCTAGTTGTTATATTTATCAATTTGTCTCCACTTTCCTTATACTTTTTAGTTATATCACCATTCCTCTAAAAAGTCATTATTTTTAGTGAAATATACAATATTTCACATAACTTTAAGTTTTCTCAAAACTTGTTCAAACTGAAGAAATTTTAAATAATTTTTTTGATTTGTAGATTCTAGGTTGTTATTGTATGGCACTGTTAAAATAATGTCATTATATCTTAATAGTGTTATTTATACATTAATATTGAAAAGATTTGTTATAAACATTCATGAACAGTTGCATGCATTAATGATTTATAATTCATTTTTTTTACTTTTTAAATCGCATTGAATTTCATTGTTTCTAAAGTGGTTGTATGCAGGGAAAATTACAACCAGTGCATCCAAACATTGTTTAATTACGCTGAGTCCCAGAACATAAATGTTAAAGGATAAAAGAGAAGTGCAAAGAACGTTAAGAAAACATGATTTATAGCTATTATGTCGTAAGAATTATAAGCGTACCTTCTTGAAAAATAAATAAGTGGATATGATTATAAAATTTGATAGGCATGCGCAATTGTAACCGAATGGGCCAAATGTCTTGTTAATCTTACACACAAATCTTCCTTTTCCTTAAACTTCGAATACCAGGGCATCTGATAAATTAGGCTATATAATATATTTAATTGAAAAAGTATAATTATTTACGACGATTTTTAAATAATATCACGACTTGTCAAATTTCCAAATGTTTCGTCAAGGCAGTTAAAACGGACACAAAAAAAGGAAATGTGGACTAATTTAAATTGCTGCCATATTTTTTACATTCACTGTCGTTCCCACATAGGATAATGAGGCCGGTAACAGTATAAAATGTTTTTAAAAAGCTTTTGTTTATTTGAATGGTGCATGTGTTTAATTCCACTTTCAAGAAATTGCCAGCCATATCATGGCGTCCTGTTTATAGTGGTGGGTAAAACCGAAGTACCCGGAGAAAACCCCAGCATTCGGTAGGAAAATTGGCAATCTTTTTAAAATTAAGATTAGAGTCGAGAAAACCCCACCCACAGTGAGACCTCAGTGTTGACAGGCACGTGATTAATCACTGGTGTTAAACTGATGATATTAAGGTACGTTACTACCATCCCAAGATGACAGATGAAAATACTGCTAAGATCGTTTTTGTTATTATTTTCGTTTCTTTTGCATTTGAACCATCATTTTATTATGTTGAACCTACACTTGAATAATAGTAGGATAGTAATTTGTTTTGTACAATGCTCGTATGTACAGATATTCGAACAGGAAAATTTGCAATAATGAAAGTAAGGTCATTATTAAAATTACCAAGGGCGGTGGTAACGGAAAAGAGAGATGATAGTCACGATAATTTATTTTTTCCTTATTCAAAGCTGTTTTTTCGGTTTTTTTTGTTAGCAATTGAGCAAGCAGCAGACCCGGGATTGGACGAAAGCTATGTGTTGTCATTATAGGTCTATATAGTATAAAATGTTGTGAAAGGTTAAAAAATGTAATATGTAACTAAAAAATAAATGACATTTTAGACTAAGGACCTTATTCACAAAGCTCCGTAATAGAATTAATAACGCAAGTGTGGAAGTCTTCACGGACCATTTCCGCATCTTTAACGGAACGTTAATGGAAACTTTCCGATGATTGCGAAATTTTTGAGGAAGACTTACAGAACTAAAAATTAAATTTACCAATATCAATAAACAATGCCTTAATATCAATTTCATAACAAATTGTATCTATGTATCAGATTTAGTGCAGCAATGACGTCATTGTATGACGATTTTTATTCTATTAACGCAAGATTGACAAAACAAGAAAAAAGCCGAGAAGTACCGAAAAATAAATTTATTTGTAGCATTGCAGAAATAAAATTTGTTCAAAGTTTCTCCCATGATAATTTATAATCCTGTCTGACATAGTTAGACTTGTTCTAGCGATGCAATAAAATGGTTCAGTTTCCGTCAGCAAATTGATAGTGAAAGGCAAATACGAACAAGGAATTGGGCATGGCATTACCATTTGTTATGTTATTTAAACCTTATATACTTCGAAAAAAATATGCATTAATTGGACGTTTGCTTTACTCCAGTGGGAAGTATTTTTGCTATGTTCAGAACGAGAAAAAATAATCAACGCAAAAAGTGGGACATATGGAACAACAAATTCAACTTATGCAATAAATTAACCTAGATTCTTATTTCATTTGAAGCAGGCGGACGCAAAAATTTGTTATAAACATGTATCAAAATAAAGAATTTATGACTACAAAAATTGGGGAGAACAGAGTTGAGAATCTAGAATATTTTATTTTGGTCTGAAGGTAATACGTTGTTATTGTGTTTTTTTTATCTTCGATTATTATTATTATTATTATTAAAATGGTACTCCATACGCGATACCAATGAAGTGAGAATCAACTTTCTTAAAACAAATGAATCTACCAGCTTATCTCATAAAATTAGGCATTTATTCCAGGATTTTCTGTCATTCTCGGTTGGGTTCTACTTGCCATAATCTCTGTTTGAATTCAAAAACAGTATTTTTTGCAACTTTACCAGGATTGTTTAAAGTAAATATTAGTTGCGAGAAAATTCCTGGTTTTATGATGAAAATCAGGGTCAAATTAAGTGCAGAAAATTCTAGTTGTTTTCAGTACATTGGCTTGGCGGGCCAAACAACAAGATTTAACATTGGGTTACTTATGAAATGATGTAATAGTGTATGTGACAATATGCTATCAGCAGAAGATTCTACAGGACAGAAAAGGCACGTAACCCCCTTTAAAAAAATAACAATATTTAAGAATTTGTGGACATAGTTTTGTCTATCCATAAAAGAAACACTGGCACTTGGTGCACCCTAAATGACCGCATATTCATGGTTTTGGTTGTTTTACAGTGAACATCAGGATTATTTTGATGTTTCAGTACACAGATGCAATATTACGGCTATTCTTTTAAGAACAAACGTTCCCCTGTTATTATGTGAGAAAACGTTAAGAAGCTCACATTACATGATGATTATATAGGAAAGCCAGTTGTTTTACTTCTCGTTACTATCATCACATAAGGTGATATTTCTGACGTTACTATCATTAGTCATTGACGTTACTATCATCATTGCCAACAAAAAATACTAAATACTTAAATTTTTCAGAAGTGTAGGCTCAATCTTACAGATAAAATGATGGTTAAAACGCGAAAGAATCGAACGTAAAGACAAAAAACGATCTTAACAGTTTTTTCATCTGCCATCTTGGGATGGTAGTAACGTCCGTTACTATCATCAGCTTAACACCATTGTATAATAGTAGACTAACTACCTTAACTACTCGGCCACCGTAAAACAGTTGAATAAAATGTTTATTGTTCTAATTTCTATAGTACAATTTCAATGGCAAGATACGAAATTAAATTTCTAAAATTCAGATATCCTCTGGACCACTGTTAAAGTTTACATGCGGAGTGTTGTAGGTTTTTTCGCAAAAAGTACAAACTCCCATTTTTGTGACTATTCACAGCTGTTCTAACCACCATGCATGTCGTCTTATTTGGCCTACTTAAGTGTTTGTAGAAACTAGTTGTTAGCAGTACAATACGTTCAGAAATAAAGTCAAGCTCTTGTATTGTATATGGTTTCACGAAATATTTTGTCGATTTGCTCCAACATCTATTCAATGTATCCGTTTAAATCTGTAGATATCAATCACGTTATGAAGTTAGTGTCGTGTCAAACGTGTCTCTCTAAAAGGTGAAAATCTTTTTATATTTATCTCACTTACCTCACTGTGTAAATATGTCCCCCTTGTGTACTGTTTTAACGATGACGAATTAAACTAGTTTCTTTCTGCAACTAATCAGCGACCTTGATCCATTTTATAAATATTACTAAATACTATGTAAAAATATTAATCCAGCTATTTATAAAACTTGGAGTTGAAGATCGACTTCGGGCAAACTGTGTTCGTCTCCGACTTAAATTGACATAGATTAGAAGTTTTCTACCGCAATTGCGTATTAGTAATGACCTAGTACTCCGGCTTAACAAAAGTATTTTTAATTCTAATGAATGATTGTGGTTTTTAATACATATTGTTAATATCAAAATGATTAAAATATGAAATTAGCAGAAAATCCAATCTGATGAATTCGGCAAAGCTGTTACGTTTCCTATGTTTACTACATATTATGCCAATGAATTAATAGCTGTAAAGTTTGCTGCGTTTTGCTTAGTTTAACACTACTAACAGCTGTACTGCTTGCTCGTTTTCTACGTTATTCGCCCTTTACGTACTATACCTCTAAAGGCAATTATGGTATCTCTGTTTACTACCTACCAAACCACGTTTGCTACGTTTACATGTACTACCTACTACGTCAGTAACAGATGCTACGTTTGCTTTCTTTGCATTCTTACTACGTTTGCTCCGTTTGCTACGTAATACGCCAAAAACAGCTGTTACATTTTCCCCGTTTACTGCGTACTATGTCAATAACATCTGTTACATTGGCTACGTTTCCTACGTACCACGCCATTATACGCTGTTGCATTTTGCTTTCTTTACTACGTAACACGCCACTAACAGCTGTTTCGTACTGGGGCCTCGGTGGCTGAGTGTTTAAGGTAGTTCGTCTTCTATTGATCACGTGGTTTGTCAACACTGAGAAAATGAGGTTGCGGGATCGAGTCTCACTGCGGGTAGGGTGTACTCGACTGCAATCATAATTGACAAGGTTTGCTAGTTTTCCTTACTAAGGTCCTTGGTTTTCTCCGGGTACTCCGGCTGCCTCCCCAATAAAAACTGGACGCAATGATATAGCTGGAAAAATTGCTGAAAATGGCGTTAAAACATCATTCAAACAAATAAATCTATTCCGTACTACGCCACAAACAGCTGTTACATTTTCTTCGTTTATTACGTACTACGCGAATAACAAGTGTTACGTAACTAAAAGGTAATAAATTTGCTCTGTCCTCTAAGTACTAATTATATAAGTCATTAACAGCAGTTTCGGTTTTTTCGTTTACCGTATTCTACGTCACTAAAAGCTGCATTCGCTTCTTCTACTAAGTACTAAGTGCAAAACAGCTGTTACGTTTGCTTATTTTACTACGTTCACTACGTACTACGTTAATAACAGTTGTTACATTTGCTCTGTTCACTTCGTCACAAATGTTTTCTCATTCTACACGTACTTCCTTACTGACAAATTTTACGTTTGCTACTACGTTCTACGTCACTAACATCTGTAATGTTTGCGTTGTTTCCTACGTTCCTATTAGATTTAGTGAGTTTACTTCGTATAATGTCTCTAACAGCTGTAAATATTGCTGCTTCTACTAAGCACTACACTACCAACAGCTGTTACGTTTGCCTCTTTTACTACGTTTTTGTTATATTAGGTTCGTTAAGTAAGTATAACACAATTACATTTGCTCCGTTAATTTTGCACTATGTCACTAACATCTGTTTCGTCTGGTTCTCCTACTACATACTACGCCAATAAGACCTGAACCTTTTCTCCTTCTACTACGTACTACGTCATTGACAGCTGTTATTTTTATTTCGTTTACTAAGTAACACGTCACTAACAGAGTTTACTTTCGGTTTCTTTACTACGTATTACGCCATAGACAGCTGTTTTTCTCCTTTTACTACGTACTTAGTTACCAAGAACTGTTACATTTTCTCCTCCTACTTACTACGCAACGCATAGCTGTTACATTTGCAACGATTGTTGCGTACTACATGTACGTTCCTAGCAACTTTACGTTTTCCTTGTGAAATACATTCTTCTTTCGTTTGCTCCTTCTATGAACTACGTCACTTACAGCTGTTACGTTTGAGTTGTATTCTACGTACTGCGTCATTAATAGCTGTTAAATTTGCTTTGTTACACTTAAAATTAGTTTTTAACCGACATTTTCATTGAGAACATAATAATGAATGAAAGCTATACCAAAATACCGAACACCGATGAAATTGTCAAAAGAAAAAACACAAATCAAAGTCCGCGAAACCGGCAAATTAAAGATCCAACAACCAACTTAAAGCAACTACAGCAATGGTCCTGACTTGGTACAGACATTTTAAAAGAAAGGATGGGTTAAACCAGGTTTTATGACATGCCAAACCTCTCGCTTCCATTACAGTAGCATGTGAGTTAGTTAGGATTAAAATAGATATATACCACTAGTCACTAATAGGTGTATTAACAGTCATTCTAGCACGTTCACTGTACATTGAATTCAAAATTGGAAAAACTATCTGCAACCATATAATCAAACGAGATAAAATATTTTTCGACAAGAAGTTGTATCTATAGTAGAACTTATTAAAAGCGTTTTTTTTTCTTGTAACCTTGATTTATTAGTTTATACGAAAGAAATAGGTGACGTTTGCAAAAATCAGTATACTCTCGGAAAGCTCTTGCATACCTGATCAATTGAGAAATATAGACACCGAATGTAGAAGAAGCTGGAATATTGCTTCATAGGTGAGGAAAATGTATAATTTTTAAAATTAAAATCGTCTCGTCTGTCGTAAATTCTTGTGCTAAGATTACCGTTAGAGTCATATATTTGAGTGTAAGTCTAAAAATTATGTAGATCAAGCTGTTTCTGTGGATTCTTTAATTTCTAGTTCTGAATGATACATGTATATTAGCGGAAGCCACCCAGCGAATTGAGGGTTGTTAATTGATTGTTTGTTTGTTTGATGGTGTTTAACGCCACTTTCAGCAATTTTTCAGCTATATCATGGCGTCCAGTTTTTATTGGCGGAGGAAGCCGGAGTACCCGGAGAAAACCCCCGACCTGCGGTAGGAAAACTGGCAATCCTTGTCAAATAAGATTGGATTCGAGTACACCCTGCCTGGAGTGAGTATCGAACCCGCAATCTCAGTGTTGACAGAGCACGTGGTTGTTAATTGAAAGGACATCATCAATTTATCTATATTTAAAATGAAATGACCTAGTTTCTGCTATCTTCTTGTCTTTAATAAGACGTCGATGAAAGTCCGTCTAATAAGAATACAGGAGCAAATCGTCAAGGAGATTTTACCCATTGTAATTCCGATAGTCGGCTGAAAAACACATCCTCCAAAAGTTACAAATATGTTATCGATCAGGAAATCTAGCATACAACAAACCTGTTCTTCGTTGTAGCATAATTTTTCTTTTAGTTCTTTAGTAGAAAAAATACGTATTGTCGTAACCTAAAACTACATATTTGTTGGCGTATGTGGAAGCGAAGGATTTATTATATAGGTAGTATATATACATGCTGAATTAAAAAAGATAATAAAATAGATCACATAACACTTTGGTTTTGTTTCTGTGAATGTTATTGGACATTTATTTTCAGCAATTTCTCAGCTATATCGTGGCGACCAGTTTTTATATTTGGGGAGGAAGCGGGTGTACCCGGAAAAACCTGTAGTTTGTCTTAAAAATATATTTGTAGCAGGTACAGAATAAACCTGTGGTTAATGTGATACTAGTTCAATATGCAGATAAATTGTAATCTTTCGTGATATTTAGAGCAAAAAACAATGACAGTTGCATCACCAAACTTGGTAAATTGAATTTGCCAAATATCTAAATGAGATAATTTTCGGGATCATTTCGTGCAGAAAATGTGATAATGTTCCCGCCTGGAACTTCAGTCCTAGCACGACGTTAGTACATATGTGTAAATGAAACACATTCAAAGACGCTGTTAAATGGTTTAAGCCCGGTATTTTTCCCAAACCATGATGTTCAAACTCGTGAGTCAATGTATATTCACAACATGATATCGGCATTTTAAGAATAATGAAATGAAGCAGGCAAAGTTTCAATGTTATCAAAATGTATAATTAATATCGTCCTTTTTTAATTGTCCGTTATATGTGCTCCGTGACCATACGTGAATGTTCGTCAGACCTGTCCAGCACTTTCCCCAGGTGGTAGATAGAGGGCGCCCTGTCGTTGTGGGGCTGTCAAGTCATAATACGGAAAGCGGACCATAACTAGTGAAATGTTTGGAGTGTCACATTAATTGCACGCTAAAGACCACTTTTTAGATGTTGATAATAATTGCCTCGTTGTAACCCTTAAAATGACTACATTTTAGTCTTCTCAATATTCGTATTTTCGTAGTGGCATTAACAATTATCTGCACTCCTATTTCTCCATTGATTTATTGGTTTTTTACGTGTTCTTGTATAGCTTAAAAACTGCTATATAGCTGTAAATCAATCAATCAATCAATCAAACAATCTCTTACGATTAGGGTTGGGGTCAATCGCACCTTAACTTCAGTCAGCCTCGGATTCACATTCCAATTTTCACTCCCCGGTGATCATTATAGATGCACTTCCATTTTAATGGCTACGGGGCCATCTATTTAATTGTTTTGATTTCATCAGGTTTCAAAATGTTTAGCTCTGTCATGGTGTCTGGCATTTATATGGGATGATGCTTGATTTTAATCAGTGGCTTTTTGTCATGACATTAATTAGTCTGTTAAGAACCACAAAAAATACGTAATATTTTTGAAAGGTATTAAGCTAAACAAACAATAATAAGCTCTAAAATATAATAAACAAAGATGTTTGTATTTTATTTTGCAAATTTCCGAAATATTGACCCCAGTTAAAATACTCACTAGATAAGACACTGTTTATAACACCAAGTGAGAATGTTTGAGTTGTATCCTGGAAAGTACAAGAAAGCCGTGTTCATACTTTGTACTTGCATTTGTCTATTGTCTAAAGTTTAATTTACAGTGCTATCATGAGTATCTCCATTCAAAATGATTCTATTTACTCCTATGATTGTATTCGAGGAAAAAAATAAGCATTTGTTTTATGAAATAGCATTTATTCATTATATTCAAAGTTTAACATGCATTGTTTAATTTCTTGCAGGATAAATAAATATGGCAGACAGGTCAAACATTTGCGCTACATGTGACGAGCGTCATATATATAGGCAGGCCGCTGAATGGTGTTGTGAATGTGAACAAGCATTATGCATCGAATGTAAAGAGTTCCATGCAGTTTTGAAATCGACCAAAAACCATGCTACAATACCGATTTCAGATTTTAAGTCTCTACCTCCATCCATCTCCTCGGTTAGCGCTTACTGTAGTGAACATGATGAAAAATATCAAATGTTTTGTCAAACGCATGACAAACATCTCTGTCTACAATGTATTGAGGAACACTCTGAATGCAAGGATGTAATACCTTTAAGTAAAATAACCAAAAATGTAAAGACATCAGAGGCCTTCCGAGAAGCGGAACAGGGTTTGATTGATATTGACGAGAACATTTTATATATTGAGGAGGAAATTAAAGTCAAAATAAGAAGCTTGAATGACCAAAAGGAGATAATTCTGTCTGAAATTAGCAAAGTCCGACAGAAAGTTAATGAACACCTTGATCAAATAGAGGCTGTAGTTAGGAAAGAGGTTTCAGACATAGAGCATGCAGTCAGAAAAGATTTGGAAATTGCGTTAACAGTTCTGAAGGAAAAGAAAGAAAAACATTCATCCTCCAAACAGCAACTCGAGATTGTGATAAAACATGCTTCCGATCTTCAAACATTCTTTGCATTACGACATATATCGCATGAGCTTACTCTAACAGATAAATTTCTTCAGTCAATCATTGATAACGGCAGTCTTGGCAAAATCGCACTAGAGTTAAATGTAAATGAACATTTAAAAAGCATTCCGGATAAAATTAAGACATTCGGGTCTGTCCATGTGGATAAAAGTCCTTGTGACCTAACGCTTGTTACACATAAAAAAAAACAAGCTCAGTTAATTGGTGTACAGTCGACACCTATCAGAGATATCAAACTCATACTAACAAGGAACATTACTACTGACATCAGTAATCTATGGGGATGTGATATCCTACCGGACGGTAAACTGGTCTTCTGTGATTACAATGGGAGACGTTTGGGTGTTACTGATCCTGAGGGTAAACTGTTGTTTAAAGTTCCAGTACGACAAAATGCATTTGATGTTGCATGTATCAGTGACAAAACAGTCGCCGTAACAACAGGTAGTTGCTCACCTTATGGAATAAACATTATAGATATCAGCAGTTGTATCATATTGAAGTTCATTGCTAGAGATAACGAGTGTTATGGTATAACATCCGTGAACGGAAACCTTTTGTATAATGTTCCAGGAAAGGGAATCGAGATGATGGACGTCAACGGGGAGAACACAATAATAATTGTCAGATGTGATTTACCCTGGTCATTCCTTGCTTCATATAACGACAAACTGTACTACGCGAACTGGGTTACTCACACTGTTACCTGTTGTGACCTGAAAGGTAACGCAATCTGGAGATTTGAAGATCAGACTGTCCTTCGTAAACCGTACGGTATATCGGTGGATAATGAAGGACACGTGTACGTTGTTAGTAATGGGTGCCTAAGTGTAATAGTGTTGTCAGCCGATGGACAACAAAGTAGGCAAGTTCTGTCCAAGGAAAATGGTTTGAATAATCCAATTGGAATAAACTATGACAGAAACCGGAAACAACTGCTCGTTACTAATAACACCACTACTGGTTTCCTGTTTGGATTGTCATGTTAACTTTAACGTTGATAGATGATTATAAAATTTAAGAACGGTATCTTTAATATTTTGTTGAAACAAACATGCATTTGTAAATGTTCAATATGAATTAAGAAAAATGGATCGTATCATATTTTTGCCCTAAATGTCATTAAAACTATATATATTGAGACACTAAGTAACTCGAATGATTTTTATACCGCTAGAAAAGCAGGTAGTCTGTTGTGACGGGGCTGTCCGTCCGTATTTCCGTTCGTTACACTTAGGGGTAACCATCTCTTATCCTCAACTGACATACACCACTGAATGGAATTTATTTACGCTTCATAGACATGTTGTCAAATAATGCCATGTGATATTTAAGATTTTTGATCGGAATTATATTTGGAGTTTCCCATAGAAAAACATGGATTTTGCTATTCTATGATATAGGAGGTACTTATTGGGAACACCCAGTCTCTGAGAAAACAATGCATGTCCTTAAAATGAGTGCACAAGGTAGGTTAACGGATTTTAATGAAACTTTGCATGCTAAACAGGGTTGAGGTGAGAAATGCATATGTATGTTGCAAAAAATTATTGGGTGTTATTTTCATTGTAAAACAGCGCCACCTGTAAAACACATAAATATGGCTTTGGAATCATGACAAAACAAGCGCCTTCATTGATTGATTTTTTTAAAGTTAAGCAGAGTTTCAAACAATTGTTTATGAAATTAAGAGGTCTAAAGGTGCTTCTTCTAAAAACAAAAACAAAATGTTTGCCAGATTTTGTTTTCTAACACAAAATCTAACTCTAAATGATCAAGAATTGGACGAAAATGAAAAACTGGATTTCTATGCATAATCAGATGAAATTATCTTTTGAAGTAGTGCTTTTATTTACAACAAATGACTGTCATGTTTTCCCAATGATCCTTTCTACCTACTGTCTGATTTTTTTACTGGGCAATTATTGCATGTTGCCATGGCAACTATTCTAAACTTGATGATTTCTACAAAAATTTTGACTTTCTTCACAGGAAATCTCTTTGTTTTTCTATTGATAAATCCCAATAAGCATAAATAAGGGTCAATATATATTAATGAATTAATAAGAAACAAAAAACTTGCATATTTATTTATATTTTACTATAAAATGAATAAATTACAGGTTATTTTCATTATATTTTTATAAAAAATTCAAATTAATGTATGGGTTTTCCAAAGATTCCAACTAAATATAAGATTTGAAGGCTGTTGCAATAAGGTAGTTATGTGAAAGTGCAAGTCTTCTTTTATATTCACTTCTGTAACAGCTGTAGAAATAGTAATGGTAACATTATTTGCTTTATAAATATATATATATAATATAATGCAATCAAAGTCAGTGTTTTAGCATCACCTCGAATTGCCTTCCATTTTTAAACGTTCCATTTCCTGTAAACCATAAACAAACGAGTGGAACAGAAAAACCACAAGTAAATAATTATTGTTTTTTGTACAAATTTGACCAACATTCATGTGGACTGCCAACATTTAAACCAATCTCCCAGCCTTTACACAACAGTATCCCAATGTAAGAAAAACACTGAGTGAAGATCACTTGGCTGTTGGCAATGCGCTCCTTACATTGATTGAAGACGTCAAAAAAGGTTGCTACCAAAAATGTGAAGCAATTTATGTTATGAAATAGTTGTCAGGGTGAAGAAATCATCATATGAATAAGCAAGTGACAAGCTTAGAAACAAAGAAACCCAGATGGAACTAGAAAGTTGTGCTAAGTAAATGGCTATCATGCAATCAAAATCCAAATACGCAGTCTCTTTGTCAGTCATATTCACTATGAAGTAAGAAAACATGGAATCATCTGCCGAGTCCAAAAAATTGTGGATAACTGAGGTTGATGTTTCAGATGGTACGCATACTTTTAAAATAATCCACATATCAACAGACACTTTATTTTAATGAATTCTTAATAAATTTATAGATAAATATATGTCGATTTTTAGGAGTTTTATTTGGCTCTCCTGGACCAGAGGTCCATATCAGCTTTTGTCATCACTGTGCATCCATCATCATTGTCGTAGTCTAATATTTTTTTCCTGAAATCTTCTCCTAAACTGCTGAAAAGATTTAATTGAAATTTGACCAGTCACATCAAGGTGTCTTCTATCAAGTTTGTGTTTGTAAAGTTTTCCGGTGTCATATAATAACAGGTCCGTGTCCGCCCGGACCCTAATGTTAATATTTTGGGTTCTCTTTCGATCGATTTTTGTCTATAATTATAGGTCCGTGTATTCTGGTACTCTGACGATGATATCATCTTTAGCATAGGCGGCATTCAGATATAGCGTCAGGTCAGCAGCATTGGATTACAACTGTGACAGCGTTGAAAAATTTGATGTAAGGATATTCTCTAGCAATAGACTAACCCTTTGTAATATAAGTTCAAGAAGACCAAAAGTATTATGACGTCTCTCCCTTTATGACATTTAATGTTTACATTTCTCAGCTTTTATACATTTAGATTTCATAAATTAAAAGTTAAGTTAAAATATAATTTATATTTAAATTTTATGAATAAAATGTATTCTCATTTCTAAAAACAGATTGACTTGTGCATGTGATATTAAATGGCGTCATATTATCGACCAATCAAAATGCTTATATGGAAGGTCCTGACCTGATGTTATATTTAAAGTGTAGCGTGCGTAAATAGAAAAATTTTGCAACAGGAGACCAGGTTATATTTTGGGGTGTAACATAATATCAGTGATTCCAATGTAAACTCCTGTGTAGACTACTTTTTAAATAAATTTATAATAGCCTCATACCCATAAATTGTACAGTTTACAGGTCCGACTTTCTAAGTTACGTTTAAGCCACTGACCCATGAAATTTACTATGGGTCGCATATCTTATTCAACTTTTTGCATAGCCCCAGAGCCCCAAAATTTACAGTTTACCGGCCAACTTTTCATATTAATTGTATGGCCAGGACCCATGAAATGTACAGTTTACGGGTCTGCCATTTTCTGTCATTTAAAAGCCTTAGAAGTTGAACACATATGTAAAAAGACATAACTGCGTAAATGACCAAAACATACACAGAAATAGAGTTTTAAGAGATAATGATACTCATTGGACTATTAGATAATACAGACATTGATCTAAGGTATACTATAAAGGCCATCGATTTAAGACTTGTGCATATATGGTTCCAGGCATATTTACAATGATCAACGATGCAATCCCGTTCCTTTCACATTTGCGTTCAAATTATGGTGACACTTATAGTTTATGCCACTAAGAGCGTTCATATTGTAAATGGTGTAATGGATCCTCTTCTTGGACTCCTTTCTGAATTGCAAACAAGATATGAAGTCCCCCCTGCATAAAATAAAATAATATAATTTATTTTGAAAGTCAGTCGTGTTTTCGCACATTTATTTAATATGTAAACTATTTGCATTTACAACCTTCGCCAAACATATATACATTTACATAAGAGAAGTAAAAATTGTTCCTGTTAACATGTATAATCCAGATGTCACATAGCATGCACTGTAATCATTTTCAATTGTAATAATATAATAATAATAATAAAAAAAATAAATCGCATATATAAATATCTAGTATTTCCGAGCATTGACACTAATTTCTGTATTTACTAATCACTATTTGAACCCATATAAAGCATATATTCGAATTTAAGATATTGTGTAGAAAGTACTTGAATATTCATATTCATATTTGAAAAATAAAAAAAGAAGAAAAAACGACCCGGATACTTTAATTTGACCGACCCATTCTTATACGCGCGGACCATAAATTATAGAGATACGGACCCAAAATATTAATTTTGCTTATCCGTCCGGATACGTAAATTGGTTGGACCTATAATTATGCGACATCGGTCAAACAAATGGCTGCCATCGGTAATAGTAGAACATTGTGGCCAAAACATAACGTTTTGCAAATATCTAAAAAATTACAAAAATGCAACATTTATCTAAAATCTTGGAAGGATAAACTTGTTCAGAAAGATAATATTTACCTGTGTGCAATTTTAAAAAATGATCTTAAAACTAATGTTGGAGTTTGTATGTTGATTTTTCCCAATTTTTGCATTTTCAGAAACTGTTTAATGAATTAAATTCCAATATGGTAGGAATCATCATCTAGGTGCTTCCAATCATGTTTTTGTTTTTGTAGTGTATTGGAAAACAAAATTTGCAGGTTTGCATAAAATGTAATATGGGATTAGACTGTCGGTATTTGCATATCTTTAAAACATTTTTCTAAAACCTGGCAGTGTACATTTGTTTAAAATGGGGTTTTTACAATATTGGCCTATAACTTAACAACCATAGCAGATAGAGAAAATTGTAAAATTGTTAAAATGTTTTCCTAGTTATGGACTACAACAGCTAACGTATAATGGATGTCGATAAAAAAAAATTTAGAGCTCAACAACCTAAATAATTAAAAAACACCACCCAATTTTCCCTATTTAAAAATTAAAAAAAGAGAATATTTATGAATTGTTATGATTTTATGTAACTATAAACTTCACAATATGGTTATTTGTTTATATAGCTTAAACCAACAGTATAGTGGGAAAAATTAGCATTTTCATAAACTGCAATTTATTTGAAAGAACCATTAAATATTGAAGTAATAGTATATGCAATATCCTCAACAGAAAATTGGACTTATTGTGCAAAGGTTTGTTTTTTATAGATTAAAATGACTTAGTCTGCAGTTAAATTTACTCTGACTATGAAAGAATGGAGTGAAATTATGAAATGTTTTTTTGTAAACTAAATTACAGCTTGTCACTAAGATTAATATTTTATTGAAAAAAATGAAAAAAAGGGGCAACATGGAGGTATGCACACATCAGTTAATAACTCTATTAGGGTACTATAAGAGAGAACCAGTGAAATAAGAAAATATTCACTGAAGGGCATCCTACAGTGATTTTGAATGTGTGCATATTTTAGCTTTTTCTACATATGGGTTTTAGAGGATTATCTCCCCTTATTTTCTCATTTTGTCCGAAAACATATTTGTCTTTTTTTCATTGAAAGATAAAACACAATTGTATCTTATTCAAGACATAATATGTTTTCTTTGTAATTAGTTGTCTCAATTGAAAATTTTAGCTGTGGAAAATGTAATATTTTCATGAAATAAAAGTGTAAAAAGCAGGAAAACTGGTTCCTGGTACTTAAAAGGCCATCACAAAAAACGGTTTAGATTCCAGAGGAAATATTTTATCAGACAAAAGTCTTTTGTAGTTCCCATTCATCACATAAAAGTTTATCAAAATTGGTTGACCCCCCCCCCCTTTGTGGACAGCTTTGCATGTTTTTTTTTCAGAGACTGGGTGATAATCAACTTCTCCTGCAGTTTACAATCCAAATCTCTGAAATGTGCATAAGACGGTGCAATCAACTCCTAGGACAGTTCCCGGCTAGATGTTCAGATAATTTGGAAGCGGTATCATTTAGTATCATTTATACAGCTCACAGTTTTTGCGTCTAGGTTTTGTAAGTCGTCATCTGGCGGGCCAACATTGATTGATTGATTTGCAGTAAGCAATACTTTAGATACCTATATTATACCTCAGTGATGATTTTCTATATTTATTCAAGTTCTTAACTATTTACCGGTCAATAGTCTTCAAACTATCTGCCCTCACTAAAACTATTTGAACGCAGGTGCCCTTACATTTTGCGGACTTTTCTAATGGAAACACATTTGGTTTTCTGGTCAGAGTATCGTCTTAACTTTAAAATTAACGAATCATAATAATTATGAATTTTTTTTCGGAGTATAATTACACTTGTTAAAAGAAATTGTATGTTTTAAGTGATTCATTGGTTGACTTTCTTTTTATACCAATAAAACCAAAGACTTTTGAAATGATTTTGATTTTGATTTGTGGATTATCGTTTTGACAGTTTCGTTGATGTTTGGCATTTTGTTGTTGCCTTCATAGATAGAGAATAATTCATGACCTTTCCATATTTGCAGTTCCGAGTCCTCCGTATTAGCCCGATACGCAGTCGTGTATTATTCTTTTTATCATATACTTCCAATGGCATAATGTCAATAGAAGACACCGAAAATACCACGAAAGCGCTCCAGTTAGCACAAGATGTTCAGCATAAATATTTACCCTGATTAACTTTCACGAGATGACGCATGTTTGCCCTAATTGGAAAAATGGCTTACAGACATATTACATATGCAAATTATGTAATATTTATGAAAATATGACAAATGTCAGTAATACTATTGATAAGTTTTAGTCAATTATATTTAACGTTAGTCGAAAAGATATCTTCTAAAAAGTGTTTTCAACGGAACATGACACATTCCTTTACATGTATATAAAACATTTAAAAGGGAGAGATCTGTAAAAAACAACTTGTTTCTTCCTTAAACTGAATAAAATGTTATTACAGTGTTTGATGGGTGAATGTAATTAAGCATATACTAAAAGAATGAATGCATGAATGACTTCTTTATTTTCAGTCAGGCCTAGCAACATTTATTGCATGGAACTTTGTTGTATTTTTTATTTGAACATACAGCATGTGTGAGATAAAAAATAATCTTTTACCATTAGGGACTTTAACATTTATAACTTATATAAATTTGCATAGTTTTTTTCTAATAATACAAAATTGCGTGAGGAGTATATTTGATTAAATTTAAAAACATTTGGGTTGCAATGACAATATCTGGGTAAGTATTGTCGTAGTTCTCTAACACAGTATTTACATGACATTATGTAATGGAATTCGTCACCAATGTCTTTGGAGTCATATAGAATTCAGGGTCTATCGTGTCTGTGGAGACCATGCCACCTACCTGTCTCTACTGGCAGGCGGTGATTTCCACATCTATTTACACAAAATATATACATAGTAGACAGGTAGTGAAGGAGATATAATTCTCTAACATGAAATTAATTTTGAATATTCTATAATAAATTACTTTTGATGATACATTTAATTGAGAAGATCACTCTGGTTTGAACTGATCCAGTTTCAAACTTTGTTCAACACCACACAAAATCCGTTGCTTATTAAACAGATTAGGATTGAACCATACATCTGACAAACCACAATTATCTAAAATATTTTTTTATAAGATGTAACCAATTATTTTTAAATATGCAATTATAAAAACTTTTACAAATCATTTTATACATGAAGTATGCGATTTTGTTTTCTTTTCCATTCAGTAAGCTCAACTTATAGTTAATCGTCCGTAATATGACACTTATTATCAAAGGATATCTTCCAGATTCGCCGTTGAACCATAAAGTTTGGTATATACTGTTTTAAATGTAAAATTTGCTTGTAAAAGCGTACAAGCACACGTTCGAGAATATCTAAATTCAAACCTCCATATCTCAGATCCATATAGGATGATAGGAGTGACAATTTGATCGAACATTTCTAGATCACACTGTAGTGATATATTATTTTGTTTACATGTTTTAATAAGTGAATGAATAGATTTTAAAGCTTTTTCTAGTAAGTCTTTTTTTGGTTTTAAGAAAAGATCCATTTTTTATACACAGAATTCCAAGATATTTCTATTTACTTAAATTAGTTTATTTCGATCTCAATATGTTGTGTGTAAAATTTGTTATTGTTTGATATTCTTGCTTTAGCAAAAATCTATTACCTTGGTTTTACTTATATTTATTTTTCAATTTCCATTTTTCACAATATTTTGAAAAAGGTTTTAAAAGTAGTTAAAGATCTTCATTGTTTTCAGCTAATAATATCGTGTCGTCTGCATATAAAAGAAGAACAAGTTTGAAGTAAATGTATAACTTATAGAGTGAACACCTTTAAGGTTGGCCTTTTCGACACATTCCTGAAGATCATTTACATATAGTGAAAACAAGCCAGGATACATATTTTCTCCTTGTCTGTCTCCTATTTCGCACGAAAATGCATCCGAGATTGAGTCATTGTGCAATATACTAGACTAACATTTTCATACATGTTTTGAACAACTCGCAGAAATTTACTATTAAAACATTTTTCTGAACTAATTTAAAGTTTAGGAATTTCTATGTACAAAATCAAACGCTTTTTCAAAATCTATCAAAGTAAAGTAGAGTTTTTTTCTTTTAGCAAACAGTAATTCAAATAATGCATTTAAAGAAAACATATGATAAGTTGCTGTATAACCTTGTCTGAAACCTGCTTGATTCTCGTTCAAAATACAATATGATTCTAAATATTCTGTAAATCTCCCATTTAAAACTGAGGTAAATATTTTCCCAAGACATGACAACATTATGAGTCTATAATTCTCAGGTTCTGATTTACATCCTTTATTTTAAAATTGGAAATATATTAACAACTAGCCAAACGTCTAGTAAAATACCGGTGTTAAAAAATGTACGTACACAGCAATGATGCAATCAAGATATATATTCATTTCTAATCTTGTCATCGGCAGCGGCTTTATTATTTTTTTAATTTTATTACAGCTTTTCTTATTTCACCTTCAGTAATAATTTTGTTTAGATTACCATTTTCACATGCACAATCATTATCAATTATGTAATTATCAGGATTGATCTTTATTTAGTTCTTGAAAGTAGTTAAATTAAGTCGTTATAGTATAGATATTTCAGTGTGTTCTCTCTTTTTGTTATTTAATATTTTAAAAACTCTCTGCAGTTTGACCATTTTAAAGCTTTCATTTTTGCAGCTATTTCTTTATTAAGGTTTGAAATTTTCATATTCGTTATTGTTTAATAGTATATTTCACGTTGCCTTGTAGTTCTTTGAATATATAAGAACCGTATTGTTTATACAGTCGTTGCGATTTTCTGAGTTCTTTGTTAGCATGGATCTACACTGTAGATCAATGTGGCTTTTATAAAATCTAGGTTTGTTTGCAAGCGTGTAATATTGTCTTAAGAAGAAGCGTTTGACGAACGGATTTCTAATACAGTACGTTTAACCTCTTTTAAATCGGCATTATTTGCTTCAAATTGTGAATTAATGAAATTCATACTTTTTTCAATATCATCAAATGCCTTTGTGACCTTTTCCGAATTTTTAACTATGTTTTTCATAGTTTTTTCGAATTTATTTATTTTTTCGGCTAAAGTATCAAGAGACGACAGTTTTTGGCAGACTTCATCCTTTTTTGTTTGGTTCAGATTGTCTTGTTTTCAGTTTGCGTCGGTGCCTAAATTGTAGACTGTGTTAGAGATTGCATACTATTGGGAGTGTATGCAAAATATCCATTTGCTAGGATAAAGGTAGGCGACGGCTGTGTATAATTTGGGTTTTGTAGATTCTGTAGCATTGGATATTGCTAAACGTTATGACGTTACGGAGTTTACGATTCAAAATTAGACATATTTGACATGTGTAAAGTATCATTGCACAAGTTTTGACGGTTGAAATCGTTATTGTTATTGGTTTTCTTTACATTTGTAAAGGAAGTGTGGTAGTTTGTTAAGTTTTTGATCACTCACGTGTTGTCCGTCAGATTTCTTTCTTTGCATTTTTTAGGGCTAATGTATCAGGCCAGAGTATTCTCACATTAGGATTTAATTATATCCTGTTAATCACTAGGAAGAAGTCACTAAATTTCATTTTCTTTTCAAATATTTTCAGAGCTCGGAAAAGTTCGACATGTTTTTTCCCACACATGCGCGACTACAAAAGACGAATAAATAAAACAATTAACAAAAACAAAATCAATATAAACTTTCTTTAATGTCTCGAGGCCGTGCAAGTCGAACAATTTATATTATTATAGATGTGTTGGAGGTTACACTGTCGATAAAATGATTACTGCAAACAGTGTTGTCAAATGACACAAATTGATAGAAATTTGTTTACATAAATATTGTTAATTATTTATAAACTTTAGAAAGGATCTCTTTATTTATTTCCCGGTTCGCAAATTTGTTGCTTTTCTTATCAAACTCACTGGTAAACCTAAAGGCTATCGTGCCAGCGTTTTGGTAAAGATTATGGAAAAACTGCTCAAAATCGAGCAAGTCGAATTTTATGTACCATGGGACGTAATGTTAAACATTCTGATAGGGGATTAGTCATTAACTTTGATTTTACCCGCTTTCCGTAATTCAGTCTTCTAACAAGGACAACTCAGCAGATCAAGATTACAGAAAACATAATCGATAATTTACAGCCATTTATAAAAGTTAAAAATGTCTAGTTGGCAGTTAAATTTAAATTGGTCGTGTGTATCTTAGATTTGCAGTTTAAATAATGTGCTACGTAAAAGCTTTTAAGTAAGCTATAGACGATGGTAAACAATATTAATAAGGTATTTGTTTATTTATCGGTCCGTAAAAGTATCGTAAAGGACATCTGTTGTGCACGTAGAACCAATATGTGCACTAAGGACATGATAGCTTGACTAAATAAGTATAAATGTTATCTTGTAACATAGACCTTATCAGAAAGAATCAGATCATAAATTTATATTCATATAAGTAAGCAAGTTATTGCTACTTGTATCTTCATGTACAAGAATTTTTGTACTAACAGTGTTAATTGGCTAATCCAAGTAACAGGTGTAATCAACACTGTTACAGTGCAATTTAAGTTGTGATAAAAATTGACTAAAATTTCGAAAGTAGCAACTACTGCACACAGAGTTCTTTCATTTACAACGATTGTGCAAACAGACAAAAAAGAGAATAAATAATGGTTTAAAGCAATACATATTAGGACTGTTTTATGCTAATATGATATATTTTTAAGAAGGTGGTAAAAGGCCATAGATTTTATTCAAAATTGCATTGAACAAAATAACTGATTGTATTCCATGCACATTTTTAGACCGAATCTTAAAGTTAACACACTTCTAACAAAAACTGCTGGAACTACGTTATGGAAAAGTCTATGGCGTGGAGACCTTGGGGTCATCCAGCAACATTCGACTTCATCTGTACTTTAGAAACATGCTCTAAGATGATGAAGGTGGGATAACTTTTTTTATTTGTAAGGTCTTTTACCTTCGGTAGGAAAACTGCCAAGATTGGAGTCGAGTACACCTTGCCCACAGTGAGACTCGCAACCTGTTAGATGACATGCACTTGATTAATAGTAGACTAACTACATTAAACAATAGGGCAGCGAGCCCATATAGTGTTTAAACAAATACAACTAGACTCTTATGTACAAAGCATATTAAAGATAACATCACCGACCACGTAACAAAATACAATTCCTGTGACAAAAGACCAATTCTCAGGAATTATGTCTGACCTGCTTACAGAAAATGTCCTTGTCGATAGTAGATTTTGAAAATCTCAGAACTTGTGGCAGATTTCTAGTATTTGCAGACAATTGTAATATAGGACTGAAAAATCGGTTTTTGCAGTTAGTTAACAAACATTTAAAAGTTATTACATGCCACAAATTGTTTAGAATACCAAAACTGCAACAGAACATCCGAAAATTTTCAACAAATGGTTAAAATCTATTTTTTTAGTTCAAAAAGAAAACTGACTACCGTATTTCAAATGTAAAACTTTTCGCACGTAAGCTAGTTCCAAGTTATCGACACAATTAATTAGCAACAAGTAAAATAGCCAATACCACCATTAGAAATTATTTCATTAACCTTTTAACTTCTATTTATATGTTTTGTGAAATGTATGAATACACTTTTAATTCTCTTTATTTATTTTTATGAGTTTTAAAATTAAGTTTATTCACATTCACTTATTGAATTTCGTCTTGGTTCAATCAACACAAGTAATGTGTTTAACTGATTAGTATATTAAGTTTTTATACCTATATGAATACCGATTAAAAATATCATAGTTTCTTTATTCATAACGAAATATTAGTAATAGCTGTTAGATTGTGTTCTTTGTGTTTTTCCCGGTTCTTGACGGTTACTAAGCACCGTTTCTCTGGTTTACACTATTAGACCATCACACAAAGAAATCCCTTTGTAGATAGTTGCGCTACATGTGTTTCGTGGCAATATATATAAATAACGTCTGAGTTACCATTAAATATACTACAGCGCGCACGAAATCATTATGTCTGCGCAAACAAGTACAAGTACTTACAGGTGAGTAACAGGTTGATATTTCACCCGTCTGTATATTTAATATTTATATTATGTGTGTATGAACGGTTTATTATCCACGAGTCAATAAAAATATAAGGAAGAGTTGCCATGTTCGGCTTAATATGTACAGATCACAGATAAAAAAGTTTAATACTTACGTCGAATAACTAAGATAGATGTAAGCCATTTTCACGGTTTTCTGTGTTGGGGTATGATTGTTCAAAGTGCTGGGATGAAAGATCCGACGCAAAGATGATGAATAGCAGATACCCCTTCCTATAATGCAATTTAATAATCAAAATTAAATTCGTTTATTATAATTATTCGACGAGTTATCTGTCCTGTAACTCCTCAATTACCTAAGCGGCACTTATGTATAAAAACGGTGCACTTGATTGCCACGGTCTTTTCGTGCTTTTGACCACGCAACGCCACGTTTCTCTTTAGGAAAAAGCCCTCCCTGCCCTCCCTCTAGAATATAATTGCTCTTTTTAGTTTTCTATTTCCGTTATGAATATGGTCATGGCTTATGCGACATTTAATCGATGTCGAGTTCCAGTTTCTACTTTTGTTTCCTGATGTTTGTGATACATGTACTGATGTAGAGCAGGGATTTCCTGATTTCTAGCTGGCGGATTTAGAAATACAATTCAACTCAGGATCGCCCAGTGTTTTTAATATCACTATTGGATCGCCCAATAGTATTTTATTTTCATCATTTGTGATGGACATTTTTTGATTGATTTGATTTGTGTATTCACATATGAATAATTTTGATTGATTTGAATTGTGTATTGATGTGTGAATAAAGCCATGACAATTACCAGCCAAAATATTGTGTTTGTTTATTTTATTTGTTGACACTTGGTTGTTGTGTTTGATATTGATTTTGTCAGTGAAATGCAATTCTTGAGTTGATTAGAATTGTACACTGTTTTAATCTTGACCTGGATTTTGTATACACTTGAAGCATTTGAGGACTGCAATTGGCATGTTCTCGCTATTTTAAGAAAATTATAGTTGTCTAAAATAACAACCCAGAATTGTGACGTCGGATCTTTAACTTCCTGCCCTCCCGAAGAATATATTTAATAAGCGGTTATTATGTTTGAATAGAGAAAGCCTGGGTTGAAGTAAGTGCCGTGTTTAGAGAGTGGCACACAACTTGTGCTGTAAAGGCTTCTTATGCAAATATCGACAGTAATTGGGTTCATACTAGAGGCTTCAAAAGGCAAATTTGTCCATAATTATGTTATGTAATGTGCATAAGTGTTCCATAACCAAATTGATTTATTGTTTATTTGCTTATTATGTCCTATATATAAGGGAACAATTGCTTGTTGGACGTCAAACAATTAATCAATTCAATCCCCTCCTTTGTACTTGCATGTTTATTAATAGTTACTTTTTTATTGCGCAAGGTAATTTAATCTGGTTGTCCTATTGATATGATCCACCAATAAGTATAAGTGCGATTATATAAAATGGCGGCCTTACTAGTTTTTTAATATTTCACGATATAATTTTGTTGTATCCAGTACAAAGCATGACACATCACCTGATTGTTTTTGCTGTGATATTACTGAAGTTCTATTTCTCTGAAAACAATATTGAACATCGACTCGCTAAGATTTGTAAAATTTTCTTATTGAAATGACCTATCAAACTTTCGTACTGACATTTGTTGTCAGTAAGTATAATTATTACATATATAGTTACTGAAAGAACTGCAAATGACGTTTTATAGAACAGAATGTGTGTGGTTTAATTAAAATATAATATATGTATTGATTTAACCAATGTGTCGACCATATTAATGAAAAGAGATGTGACCAAATATTATTTCAATACGTAGATATTACTAAACGATTGATTCGAAGTCATTTAAGAAACTAAAGACCCCTCGTAGTAAAGATTGCTTTTGTGTGGAGAGCATCCCTATATTCTACATATATTCTACTTGTATCCCTGTTTGTCCGTATTCGGTTGCAACTACCGTTCTTGAAATTAAAGAATGTTAAATTGTAAAAATGAATTGGCCAATTAGGAACCTCTTAAATAAGAAAATACACTGGTTTATACATCTGACACTAAGTACACAATGATCGTCCTCATAGCGAGCATCGCAGATGCGAGCTATACGGTTACATGCGTGTGTGTAAAAAAAGTCACGTGATCCATATGAACAAATCCATTTCAGATGGTAGCTGAGCTATCCGAAGAAAATATTGTAGACGAACGAAAAAAGATATAAAATAAAAGTAGACAAAAATAATTTTGACATCGATAAAATTAAAGTGTTTATTTTTTAAATTTCTACAAAAATGCCAGAGACATTTTTTTTCAATCTGAAACGCTGTATTTGTAATATTGAGTTTTATGACGTCACCAACACATTAGAAAAGACGTCACGTCATCAATGGAATGTAGAGACACTGTAAGGGGTCTCTGAAGTAACGACATGAACAATGTGCGATGCTCACATTTAGGCTGCGCCTACATTCATATTATATAGCTAAACCAATTCTAAAAATAGCAAAATAATTTTTTTTTAAACGAACAAAAACTGCAAATAGACCAAATATAATAGATAAAGGATATACGACATATGACACAAAACTTAATGACACAGCTATGGAATAGGTAAAAATGAGATTAAATAAAAACAAAACTAACAATTTACGTACAGTCGAGGAACCGGTTATCGCGGCGTCCCGGGATTCCGCGCACGTTACGTATCTTCCAATTTGGGTATTATTTAAAAAATATATTTTGTATTTAACCTTTCCTGGACAATTTTTGGTCTTTATATTACATGTTCGTGCGTTTAATACTACAGCGTAATTTTTATAAACATTAGTTTCTTAAAAATCATTAAAAACGCTAACCTGGAAGACACGATCTTTAAACTTTCAATCAATCTTTAGTACATCAATGACTGTTTGATTTTTTTTATTGCTTTATCGATGTTTAACTTTAGAATTGTTACATATAATAATCTTTTCGTAATTCAATCCTGTATTGTGTTTTTGTGCACATGCGCGATATCACCGGACACACCATTGTGTACATTAAACCTGGTCATGCTGACCAAAATTATAAAAATTAAATACTATGCCGACAATCTTTAACAAATTGGGTTGTATGTTAAAAAAAAAATGAAACTAAAAAAATTGCACAAATTTCTTAGGTGCGCGGTAACAGCAGACTACTCTGTATACAACATGTGACATATCTTTGGTATATAAAGATTAGATTGGATTGAACTAAAACAAAACTAACAGTATACGTATACTACGTAGAACACAACCATAGTAGATTAAGAGGAGATCAAACTAAACCAAAACTAACAATTTACGTATTATTCACTAAAATACAGGATACTATAATTTCTTAATGGATTTAACGTTTTACATTTTTACAATGTATTTTATTCTGAAAATTATTGAAATGTCTTAGAAGTTTAAATTGATATATAAAATAACAAGTAAAACGAAATTATTAACCTTTGTAATTTTAATGAAATTTTATTTTAAAGTACCGCCCGATATTTAAAAATAGAACAGATTGTACAAAGAGTTGTTCTTTGTCTTTAGAAACGGATTATGTGACGACTTGTTACCTGCCAGGTGATTACAACTGTTTTATTTGTATCAACGATTTGCATGTTTAAAAGTTAATAATTTATTTAGAATATATAGAATCTATTATATATGTATTAGTTTTATACATGACCTTTAAATATGTCGTTATATATTTCTAGTTTACTTTCGCTTTCGCTTGTACTGTTTGTTATTAAGGAGTTGAACGTTCTTACTAAGACCGGATATTTGTTTTATTTGTCAAATTGATTCTAATAGAAATAAAGTTTCTATGAATACTTTAGTTTATATACTAGCTGATTGTGTAGTATTAGGTAAGACTTCCCATTGAACCCCCCAATAAAAAACGCAATGCATTAGACTATCACAAGATACATGGAGTTCACGCGGCTTGCTCTTGCCCAATTGGCAATGCATGACTGTATCCACTGTAGTATAGGGTTCACTAGTGGCTGTCACCCAGTGCCAAATTCTTTTATTTACGTTCGAAATAATGCATTTTTAGTGGGGGGGGGGGGTTCAAATGGAAGTCTTTCCGTGTATTATATGTTACAAGACAAATCACACCACTTTTGACAAATATCTTGTTCCTCACGAAAATCAACCCCTACCTAAAACGCCGACTGAAACAATAGTTTTGCGTATATTTCTTTTTTTATCTGGAAAAAGGGGAGTCTCATGACAAAAGGCTTTATTCAGAAATAACCAACAACCAACAACAAAAAATGTCTTTAAAAACTACCATGTTAATCTGATATTTAGTTTTTTTTCCCTTTTTTACGCAATGCGAATTTGTCAGCTATATCACGGCATCCAGTTTGAGAGTGAGGGGACGGGTAGAGTCCAGAGTACCCGTTGAGAACGCTCCACCTTCTACAGGGGAACTGGCCATCTTTTTCGCTTAAGGTAAGTTTTGTTTTGTGTGTTGAGATTTGGCGCCACGTTCAGCATTATTTTCAGCTTTATCGTGGCCTCCAGTTTTTATTGAGAGGGGAAACCGGAGTACCGGGAGAATACCGCCGACCGTGGGTAGGAAAACTGGCAATCCTTGTCAATTAAGATTGGAGTCGAGCAGACCCTACGTGCAGTATGAGTAACCGATAATTTCAGTGTTTACAGAACACGGCGACACGTTTGTATATCGAAATGGTACACAAATAGCACACCAAAAATCGGACTTTTCAGTCTTGTTCTCAATCTTTATAGCATTAATTTTTATATTGCTATAGATACAGCCTGAAATATTTGAGGCAGCTTGACAGGTTTGTTTTTTGACCTGAGCCCAATAGGATCCAATAGGGATAGAGATTCGAGGATGGATCTAAAAAACATCCTTTTATATTGAACTTAGCTTGGCTAACTGTTGGAAAGAGTTTGCAAAAGTAAAGACCCGAAAGCAAAACTCCCTGAAAATGTTCATACCTTCGTTTTGTCTCTGTATCTGTCCATACCTTTGTTTTGATTCTAAAAAGTTTTGCATCCCATGTGCGGATTCAATTTATTGGTGGATTGTGGTTTACCAATCATTTATTTTATTATGTTCCTACATTTTACGTAGAATAAGGGGAGGATCGGGATTATAATTTTTTTTGTAAATACTTTTTTTTATTGTTAACAATTCATTGTTGTCTTCCGCTTTGCTCTATCAGTAAAAATGGCGTTTATATTTTGTTATTTCTTTATTGACAGTATGCGCGTCGATTTCCACTAATAAATCTTATTTGTACTGTATTTTTGTTTATTTTCAGTTTTGTACTTAAATTATAGAGAAAATTATTTGTATGAGGTTTTACGCCATTTCAAACGTGTTTAGCTACACCATGACGTCCAGTACCCGGTGAACCAAAATCTTTGCCAAGTGAGACATGTCTTTTAAAATATAGTACGTACAAGACCTTGATGGAACATATTAGACAAATATGTTCAGATTTTTATAGGGCTGATTGATATAACTATGCACATCTTATCCCAGTTAAACAACTCGGATGCGTTCCAAACAGAGTTTGGAAGCATATAAACAATGGCAAAAAACTCGCTGCGCAATTTTATAAACGAATATTTTAATCATACTTATTAAAGCTAAACGTTGTTCAATTTATTACAGAATGAGTAAATATGGCTGACAAGTCGTTCGTTTGCACTACATGTGACGAGCGTCATATATTTAGGCAGTCCACTGACTGGTGTTTTGATTGTGAACAGGCATTATGTTCCGAATGTAAAAATGTCCTTGCAGTTTTGAAATCGACCAAAAACCATAATACAACGCCGATTACAGACTATCAGCTTCTAGCTTCATCCATATCATCTGTTAGTCGTTACTGCAGCGAACACGAGGAAAAATATCAAATATTTTGCCAAACTCATGACAAACTTCTCTGTCTACTATGTATTGAAGAACACTCAGAATGCAAAGATGTAACACCTTTAAGTAAAATAACAGAATGTGAAGACATCAGAGGCCTTCCGAGAAGCCGAGCAGTGTTTGATTGATATCGACAAGACCATTTTAAATATTGAGGATAAAATTAAAGTCAAAATAAGAATCCTGAATGACCAAAAGGAGATGATTCTGTCTGAAAATGTACTCCCCTATCCGCCTCCTGGGGACGCGCTTTGAAGCTCTATGGGTCGAGAGCACTATCAGTACTGTCCCAGGTTTATTGTTATAGAAAATAGAAGAAATAAATAACATATAATTAATAAGAAATAAATTATTCCATTAGTATTTGTATTGCCATGTAACATAAATAGTTTACTCACTGAATCCTAGCTTATTTGACTATATTTTAGCATCAATGATGTTTTCTGTTGATTTGGTGATGACGATATAGACATCGTAATGGCACTGACAGATGTCTGAAGGATTGACGTTTACTCACTGAATCCCAGCTTATTTGGCTATAGTTTAGCATCAGTTGATTTGGTGACGACGATATAGACATATAGACATCGCAATGGCACTGTCAGCTGTCTGAACAATTGACGTTACACTTTTACTATGGTTTTCATATTTGATTGTATCGTTGTGATTTAAATTTGAAGATATAGATGTCATTAATGGTTTATAACGATTAACAGGTATACTCTTAACGATCATACAATTGTGTACATTGTGTAAACTAAACGTTTTCGTCTTTAGAAAAGTATGGAGACAACTTCAAATTCGTTGTCTACTAAAGCAGATATTGTTTTGTCAAAATGACCTTTTTTACTTGCAATGTTTATTCGTTTGTTTAAATGATGTTTTACGTCACATTAAAAACGTGTTACATCTTTTTCCAGTTTTATTGTATATTTGAGGGGTCCCGGTAAATATACCCCGACCTTCCGCAGAAAAACTTGAGAGTTCAAGTTAAGGGAGAAATCGAGCACACCTTGCCCACAGTAAGGCTTGAAAAACTTTTTTTTATGTGAATCAACACTTAACCTCTCAGCCAGCGAACTCTACCCTAATACAAATTTAAAAAAGAAAATTTATATAGTTATATATAAGTTATAATTAATAAGAAATAAATAATAAATGAAACAAACATTAAATTATAATCGATTCAACAAAAACAAAACAAAGAATCTACATATAGATAATAATATAAAATTAGATTATTAGTTGAGATTTTTTCATAAACTTGAGGGGCCTCGGTGGCCGAGTGGTAAATGTAGTTCGTCTACTATTAATCACGTGGTCTGTCAACACTGAGGTTGCGGGTTCGATTCTCACTGCGGGTAGGTCGTACTCGACTCCAATCTTAATTGACAAGGATTGCCAGTTTTCCTGCCGCATGTCAAGGGTTTTCTCCGGGTACTCCGGATTCCTTCCCCAAAAATTGCTGAAAGTGGCGTTAAACCTCAAACAAAGAAACAATCATAAACTTGAACAGTCGCACATGATATGCTTTATGTTGAGAGATTCTTTAAATTTTAAAAACAGCAGATACATGTAGAAAAGTGTTTTTGAATGGTTAATTTGATAAAAAATGATATTACACTGCTATTTTCAAATTTTCTTGGAAATCCCTTTACGCCAATTTTTATTAGCAAATACGAATTCACTTCTGTCTATTTACGGTTTAAAAAATGTCGTCGTCTGCGGTCAGGAAAATTTTTTAGAAAATTTCAATTTGTTGAATTTTTTATTGAATTGATGAATTTCATGAATTGAAAGTTTTCATATTCCATAAAAACAAACGACTCCTTATTAATATGGTATTTCTCCATATAACACATTCTTATCTGACGAATAATTGATAACATCCGAATATAACACATTTTGATATTTTTCGCCAATGCAAACAGTGAATGTCAACGTCACTATTTTCGGTCACGGCTCTTAATTTTCTGAGGTCGTTTGAAAATTTCATTATTTCCATATCTACGTTGAACATAAAACCGTTCGCGGTTTTTTGACGTAAACCGACCCAAAGTCGTCTATATCCAATAATCTAACCAGCAATTGAAAACAATCCTTGAATCAACAAGACCAGTTCACTCACAAACAAATTAAAACCTGAAGAGTTTTATTTGTCAGTGAGTGAGTTAATATACCAGTAAATCCATTGAAGACTGTGTTTAATCTTTATAATTTTTTTAAATTGCCTTAAGAACGTTATACTCAATTCCATTTTTTGTGTATTTTGGCAGCTGGATTTGCCTAACGTATGAATATTTTGTTCATTTTACATATCGAATGTTATTCTATAAAACATCGTCTCATTTTACTAAAAATGAACACACAGCTATGTTTAAACTTAAATTTATAATTGTATTTACTCTAATTTCTAATCACTTTTCACGTTTCCCAACTGATGTGGGAAAAATCAATAATCAACGCGTGGTCGTTTTTGCTCTCGATGATTGTTTAGTATTACGTCATGCCCAAATTACCTTTTTCAATCATGTCTAGCCTAAAAAAGAAGCCCCGACTAAAAATTCCAAACAACAAAAGGTCCTCGAATATCACAGAAACCCCTACGATCACCCGGTTGTAGAAATAACAGGGCGATCCTTTACTTCATGGCTCTCAGTTTCCAATACATAAGGAGACATACACAAGAAGTTTAGGATGCTCAAAAGCTTCTATATGGTACAGATACACCTAGCTGGGTTGCGCTTCCCAACTTTAAAAGTAAAGATAATCAAGAAAAAGTAAATACAAAAATGAAGATAGGCCTAAGTAGGCTAATTATAACCGCTTCAAAAGGCTAAATTCTCCTTAGTCCGAGAATCCTCTGCCGTCCAACGGTTTTTTTTGCGTGGGACCACGCAAAAAAAAAGTTGAACGGCAGAGGATTCTCGGACTAAATTCTCGTCAACTAAACAATACTCCATATTTTTCTCGTCCTGAATATATCTGAAATATTGTTCGGTGGACGTAAACCCAATCAATCAATCAATCAATCAATCAATCAATCAATCAATCAATCTGTAGTATGTTAGCTTGATTAAGCAATATAAACTTAGCCAAAAATATGCTAATTTGATATGTCTTTTATTAAATAATGTTACGCTTCTAGATTGGTTAAGTGGTAGTGAAATGTCGTATATGCTGGCGTTATATTGACAATATTTACCTTTTGTGACGACGGAACTGGATTATATCAGAAATTTAAGAAACATGGCATCAAGTGAAACTGCTTCCAAATTATATACAATATTTATAACATAAAATCTTGTTTAATTCAGAACAATTAAAAACCTGATTTTTTTGCTTATTTGAAAGGTATGTGCCAAGGGGGTAATTTGTCCCATTGTTATTTTAATTTTTTCAAAGGTTAAGAAAGCGACCTTCAGCAGTTTAATGTCCAAAAGACACTACAGACTGGACGTGTGCATATATCAAAGCTAAGAAAATCTATTTGCAAACTGCCAATTGAAACTGGTCGGTGGCATAATACTCCAAGATAAGAAAGAACTTGCAAATGGTGCGGAGTTGGAATAGTCGACGAACTTTGAATTTCACTACTTCTTTAATTGCACTAACGAAATTTTCACTGAACTTAGGCATAAATGCATACCAAGGTACTATTATTGGAATCCAAATGTAAACACAATGGGTACTATTCTTTCACTATGTAATATTAATCTATTAACAAATATCTCTTATTTTGTAGAGGCCTCGGTGGCCGACTGGTTAAGGTAGTTCGTCTACTATTAATCACCTGGTCTGTCAACACTGAGGTTGCGAGTTCGAGTTTCACTGCGTGCAGGGTGGACTTGACACCAATCTTGATTGACAAGGATTGCCAGTTTTCCTACCGAAGGTCGGGGGTTTTCTACAAGTACTCCAGCTTGGTCCCGCAATAAAAACTGGACGCCACCATATAGCTGAACAATTCCTGAAAGTGGCGTTAAACATCATTCAAACAAACTTATTTTGTAAAGAAACTTAACTAAATATTGTAAATTTTTATATCTTTACATCCTTATCAACTTGTTCGTCCTGTTAATTGATTTGTCTACGTTTGTCTATATGTGACGTCTTGTAACGCATGCTTATGTGTCTGATTGCTAAAATAAATGTTACAAAGTTAGGACAATACAGTCATGACAGTAGGCAATTGACAATTTACAGTTATATCAATTATTGTTGAAAGGATTAGCAATTATCATCGTAGTCAAGAGTAATGATAAAATTCTGAAAAAATGTCATTCTACTGTTGGATCTCTGGAGGACGCTGTATCTGGGCAGTCAAACCAGTGAACGTGTTACAAATGAAAAATGCTACATTTTTGCAAAGACTCAGTCACAAACATACTCTTAATATTTTCCAAATTTACAGGCGAATACAAAAAGTTTATTTTTATTTGAAAATATATGTTTAATAGGTTTGCGATATGAATTTTAAAATGTTTTTCATTGATTATATATGTAAAAAATTATCAATATAAGATTTGTGGTTCATTTTCTACAATTATTACATTCATTATTGCGTAAAAGCATACAACACCATCAATTAGTTTAAAAAATATTGCGTTAACTTCAAAATTTATCTTTGAGGTCTTAACTATAACAGATATAGTGTTTTGGACTCCTACCATCCTTCCCTCATTTTGCATAGAAAATTATCACGCAATTTTTTTCCCTGGTGGTTGTTCACAGGGTAAATTATACAGGGGTTAAAAATGTAATATATCTCGATGAATTTGCTATACTTTTATTTGGACGGATGCACAATATTGTGTGTGTTTTACCGTCTCCATCTCTCCCACTTTCACTAAAAAAAGCTGACAAAATTTGTTCCAAGTGGTCTTCATACATGTCAATCACATCAGAAGCGTAATATTATCATTGTGTGTCTTGTTAAGTTAGCTTTCCTTTTTAATTGTACAGATATGCAATTATGTTCAAAGGGTATTCCTTGCTTCAAACATCCCCACCTTTCTCGGCATTTTGTCACAGAAAAATCCGAGGTAATTTCGTCATTTATTAAGTACTTTATAGGCCCCGATTTGTCACCATTCCTATTTACCTGTATCAAGCCATCCCGTAAAACTCCATTAATAAGAATACGCCGCAATAAAATGGGTGCGTTCGGATACATTAGTGCGGACGTCGAAGAGGACATCCTCACTTGACCGATTTACAGTAAAACCTTAATTGCAGTTTTGCGATTTCTTCACCGCTAGGAATGCAAAATACTGATTTTATTAAAAACAAAAACTTTTGTTGATATGGTGTCACGTGACTTAGCTTTATATTACCGCGGAGATTTATTTATACTTTCCTTCCTAGGGAGACCTTTGTTGTATATTGACGTATCTTGGTTGATACACGATCATGTGAATCATAATAATTGTTTAATTAAAAGACGACGCAGAGTAATCGGAGTATGTTGAAGATTATTTGATCACGTTTCACGTTCGTATTATGTTGTGAAAAAAGTGCAATACTGTTCTTAAATGTAGATTTACTAGAAATAAGTTATAGAAAAAACATTGTATCCTTATAATTTTATTAATAAATGTACACAATTACTAGTAAATCTACATTTAAGAACAGTATTGCACTTTTTCACAACATAATACAATATGTTCCTTCAACGGGATCATTTCGATATTTCATTTTGGACTTGACTTCTCTCGAAATAATAATTATTTTATAAATATTGAAGTTTTTTGTTTGTAATAACACAGACCAGAACGTCATAAAAGGGTTAAAATTTGTAGTCGACACCCTATCAATTGCTTAATTCTCACAAGCTTCTAGTCCCCCACCAGGGCGCTGCCCTCGATCCGCTGGGGACCTTGAGCAGACCCTTGCCGAATTTCACTTCCCTCTTAGCCCAATTTTCCGGATCCTCTCCTGAGTCCGATAAATAATAAGGTTAGGTTTTAATAGCAATAACAAACAACACGAGTGTATCAATGTATCCATGGTTGCTAGCCGCTAATTTTATTGAACATGCTGAGAACTGTTACAACAAGTCTAAAACATTTATGGTATCATTTATTTCTGCAAACATTATGTAAATAAACTATAGAAACAGGTATACATGGAAGCGGGTGCCTGGGGAGGTTGACTGTTCATAAGTCCACTTTATTACATGTATAAACAGTATTTATATTTATTAATAATAAATTATAAAGATATAATTAAAATTATTATTTTATTTATGTATTCATCAAAGTAATCGTTTTTCTATAAATACGAAAGAAAATACCAGGGGGACTTTAGGTCACACCTTGTCAGAAAAACCTACCACTGACCAATATATTTCGAAAACAATTGCTTTGTTAAATAATTACCGTCGAGTATGAAACTTGCTGAGTTTTTAAATCTGCTGAAAAATTCAAACTTGTCCATATTCAAAGAAATGTGATGTAACAGGTATTAGAGGGTCAAGAACCAATTTATGTCTTCAACGATACCAAAATACGCCTCAACAAAATTGGGGCCTCGGTGTCGGAGTGGTTAAGGTAGTTCATCTATTATTGATCACGTGGCCTGTCAACACTGAGGTTGCGGGTCGAGTCTCAATGCAGACAGGGTGTACTCGACTCCAATCTTAATTGACAACGATTGCCAGTTTTCCTACCGAAGGTCGGGGGTTCTCCGGGTACTCCGGCTTCCTCCTCCAATAAAAACTGAACGCCATGATATAGCTGAAAATTGCTGAAAGTGGCGATTAACAGCATTCAAACAAACAAACCAATCAACAGATTTTTTTAATGAAACTTTGAAGGATTCTAAAATTAATTTTTCAAATGACGAGTCCGTCGAATATCACGAAATAGTGACAAGATCACCAGACCAAACAACTGTTTATAAATATTTTGAAAGCAACTTGTGTTTAAGTTTCATAAGAAGATAAGATATCGTGCAACATGTGAAATTAATCTATTACTGAGTGGGCACGATGGGTTATAATTTAGGACAATAATAAATATACAGGTAACAGTTCACAGAAAATAGAAGTAGCCTTGGTCATTAATAAAAGCCTAAATCACGATTCGCGAAAAAAATTAGTCCAATTATAAATGACGAAAATGAAAAATTTACCAGCTCGCTACAGGTATGCTTTACATCTAACGGTGTTTTTTTTAATTTTGAGTGATAAATGAGCTTAAACATGAACTCCTGTGAATCATCACTGTTAGACGGAATTATGGGTACTGAAGGTTCCCAGGTCTGGTTTCACAGAGCTGTTCAATACATTTGTATATGGCAGTTATGGATGCTTCCGTATATCCTTTATTTTACTTTTTGTGGTGGGGGAATGAACCGCGGACAAAAGTGGTCTACGCGTGTGAAGAGAGCCAACTTTCTTACTGTTAAAATCATTAAATGTCGAAATAGAAGACGTTTATTACAGCCGATAGAAACGACAAAATCCTCCTTCCCTTATCTAACATTCCATTCATTTTCCGGTGTCAGCCAGCCATAACAACCAATCCTCTGCCTATTGGAAGATCCAATTAAGTTTTATTTGATATTTTAATAATATTATACATTAAAGACCAAATTCAAGGACAGCAGAGGCAAAAAATAATTAAATAAATAAAGAAAATTATATTACAAAAATTTGGGTGTTCATTGATTAATTTGTAATCACTAACGATGTCAATTTAGGAATTCCTAGACGACGCCAGTTTGCAAAAAGTAATAAGACATTGCAGGTTACTTTCACGCCTTTCTGTAGGTAGTGTGCTGTTAACCAAGACGATATTTGTACTACTGCCCCCAGTTTTTTAAAATTTTGATTTTCCCCAAATTCTTGTGATTTACCCCAAATTAAAATTTTTAAGTAATTTTATTGGTCAATTTTTGAGTTGATGATACGTTAAGGAAATCCTCAAATTTGAGACGTTGTATGAAACAGGGCCCATTATTTTTTTGAACGAATTTTAAGTTGATTACTTTTACCACTTGATTTATTATATATTGTTAAGAAATTAGTTTTCTATAGTCACGTAGAATGAAACTATATGTCCAGCAGGCTTGCACACGTCTAAGTACGTTCTGTTTTTTTTAGTCTGTTACGTTCTGTAAATAACAATAACTTTCAGTTAGTTCATTGTTTAACATATTATGTGATAACGTAACATTTTAATCCGATCAGATGACACATTTTTCTATTAACCCTCAGGTCATAACATTTATCTGCTTAACTTCTATTGACCTTAACTGAACTGTTTATCATATTCAGTAACCTCTAGTGTTGCATTTATGGTTGCAAGTACTGTATAATAGTACCCGGGGCAATACGGATGTGCGACCCCAAAAAGGTCTCGTTTTACATTTTTTAGTGACTAGACTGTTGTGTCAATGTGGATGTTATAGGATTAAACGCTTATTTTCGGTAATTCATCGATGTATGAACGAGGTCGACTCACTCACAAACAAATAAACGGCCTTATTATTCTTCCAAAATTGTTTTGATATATTTACATTTTTTCCCTAAATAATATTTCATTATAAGTCAGTGACGCGTAGGAAAATGCACAACGAGCTGAAGACGAAGAGGTGGTCGATGTGAATTGAATTACTGACATTGACAACAGATACATTTCACGATTTCCCGAGACATTATTACTAAAACAAAAGAAAACTGAACAAAAAACAATATTCCGTATACTAATGTTCCTCATTGTACCCGCGGTTTAAATTTAGCGTCATATGTGACGTCATATATGTTCAAACGCAACGTAAACCTAGCTATGTATAGAGTATGGAACGCCATAGCTGTCTTCTGTGGTGGAAAATGTGATATTTTCAGTAGTCTTAACTTTATATTCAATACTTCTTTCTTCATATTGAGTGGATTTTACATTATGTTCAGTAGTTTTTTCATTATGTTCAGTAGATACACCATTATGTTCAGTAGATATTTCATTATGTTCAGTAGATATTTCATTATGTTCAGTAGATATTTCATTATGTTCAGTAGTATTTTCATTATGTTCAGTAGACATTTCATTATCTTCAGTAGAAATTTCATAGTGTTTAGTAGATACACCATTCATTTTGTTCAATACATATTTCATTATGTTCGGTAGAATTTTCATTATCTTCAGTAGATACAACATTATGTTGAGTAGAAATTGTATTATATTCAGTAGATGTACACCTTTATGTTCGGTAGAAATTGTATTATATTCAGTAGATGTACACCTTTATGTTCAGTAGAAATTGTATTATATTCAGTAGATGTACACCTTTATGTTCAGTAGAAATTGTATTATATTCAGTAGATGTACACCTTTATGTTCAGTAGAAATTGTATTATATTCAGTAGATACACCATTCATTTTGTTCAGTAGATTTAACATATGCAGTAGTTAAACCATTATGTGCAGTAGATTTTTCTTTATGTGCTTTTTCATTATATGATGGCGGTCGATCTTTCCGAATTGTGCCGAACACAAACGAATCCGGATACATTTATTGGATTTTTTCCCTTTTTACCGATTAAAATGTCGTCTGCTAGTAGTATCAAACATGCTCTCGAACAACATCATCTTCAATTTTTTCGTCCACGAACTTTTGAAAAATATTAGATAGATCAATTTGTTCGAGAGCATGTTTGATACTACAAGCAGACAACATTTTTAATCATTGAAAATGGAAAAAAACATCCAATAAATATACTCAATCAATAAAGAAACGCAACATACAAAAAATGAGAATTGACTTCATATATTATTTTAACAATGTATCACATAAATATTTGATACAGAAATGTAAAAATTGGTGGCACACTTCTTGTTCATGAGTTCTCTTAACATGGAATATAACATTTTGTCGCATATTGTCAATAAATCACGCAAAAAATGTCAGTATCTGTTGTGCCCACCATTTGCTAGTAACACAGCCCTTACTCTTCTTGGCATGGATTCAATTAAACGTTGAGTACGAACACGCGGGATCCTTTGCCACTCATACTGAAGTGCCTGCTCTAATTGTTGCAGATTTTGCGCGGTGGTTGTCGTTGGCGCACGCGCCGATCCAGTTCATCCCATACATACAATTGGGTTAAGATCCGGAGATCGTGATGGCCAACGGATCACATTGACATTCTATTGCTCTAAAAAATCTACTGTTACACGTGCTGTATGTTGTCAGGCATTGTCGTGTTAAAAATTTCTCTTTGAATGTCAATTACGGCAATAAATGCGGCCGTATAATTTCGTCTCTATACCTAACAGCGTTAAGATTGCCTTGGATATGTATCAGCTGTGAGTTCCTGGCGTAAGAGATAGCGGCCCACATCATAACATTGCCTCCGCCAAAATTGTAAAATTCTCTTTCAACAACACAGTTTTGCGCAACACGTTCATTTCGGCGCCTGTACACTCGTATGAGACCATCTCGCTTTTTAAGCTGAAAACGTGACTCAGCGCTGAACCACACTCTTCTCCAGTTCTGTAAATTCCATACACGAACGGTAGTACACCATCTAATCCTTGCTCGGCGGTGTTGGCGTCTCAGTGTTGCTCCGACGTAAGATCTTTTTGCCCGCAATCCATGAGAGCGTAACCGATTGCGTATTGTCTTTGGTGATATACGGCGCAACACAGGGACGTTTATAGCTGTTTCTGTTGCAGCGATAGTCCTGTTCCGTAGATGGAAGTTGTAACACGCGGACGCCCTAAACGTAGTCCGTCTGTCGTAGTACCAATCTGCCGGTAGCGTCTCCAAAGGCGTGACATTGTGCTACGATGAACATTGTACGTTCTGGCAACAACGTTCTGTTATTCCCCGGCATCGATTCGACCGATAGCGATATTCCGGGTAGCAGCATCTAACCCTGGCATAGCGTCACCTGATCAGAATTTTATTTTACTAATGCAGTTAAGAAAAGAAATGTGGTTTTATACCGATTGTTCGAGTTAAAAAAATGCCCATGATTTGGCCGTGAAAGTCGACCCTGTTTTTAGCAATGCGTAATTCATAGTGTGTTCCAGATTTCGACTACAGTCGTTCAAGGGTGCATGAACCTAAATGCTTTCACCTGGAAACCTTTAATTAAGGTGTAATTGTGATGTTGTGTATATATATTTGAATATTAAAAGGTTATTTGTCCGCAAAAAAGTTATTTGAAAAAATTTATCCGATGTTGCGTTTCTATTTTGAGTGAGTATATGTCCGGATTCGTTTATGTTCGGCACAATTCGGAAAGATCGACCGCCATCATATAATGAAAAAGCACATAAAGAAAAATCTACTGCACATAATGGTTTAACTACTGCATATAATGTTAAATCTACTGAACAAAATCAATGGTGTATCTACTGAATATAATAAAATTTCTACTGAAGATAATGAAATTTCTATTGAACATAAAGAAATATCTAGTGAACATAATGAAAATACTACTGAACATAATGAAATATCTACTGAACATAATGAAATATCTACTGAAGATAATGAAATATCTACTGAACATAATGGTGTATCTACTGAACATAATGAAAAAACTACTGAACATAATGAAATATCTACTAAATATAATGTAAAATCCACTCAATATGAAGAAAGAAGTACTGAATATAAAGTTAAGACTACTGAAAATATCACATTTTCCACCACAGAAGACAGCTATGGCGTTCCATAATAGAGGCTCTTTCTTAAATACGATTGTTCGATGGATTTATCAGTGAAAATTGATGGAGCCGTGCTAAGACATGGGGTTGGTGACAAATTCGTACATCCTGTTCATTTCGTTGATTTGTTGTGACTGAGAAAAACGAAGGTAGTTTTACCGTTACGGCTATTGTGTGTATTTGAAATGATTCATAAATAAAATTACAAGAAACTGAGTTCTTAAGTATCGTGCCTTCATACTCGCATTTCGTCCACATTCGAATTCGGCCATTTCCCGTCATTCAGGAATGTGAACAATGAATCCAAACGAAGTGTGGTGTTAAAATATTTTTGTGTATGTATTTCTGTATAAAACAAATGATTTCATAATAATAATATACATCTGCTTCAAGTAAATAAATTTCCGTTTCAGCGATACGTCCCTCAAGATATTTGTATCGCCAAAATTCTAGTGTACTGGAGTAATTTATTGTCTGAAGCGTACACGACAAATGGCCGATATATTTGTTAACGTTTAGCCACAAAAAAGTAGTTCCCCAAAAGTCGTTTATCAAAGTATAAACGGATCTAGGATGTACTGGTTTAAGGCCTTTTGACCAATCAAAAATGACTATAAACGTAAACGAATGTAAGATAAGAATTATACAATCATAAAATAAATAGGTGTGGTTTAAAATTCAATATATAAATAGGTCACATTTAAGAGGGGGAGGGGCAAGATCTTTCTGTTTACGTGTTTTCGGCATTTTTACACGTCTGTTAACTGTGATAATGAAAATAAAAACCTTGTTTCCTGTCAATTGTCAGAAAATTGTTAACTGTTTTGCTGATTTTTCTGTTATCTATTAATTCATTTTATACACCACTTGATTAGATAAATTGAGTCTTCCTACGAAGGGAGGAATATACATAAGATAACATACTAGTTACTATGGAAACACTGATTGATGTATGCATTTTCTGCCGCCGGGTTAGCCCCGGGAAGCAATGACAACAACGCTTTTCTAAAGAGAGAACACATCTTTATAAAATTTCCTCGCCGGGATGAAGTCGTTATACAGTTATTTATAGGGATACTGAGATATATTTAATTCAACAAACTCTTGTATCGGGACAGGGCTAGCGCCTCTACCGATACGAATTAGTTAAAAAACACTATATACTTTCGTTTTCTCCTGTAACTTTCTATAAAGTATTTGTTTTTCTGCGTTCAGTCGTAGCCATCCGTCACCTAAATATTGTTTTTCATAAAACCTTTCCACCCACAATAAAAATTAAACTGTATGCGCAGTGAAACAAGACGAATGCTTTTGCAAAAATGGAACTTTAAGGATTTATTAAAAAATATATATTTGTCTCCATTAATAACGAATTGGCCAATTAGATCTCACTCTGATAAGAAAATACATAGGTTTATACATCTGACACTAAGTAAAATTTGAACGTCCTCATATATAGCTGAAACAATGTTGAAAGTGGAGTAATCCACATTATTAAAACAAACGAAAACTGCAAACGGTTTAAATATAAAAGCGAAGGAATATACAACATATGACACAATGGCTAATGACAAAGCTAGAAAAAATTACACTAACAATGTATGTATTATTCACTGAAATACAGAATAATAATTGGTTTATAATGGATTTAATATTTTTTTTGAACTTTACAAAATTGAATGCAATTTTATTGTGGAAAATATTAAAAAGTGTGTTAGAAGTTTGTAAAAAAGTATTCAATTAAATTGAAATTTGAAAATAACAAGTTAAACGAAAATTATAAACCCTGGTATTTTTAATGACATTTTATTTAAAAATACCGCTCGATATTTAAAAATAGAACAGATGTTACAAAAAGTTGTCGTTCTTTGCCTTCAAAGACGGGAGATCATGTGACGACTTGCTTACAACTGTTTGATGTGTATCAACGATTTGTATGTATAAAAGTTAATAATTTATTTAGAACATATAATCTATTATGTATTTCTTAGTTTTATATATGGCCTAGAAATATTTCGTTATATTTCTAGTTTACTTTCGCTTTCGATTACACTGTTTGTTTATCAATGTCAATAAAGGAGTTGAATGTTCCTGCTAAGACCGGCCATTTGGTTTGTTTGGCAAATTGCTTCCAAATGAAAACCAAGTGTCAATGACGACTACGTTTTTACACAGGAGCCGATTGTGCAGTATATATAACAAGCAAAATCACCCCACTTTTGACAAAGTCCCATTGTTTCTTACGGAAATCACCCCATACATATAAGGTTTTTCTTTTGTGTATTGAGATTTGGCGCCACTTTCAGCAATGTTTCAGCTATATCGTGGTGTCCGGTTTTATTGTGGAGGAAGCCGAAGTACCCGGAGAAAACCCCGCACTTTAGTAGGGAAACTGAAAATTCTTGTCAATTAAGATTCGAGTTTAGCACACCCTACGTGCAGTGAGATTCAAATTGACAGACCACGGGATCACATTAGAATATTGAACTGGTACACAAATCGCATAACCGAAATCGGACTCTTCATCCTTGGTCAATATTTGCAGCGCTGCAAGACATGTTTCATATAACTATAGACGCAGCCTGAAAAATTTGAAGCAGTTTGACGGGTTCGTTATTTATGGGAACCCATTAGAAACGGATAAATTTGAATATTGATCTAAAAAACAACACCATCATTATTTCACACTGAACTTCCTTTTTGTAACTGTTGCAATTCGAAGACCTAAAACCAAATTCTCTGTATCTGTTCACACCTTTGTTGTGTGTGTATCTGTCCATACCTTTGTTGTGTCTCTGTATTTACCCATGCCTTTGTTGTGTCTCTGTATTCACCCATACCTTGTGTGTCTGTAACTGTCCATATCTTTGTTGTGTCTCTGTATCTATCCATACTTTTGTTGTGTCTGTATCTGTCCATACCTTTGTTGTACATGCTGTACATCCCATTTCCGGATTTAATAAGTTGTGTGTTATTTTTCTCAGAAATACCGCCTAACAGCCATTTATTAATTTAACATTATACTGTGTATGTTCCTACATTTTAATTTGGTTGGAGTCGGGGGGGGGGGCGGTTGGGGGGATTCTTATTTTTCTTGTATACACAATTTTAAGTCTTAAGAATTCGTCGTCTGCATTAACTTTGCTCTAACAGTAAAATACGGCATCCATATGTTTGTTATTTTTATTACGGTTTTGTGTATTCGTTTATTAACATTGTATTCGTACAGATTGTTTTTATTGTCGTTTATTTTTAATTTAGAACTTAAATCTAGAAAACAATAAATGCAATAATTATACTTTATTATTTGATATTTTACTTTGTTGGACTATATCATGACGTCCAGATTTTTATGGAGAATGAAGTTTTAGTACCCGGCAAGCCACGGTCTTTGCCAAGTGAGAAATCTGTTTGCTATATCAAGAAGCGTACAAGACTTTGATTGTAATACTTTTAAAGTCTACTATGCGCTTTTAAATGTGTATCATTTTTAGCCAATCTTGTAATCCAAAGCCGAAGTTCGAGGCATATAGACAATGGAAAAATCTCAATGTACATTTTTATAAATGAACATTTTAATTATAAAAACTAATTGGAAACTGTTTAATGTATTACAGGATCTTCAAATATGGCTGACAAGTCATCCGTCTGTACTATATGTGACGAGCGTCATGTAAATAGACAGTCCACTGACTGGTGTGTTGAATGTGAACAGGCGTTATGTTCCGAATGTAAAGAGTTCCATGCAGTTTCGAAGCCTTCAAGAAACCATGCTACAATGCCGATTAGAGACTATCAGACTCTAGCTCCATCTATCTCGTCTGTTAGTGGCTACTGCAACGATCACGAGGAAAAATATCAAATATTTTGCCACACTCATGACAAACTTCTCTGTCTACAATGTATTGATGAACACTCCGATTGCAAAGATGTAACATCTTTGAATAAAATAACCAAGAATGTGAAGACATCAGAGGCATTCCGAGAAGCCGAGCAGTGTTTGATTGATATCGACGATAACATTTTAAATATTGAGGATAAAATTAAAGTCAAAATAAGAATCTTGAATGACCAAAAGGAGTTGATTCTGTCTGAAATTAGCCAAGTCCGCCAGAAAATAAATAAACATCTTGATCAAATAGAAGCTGTAATAAAGAAAGAACTTTCAGGCATAGAGCATAAAGTCAAAAAAGATTTGGAGACTACGTTAACAGTTCTGGAAGAAAAGAAAGAAAAAAGTTCATCCTCCAAACAACAACTCGAGAATGTGATAAAACATGCTTCTGATCTTCAAACATTCTTTGTATTACGACAGATGTCGCCTGAGCTAACTATAACAGAAACATTCCTTCAGTCAATCATTGATAACGGACATCTTGACAAAATCACCCTCGAGTTAAATCTAAATGAACATTTACGAAGCATTACGGATAATATTACAACATTCGGGTCCGTCAGTGTGGAGAGAAGTCCTTGTGACATAACTCTTGTTAAACATAAAGATAAACAAGCTCAGTTAGTTGGTGTACAGTCTACATCTATCCAGGATATCAAACTCAAACTAACACAGACCATTACTACTAACACTAGTGGTATATGGGGATTTTGTATCCTACCGGACGGTAAACTGGTCTTCTGTGATTACCATGGGGGACGTTTAGTTGTTACTGGTACTGACGGTAAACTGTTGTTTGAAGTCCAATTACAAAACTATGCAATTGATGTAACATGTATCAATGACAAAACGGTCGCCGTGACAACAGGTGGTGAAATAAACATTATAGATATCAGCAGTCGTAAAATATTGAAGTTCATTGCCAGAGATAACTATTGTTATGGTATAACATCAGTGAACGGATCACTTGTGTATTGCGTTTACAGAAAGGGAATCGAGATGATGGACGTCAATGGTGAGAACACAACAACCCTAGTCAGATGTGATTTACCATACTTGTCATATATTGCTTCATACAACGACAAACTGTACTACACCAACAACTCCACTAACACTGTCATCTGTTGTGACATGAAAGGTAACACAATCTGGACATTTAAAGATGACACTGTCCTTCGTAAACCGTACGGTATATCGGTAGATAATAACGGACACGTGTACGTTGTTAGTAATGAGTGTACAAGTGTAGTAGTGTTGTCAGCCGATGGACAACAATGTAGACAAATTCTGTCCAAGGAGGATGGTTTGAATAATCCAATGGCAATACACTATGATAGAACCCGGAAACAACTTCTGGTTACTAATGGCAACTCTACTGGTTTATTGTTTACAGTTTCACTTTAACATTAACTAGATTAATTTTGAAATTCAGAGAAAAGTAATTGAAGTAACGTGATTTGTTCGTACTGGTCGCCAAAAAACGTGTTACGGGTAGGTTTACGGCGTAATACTCCAAAAAATAAAGTATCGAATAACAATATGATTGGACCTACAATGACATTATAATAATTACAAACCACTGTTGACTTGTTTTAAGAAATATACATTCATGTGATTAGTCATAACCAGATTTAGCGATTTTTTATGTCCCGGGTAACAAATTTACATGAATGGATGAACATTGAACTTGTACAAAAGTAATATGTCATGTAAAAAATATTTTCTCGTGCATTAAATTTACGGAGTTTCACGCTCGCATACGAAAAAATACTACTTTGACTAAGGGTAACGTCAGTTGTTGTACCGGTCGCCAAAAAAACGTGTTACGGCTAGGTTTACGGCATAATACTGGAAAGATAACGTATTGAGTAACAAAACAATATTTTTGGGCCGAAAATTATTTTTTTGATGTCACGGGTAACAAAAATATAGTAATAACTGAACATTGCAGCTGGTACAAAAATAATGTCATGTAAATGTTATTTTCTCGTAGATTAAGTTTAGGGAGTTTCATGCTCGCAACGTCAAATTTTTCGGAAAAGACCACTATGACTACGGGTGAAAAATGTCACACTTGAGATTTTTCGGAAAAAGATAATATACACACAATTTTAACACGTCGCAATTACTCTTTAAAATTAGAGGGCTTGGTGGCCGAGTGGTTAGTTCGTCTACCATTGATCACGGGGTCTCTCAACACTGAGGTTGCGAATTTGAATCTCACTGCGGGCAGGGTGTAGTCGACTCCAATCTTATTTACAATAATTGCCCGTTTTCCTATCGAAGGTCGAGGGTTTTCTCCGGGTACTCCGGCTTTCTCTTTCAATAAAAACTAGACGCCATGATATAGCTGAAAAATTGTTGAAAGTGGCATTAAACATCATTCAAACAAACAGAAAACAAACTCTTTAAAATTAAATTGCTATGAAACTCTGGATACAGTGTATGTAATGCTGGAAATAACGTTTTAAATAAAGATGGCAAAAATGTCACAGACACCGTTTTGCGTCAAGTTATTATTATTAACGATGCATGCACTCAACGGTAAATTATATAAAGTCATTAAGTAGCAATTACATCTTATTTTTTAAATAAGTAATTATATAAAGTAAATAGTATACATCAAAACACAATACATGAATCCGACTTCTAAATTTTTGTAAAAAATGAAGTTAAAGAACAAAGTAACATCGATTGCATCTACATGACTATTATAACAAACAAGAAGTTCAGCAATCTTATTTCTAGCGGACCGAAGTGTCGATGCATGTTTCTATAATATATAAACACGGGGTGGAAGAAGTTGATGGTGTTGAAATTGTATAGACCTTATGTATATAATAACGGAACATTTTTTATCAGTCCAGGCTTAAAACACAAGTTTTGACGAAAACTGCCCATTCATTTGTGAACGTTGTTCATCTAAAGCGACGTCGTGTTACTCAAACAGACACTAACATCTAAAGTATCGCTGTCTTAATAGATTATAGGAAAAACATCTTTCAGCATACTGTTGTTTATCTGACAATTATCTCGAGTTTTGTTGTTAATTATTAACGTTTGAATGTGAGTAGACTTTTATTATTCTTTTGCATTGGTGTCTGTACAAAGAAAGAGAAGTCAACTTTCTGCTATTGAACACCGGCGTTTCTACATTAGGTTTGTTTGTTAGTAAGGTGTGTTCGACTCGTATCTTAAGTGACAAGGATTGCCAGCTTGTCTACCGATGGTTCGTGGTTCTAACAGAATAGGCCGGATTCCATAAAAAACCTGGACGCCATGATTAAACTGAAAATTGCTGAAAGTGGTGTGAAATACAAGCAAAATAGAAATTATCAAAACAATTTGAAAAAGGCCGGAATCAACTGCTGTTGCACGTATTTCAAAGGTCGTGTTACTTTAACAAATGCGGACTATTGATCAGTTGGTCACCCGTCGTTGCTAAACGTCGTGGGGTATTGTTTGTACGTTGCTGACGTCAAAATGGCGATGAAACGTTTCGCAACTTTTTTCAGATAAGAATATCGGGAAGAGAGCTGAAGCTATACCGAAAAACATAGAACGAATAATCGTTCCCTCGCTTTTTTTTTGGCGATGTTAATCCGACAATTCACAAAACTAACTTCGGATAATATCGGCAGTAAAATGATACGGATTTTAAAAACTTCTCAGACTGAACACTTATGTCTCAGTGTTAGAAAAGCAGACGGTGAAATGTATACAATAAATACCTTAGAAACTACAAGATATTCTTTAAACAGATAATTACAGGCGCTCCATTAAAAAAAAATGACCATTTTAATCGAAGTTTAAATGCAGCAAACTCTTGTACATTATTGGAATTACAGAACACGGGAAAAGATTGACTGATCACTTATTGAGGAAGACGATCGTAAAAAAATCTACACATCGGTTCATATGAACCCAAATACTCTCTTGGTATTTATAATATGATTCAATTTGATATAAGGTTGTATTTTTATTTTGTCCACCTCAGCGCTGAAAACATGTAAACAGTGACAAAAACACCTTTGCAGTAAAAACTGCTTCCGAAACTGGGAAAAATAGGTCACAGTTCGTTCTGACAGGAATATCATTGATTCTTTATGTGATATAGTTATTGTCTAAATTTACTGCCCTGATATTTCGAAAATTATTTTTATTCTAAGGTTTTTCTATTTTCAAGGTGAAGAAAGCCTTAGCCGGATTTCGTATAACGTTTTGGATTTTTGGTGAAGAAAGCCCTACAACATCTTATTCATTTGGATTTTAAATATTGTTTGGGTTTGAGCGCCACTGATGATTCTTGATTCGACGAAACGCGCGTCGTGCGTAGAAAATACTATTAACCTTAGTATCTTTGATGACATTTTAAATGTAACCAAAAAATTGTAAGATTAAAAAAAATCATAGAGCCGCGGACAAAGAAAAAATAAACGCAATGATGGCTGAGCAGCCAAGAAGTCCTTATTGCACTGTGTTCTCATTCAAAAAGTATCTGTCAAAAATTGAAGCCAGATTGTGAGCGCCTTTGGAATCTTTTGATCAAAGCGGAATACATGGTATTATAACAAAGCAGTTGGTAGCACATCTAGTAAACTGTCAACCGTGTATATTACAAGTCGGCGTACATTGGCAGAGATTTTTTGATTGACAAATAAAAACTGCTTACCGCGTATAGTCAAACGTATGGTCCTTTTGTAGTTACAAAAAAAAATGCAGATTGAAATCAGCAATTATTTTCTACATTTAATCAGCGTTTTGAAATGCGGCGTTTTTTGATAAGGCGATTGGTTTAGTAAATTTTTACTTAAATTAGAAACAAATTAAAAACTAGGAGCAGGCTATTGTTTTCTGTTCGATACCTTTTGGACAATGTCATTGTCGTTAGCTGTGGGAAAAGTCTCGAGGTTCGCCCGAATACCATTGAACGTAATAAAAATGGACGAATGTTTTTAGACAACGTAATGTCCCTTTGGAAACAAAAATGGCTTAATTACAATGTAAAATTCCCTTAGCAACAGTCAACAACCATTTGTGACATTAAAACAGCAGAGGCATAGTTTAAAATATGGACAAGTTACCGTGGACATTTTTTTCTACTGGAATTTTTTAATTAAAAGGTATAATATAATATAAGAAACTAATTCAAGCAAAAAAAAAACCCACTGCACGGGGGTTTGACTTTTAGTATAAACCAGTCACTCAATTCGGGCAACATGGGCAACAATTCTTACTTTACTGAGAGTGCATTTACCGATGCTCAGATTATGTCAATGACTCGGCATAAAAGCTTTACTAGTCTCTGTATTTCAAAGGACATCGGAAAAAAAAACTAGAAATGACAAGCGCCCTAAACACCGCAATGACGGGACAATTTAAGTAACAATGCCTTTCCGTTCACAGAAACTCTTTCACTTCCTGCTGGTCGCACCTCTATGCAAGTATCAGAATTTCAGCTGGAGATAAGAGATTTCAGTCTAGATGACATTTTGGGTGACTGACAACTTGCCTGCTGCTCCGTATTTCAGAAACTGCTACATTAGATCCATTAACATAACTATGATGTTTGTTTTGTTTGAATATTGTTTAACGCCACTTTCAGCCATTTTACAGCTATATAATGGCGTCCAGTTTTTATTGGGGGAGGAAGCCGGAGTACCCGGAGAAAACCCCCGACCTTCGGTAAGAAAACTGGCAATCATCGTCAATTAAGATTGAAGTGGAACGCATCCTGCCCGCAGTGAGGCTCGAACCCGCAATCTCAGTGTTGACAGACCACGTGATCAATAGTAGACGAACTACCTTAACCACTCGTCCACCGAGGCCCCTACATAACTATGACGTTTGTGTCATTCCGTTAAATACATTTATGTTATTCCACAAAGAAAAGTTCCAATTCTCTTAACAGAACTAGTGTCTTTTGTTTAAGAAATAGATTATTGCGAGCGGGGTCTGATTTCCTATAATCTTTTTCGATTCTAATGTGTCTAACAAATGTTTTAAAATTTCGAAGCGGCTCTAAGAGGACGTTTTCAATCGTAATATTGGTTTTTGAGTCATTTGATATATCCAAAAACAGTATGTTAAAAGGAAATCAAATTGACAAAAATATATGCTTCGCATAACGCTGAACAGAAGTAGTTTAAGGTTGTACAAGTTCCATACACACGGGTAATAACGTACTGGGTAAGTAAAAGTGCCGACTGACTCAGATCAGTGTCAGAAAATCCAATCTTTTGAATGGAGAGACCACGACCTACCATTTATAACCAAAGTCTAACTTAACGAAAGACGTTAAATATATATAAACTAATTTTCCTACCGCTTTTCCCTCCTTTGTTTTTTTTTTGTCCTTGAGTTATTGAGTTTCAGTATTTTGTGTATTTCTATTTAATTTTTTATGTATCGGCTATAAATCTCTAGGACATACAGGTTTAAAATTTGTAACACAGTTAATTTCTTCAAAAGTTTGTATTTTGGTTTGTATATGTCCTTTGAAATGAATTCTGTACATCTTACTTTGATTTTTGTATCATTAAAAAACACTTTCTGTCTAAGGAAAGATCGTACTAATTTCTTCTGTTCTTTTCTTGTTATGTTATTTAAAAACAATAATTGGCTCCATCGCAGTAGCTAAATTATGTGCCCAATAGAGAAGAATCGTTAGAAACAATACAAATCATTTACAACATGTTATGATTCATAACTTTCGGGGGGAATGTTCTTAGCTTTGCTAATCTGTAACACGAATGGGTCTAGGTTTGCATGACTTTTAGTAATCAAGACAAATAATAAATGTTACTTAATCACATCAACAGTATCATTCCTCAAATGTTTGGTTTATATTGGCTAAGTTTAATATGATTAATTGGAGATAAAATGTAAAAGTTTACATTCAAATGGATGACAGGAAAAACTGAAGACACTAACTCAGCCGACTATAAGTGAGCTAAATTCAGGAGAACATATGACTGGTTTGCTTGCAGGTCCGGTATTGGTGATGACTATACATTTATATGTAAAATTGGATAATGTTATCTCTCATCAGTTATACATTAGTGTAAGTCCAAATATGAGTTGTATTAATGCAGTGTCAAAACTTCACATTAACATTTTACGATAATTTGTAGATACAAAACTTAGATTTTTGATACTACTAAACTACAAAAATTAAAATATCTCAATTTTATAAATTTGACACACCATTGATCAATCGTAGGAGAGAAACTACTTTAACCACTCAGTCACCGAGGCTCCAAAAAGTAACACAAAAAATAAGATTCATAGTTTGAAGATATTTATTACAAAAGAAATCTAAACAAAATCTAACTAATAAATCAATATCCTGTTTATTCATGTCAAATTTTCATCTAAATTATTCAATTCATAATTATGTAAAATTATAAAGTAAAAAGAAACAAATGAGTTAAACTTATTGCACAAAAATAACATACTGTATACCAGCAAAATAATAACCGTGTATTGCTTTGGGTTTGATCAACAATAAACAAAGTGACTTTTTTGTTCCATGCGTATAGGCCTTATTCCAGAGACATATAATATGTATACAGTATAATAACATGCCACAACTCAGTAAATAATCAAGCTGTTCCTGAAGTGTTCATGCAAATGAAACTAGCCTTCTACAATCATGACTCCTGTATTTGAAACTAATACATATACTCCTCAGCTACCTTTATAAAACATAACTAAGTATATTATTTATGCTTTGACCACAAACACAGTTTTCACAGTACATAAACACTTAAATTAAAAAAATATAGATCTTTTGTTTAAAAGATGTAGATTTTTAAGACACAAATATGTATTATTGGTAACCATGGTACCAGGGAACAGTTTCACATAATCTTTGAGAAAAAGTTTACTAAGTGGAGTGTCAGAGACTGCAACAAAGAACAAAGTAGTTTATTGCTTAAGGGTAAATTATTATTATCAAAATATTAAATAGGATTAATACATGCAATAAAAATATGACATAAATATACACTTATTGAAAAATACATATCATCTTAAAAGACATTGTAGAGTTTTAGTTTTATAAAAATATATTATTGGTAACCCTGGTAACAGAGAATTTTATTTACATTTTCGTTGAGACAAAAAAGTGGAATGGCAGAGACTGCAATAAAGTAATGATTTGGTTACTAGTGAATTATTATTAGAATATAAAATATGATTAATACATAAAAAAAAATAAATCAACACTTTTATTAAAAAATACATAACATCTTGTACGATATATAGAGTTTTAGTTTTAAATAAATCTACATATTGATAGCACAGGTAACAGGGGATTTATTTACAGTCATTGAGACAAAGTAAAATGACAGAGACTGTATTGCTTACTAGTAAATTATTATTATTAAAATACTAAATATGATTATGTATGCAATACTAGAGGCTCCTAGAAGCCTGTAATCGCTCACCTGGAACCCAAATGACTTCAACTATATTTAATTTTTTGCAATTTACAGTTTCAGTCTAGTTGTTATAGCTTGCAAAAACTAAATATTTCTTCAAAAATTGTGGTTAAGTACAATAACTCCTATCAGGTGCCATCAGACAATTTCTAAAAATTAAATGATTTATAGGTCTTGTCCTTTAGGATAACTTAGTTAAAGGGCAATAATTCCTATAAAGATTCATCTTGCAATTTTGGACTAAGCAACGATTTGTAGTCCTTGATTTGCTGATCATTTGTGCAATTTACAGTTTCAATCTACCTTTTATGGCATTTAAGTAACAGAGCAAAAACCAAAAATTCCACCAACAATTTTAATGAAGGGTTAGAACTCCTATGGGGCTTAGTCTGTTAATTTCAAACCAATACAGTGAATTCTAGAGCTTGTATTGCTGATCATTTTTGCAATTTACAGTTTCACTCTAGCTGTAATAGTTTATAAATTACAGGGCAAAAACGGAAAAGTTCATAAAAAATTGTCAAATAACGGAAAATTGCATCAAAAATTGTTGTTTAAAGGCAATTACTCCTATAAGAAGTATTCTGACAATTTCAGACCAAGTGAATTGTAGAACTTTTATTGCTGATAATGTTTGCCATTTATAGTTTCACTCTAGCTGTTAAGTTACAGGAAAACAACAGAAAATTTCATAAAAAATTGCAATTAAAGGGCAAAAACTCATATAAGGAGTTATCTGACCATTTCAGACTAATTAAGTGAATTATAGGGCTTTTATTGCAAATCATTTTGAATACTTATAGTTTCACTCTAGCTGTAATAGTTCTTAAGTTACCTAACAAAAACAGACAATTTCATTACAAAATTGCAATTTAAAGGCAATAACTCATATAAGGAGTCATCTGACAATTTCAGACCAATACAGTGAATTGTAGGTCCTTTATTGCTGATTATTTTCACTCTAGCTCTCATAGTTTTCAAGTTATATTGTAAATACAACAAATTTTGTCAAAATCGTCATTAAGGCCAATAACTCCTACAGGAAGCCATTACACAACTTTGCACTAAAAGCAACTATTGTAGACCTTAATGTGCTGATCAATTTGAGTAGCTAATAATTATAATTTTTGAGATAATGATCAAAAACGTGCGTTGACACCCATGTTCTATTTTTAGTAACAGCAGCCTTCTTTGTCTGTTGATCACAACCATGGGTACAAATTTGAAACAAGGAACCCTAAGGATGATTGAGACCAAGTTTGAAAACAATTTGCCCAGTGGTTTCAGAGCAGAAGATTTTTGAAAAAGTTTATGACGGACGACAGACGCCAGGTGGAAAAAGCTCAAATGGGCCTTTGGTCCAGGTGAACTAAAAAACCTGAAATAGATTTATGTACTAAAAACAACATTCTTCTGACACTTGACATAAAAAAGTGCAATAATATTTGCCACCACACAAAACCATGCGATATTGTCAGGTATATAGTGTAAGTATTGATTTATTAGTGCTATATCACATGAAGTACAAGACATAAAAATTATGTAAATTATGTCCATGTGTTTGTCTGATTTTTACCACATCAACAACCACAATGACATCTTATATCTACATTTTAATTCAACTATTGCTTTATTGCTAATTCCTGGAACTGTACAGGTTTATTCAGTTAAACAATTTTAAATCATCTCCATTTAATCATAGTTTAGTCTGGGAACAAAAATCTACACATCAAATAACAAGTATGATCATAGCGTAAACAAAAAAAAATCTAGCTTTAAAAAGTGTCTATCATAAAAATATTAAGATAATAAGCTGATTTCTGAGCGTGGTCAGTTAACTGACAACTGTTAATGATAAACATGCCTGCAGGCTATTTTATGGCACCCCATAGGGGTACATTTATATCGCTTCTTTGACAGGGCAGTAATATATTTCTTGTTCCTATACTAACTAGAGGCTCCCAGGAGCCTGTAATCGCTCACCTGGAATCCAAATGACTTAAACTATATTTAAATTTTTGAAATTAACAGTTTCAGTCTAGTTGTTATAGCTTTTAAGTTACTGTGCAAAAACTATACATTTCTTCAAAAAATTTGTTAAATTCAATAACTCCTATAAGGTGCCATCCACAATTTCTGAAAATTAAATGGTTTTTAGGCATTGTCCTTTAGGGTACTTTAGAAATTTACAGTTTTACTCTACAAATAGGTGTGTTATAGACTAATTTATAATTAAAAAACTGTTCATATGTCCAAATTCATAATGAAAGGGCAATAACTCCTATAAAGAGTCATCTTGCAATTTTTGGACTAAGCAATCATTTGTAGGGCTTCTATTGCTGATCATTTGTGCAATTTCCAGTTTTAATCTAGCTACTATAGTTTTCAAGTTACAGGACAAAAATGGAAAATTTCATAAAATTGTCATTTAAGGGCAATAACCCCTATAAGGAGTCATCTGACAATTTCAGACCAATTAAATGAATTGTAGGGCTTTTTTTACTGATCATTTTTGCAATTTATTATTTCACTCTAGCTGTTATGGTTTTTAAGTTACAGGACAAAAACGGAAAATTTCATAAAAAATTGCAATTTAAGGGCAATAACTCTTATAAGGAGTCATCTGACAATTTCAGACCAATCAAGTGAATTGTAGGGTCTTTATTGCTGATCATTTGTGCAATTTACAGTTTCAATCTAGCTGCTATAGTTTTCAAGTTACAGGACAAAAATGGAAAATTTCATAAAAAATTGCCATTTAAGGGCAATAACTCCTATAAGGAGTCATCTGACAATTTCAGACTAATACAGTGAATTGTAGGGCTTGTATTGTTGATCATTTTTGCTATTTACAGTTTTACTCTAGCTGTTATAGTTTTAAAGTTACAGGACAAAAACGGACAATTTCATAAAAAATTACCATTTAAGGGCAATAACTCATATAAGGAGTCATCTGACAATTTCAGACCAATCAAGTGAATTGTAGGGTCTTTATTGCTGATCATTTGTGCAATTTACAGTTTCAATCTAGCTGCTATAGTTTTCAAGTTACAGGACAAAAATGGAAAATTTCATAAAAAATTGCCATTTAAGGGCAATAACTCCTATAAGGAGTCATCTGACAATTTCAGACTAATACAGTGAATTGTAGGGCTTGTATTGTTGATCATTTTTGCTATTTACAGTTTTACTCTAGCTGTTATAGTTTTAAAGTTACAGGACAAAAACGGACAATTTCATAAAAAATTACCATTTAAGGGCAATAACTCATATAAGGAGTCATCTGACAATTTCAGACCAATCAAGTGAATTGTAGGGTCTTTATTGCTGATCATTTGTGCAATTTACAGTTTCAATCTAGCTGCTATGGTTTTCAAGTTACAGGACAAAAATGGAAAATTTCATAAAAAATTGCCATTTAAGGGCAATAACTCCTATAAGGAGTCATCTGACAATTTCAGACTAATACAGTGAATTGTAGGGCTTGTATTGTTGATCTTTTTTGCTCATTACAGTTTTACTCTAGCTGTTATAGTTTTAAAGTTACAGGACAAAAACGGAAAATTTCATAAAAAATTACCATTTAAGGGCAATAACTCTTATAAGGAATCATTTGACAATTTTAGACCAATCAAGTGAATTGTAGGGTCTTTATTGCTGATCATTTGTGCAATTTACAGTTTCAATCTAGCTGCTATAGTTTTCAAGTTACAGGACAAAAACAGAAAATTTCATAAAAAATTACCATTTAAGGGCAATAACTCATATAAGGAGTCATCTGACAATTTCAGACCAATCAAGTGAATTGTAGGGCTTTCATTGCTGATCATTTTTGCCATTTACAGTTTCACTCTACCTCGTATATTTTTCAGGTTATATTGTAAATACCAAAAATTTTGTCAAAAATCTTCAAAAAAGGGCAATAACTCCTACAAGAAGCCAATACACAACTTCGCACTAATAGCAACGATTTTAGACCTTAATGTGCTGATCAATTTGAAGTAACGGTTTTCTCTATAGCTATTATAGTTTTTTAGATAATGATCAAAAACCTGTGTTGACCCCCATGTTCTATTTTTAGTAACAGCGGCCATATTTGTCTGTTGTTCAACACCCTGGGTACAAACTTGAAACTAGGAACCCTAAGGATGATTGTGGCCAAGTTTGAAAAAAATTGGCCAAGTGGTTTCAGAGGAGAAGATTTTTGAAAAAGTTTACGACGGACGACAGACGACGGACGACGGACGACGGACGACGGACGACAGACGACGGACGACGGACGACGGACGACGGACGACGGACGACGGACGCCAAGTGATAGCAATAGCTCACATGGACCTTCGGTCCAGGTGAGCTAAAAATGTGAAATGATCAATTGCTCTTGTTTTATAGTATCTTCCTGTGGTATCATAAATGATTTAATGGGACATCCTAGATAATAATGAAGGCGTGATATTATCTGTTTACATTTTATCATAAATAACAGTCTATAATGGGTATATTCTTGATAATAAAGTAGTGGTGGACTATATTCAGAGACAAATTTTATTCATGGGACACACAATCAAATTGGTACATGGTTGGTATCTGCAAAAGAACACACAATTTACAATTATACATAGTAATTTAGGCTTTAAAATTCCATGAATTCTACAGGGAAAAATATGCATAAGATAACCTTCTAGCTTTCAAACAAAAACTTAAGCTAAAAATTATATTGATATTGTTTATACAATACTTTATTTGATTTCAATTCAATACACTTGTTATTATAATGCCCTAAAAGTTACATTTACATTATAGAGTTATAACATTATATATACAGAACGATCATTTATAAATACAGACACCATCTTAACAAAAATTAGAATTGTTCTTGAGTCTCTGATTGACATCACAACCATGGTAGATAAAGGAATGTGTGATACTTAAATAAACATACAGTTCTGTTCAAAAAATTAAACTACTACTGTATGTTCCTGTATGGTACGTTTAACTTTCGTACACGAGAAATCATAACTACGAGAACCATGAGTAGAATCAGGATCGTTCCTGCTAGTGCTATTGTTGTTATCTGGTCTGAAAAGTAAAACACAATATTAAACCAATCCAACACAAGATCTAAAAATCAATATCAGAAGGAAGAAAATGCAAGAAATGTGTTTGTTATTTGGTCTGAAAACCACATATCATGATTAGGTGAAAACCTAAAGGTAAGCAAAGTAAATGAGTGTAAGTGAGATGTAAAGGTGTGTTCCTATTGGTTCTTTCCATTTGTTAGGCAAATCGCCAATCCTTTTGGTGAATTGTTGAATCTGGAATAAATAGGAAGAAACTGCTGCTTACTTTTGGTTTTATTTTTGTTTGAGTAGTTTAATGACACTTTCAGCAATTTCTTCCTATACCATGAAGTCCAGTTTTTATTGATGCTGGAAGCAGAAGCAACCTTAGAAAACCCTTTATCTTTAGTAGGAAAACTGGTAATTTTAACAGCGTAAGAAAAGGTCATGGGTCACGCAAGTTATATCTTATAATATGGGTTGCTCGGTTGAATTAGCCAATCAGATTTCAGCTTACAGAGCAATTTAATTTATTCTTTAATATAATTATGGAAATTATCAAGTTTAAGATTTTTATGATAACGGCCTAGAGCTTATAAATCTGACAAAATGATGTGAATAAAAGCATCATTACTTACAAACTGTCAAAGAAAATGATGTGCTATCAGAAGTTATACCACACTCTTTGTTCCAGTCGACAGGTATGTATGGTTTAGTGATTCTCTGAAAATCTCCCAATGAACAGTTCGCTGTACAACCTTGAAACAGACATACATTGATTACAATCAATAAAATGAACAACAAAAACTCAAAATAAAAAATGCAAATTAGGCATTTTTGCCAATTAAGATTTCATTTGCAAAACTAGCAAAAAGTGTTAAAATAGAAAAGTCAAGGGATTAATCAGACAACCATGTTCCATTGTACTGTTTGTAGGTTTTAGGCATGTGTAATACTAACACACATACATTTAGCTCTCTCTCAGATGACCAACGAGATGACATCTAATTTTGGCTTGTTGTTAGTTATTAAGACCTGATACCATTATTGTAAAATTAAAATTAATTAAAAATAATGTGTTGGGATGCCAACAAAGAAGCCAGCTAAAATCCCCATGGATAGAATTGCGTTCCACTCAGGACATTAAAATGTACCTACACATCAAATTTCATTAAAATCGGACAACGTTGAAAATTTGACGTGTTTTTGGTTGCCATTTTGAAACGCATGGTTCAACAAAAAAAATTTTGAATGTAGAATTCCACTCAGGATACTTAAATCTACCTCCACACCAAATTTTGTTGCAATCGAAGCATGTTAAATGTCATCGAGATCGGATACTGTTGAAAATTATTCAAGTTTTTTGCCGCCATTTTGAAACACGCCATCTGAAAAATATTTCTAAGGTAGCGTTTCACTCGAAATACTAAAATCTACCTCCATACCAAATTTCGTTGAAATCGGACCATGGGAAAATTTGTGCCATTTTTGGGTGGGTGTAGTAAAGTGGTGGCCATTTTGAAATGGTGGCAATTATCAAAACTCTGATTATTGATTGCACCCCTCCATATGTCGATCTACAACTGTGCCAAGTTTCATTTGATTCTATTTACGCTTCTCTGAGAAATGTGTCGGTCAAATTCACGATCTAGAAAAAGTGGACCCTGAAATATGGGCAAAACAATAAGTCGCCAAAACTGTTTTGGGCGACTTAATAAAGATTTCCATTTGTTTATTATGTATAGCTACACAAGGTGATGGCATAGAAAATCCATGTAAATGCAGGGGAGCTAATTACCTGGTAACGTGAGTAAATCTGCTTGGTCAGGAGTGTGCTTGTACAAAATGTTTACATAATAATTTCCTTGTGCATTTTGATGAAGTTCGACAATAACAGTAGCAGCGTAGGGTGGACTGGTTCCATTACTGAACAGATTCAAAGCAGAGAGCAATGCAGCAACAGTAGTATCATGCTATAATAGACAAAGAGATGCAACAAATAAGCAATTGTATTCACAAAGTATTTTTGTCATGCCTGATAAATATAAAACAATGGATATTATTACTAAAAATGATTACAATAATGCAAATACACAACTTACTCAAATACTGCATGATTAGCTGTAAAGCAGCCACTGCAGATGCCTTTACAGAGTTCAATATTTTTGTCTGATGACGACCACAAATTTAGACAAGTCATTCTACTAATGACCCTTTGGACTGTAAAATATTTATTGGGGATTTCCCATCCAATAATTTACAACCATTTTTTTAAAATAGAAAGACTTCGAAACAATATGGAATACTAAAGTTGTTGTCCACTTATCAAACTATGACAGCCATTTCACAACTGTGTTATCAATCAATCATTTAACGAGTAACAAAGAATTCATAAACATACTAAAATCTTACCCCAGAATACATAAACATCTTTATGTCAGTTTTTTTCTGTGAAGCATCCACCATCTGTTGTACAAATTCTCCAAGAATAGGACCTACAATTCAGAATCAAAATACAAATTACAGTATCGACACCAGGGATGATACTGTGTGGTCCCTTACTCCATCACACCTGCGAACATTGATATAATACTCGTTTTAGGGCTGATCCATAACTGATCTTTTACATTCTAATTCTTCTAACAACATAACAACAGCTGAATTTTAATCTGAATTCATTAAGAAATAAAGCATATACAAATCAACATCATAAATGTTTAATCCTTATAATTAGGTCATTTTTTATTTTTATGATTGATTAACTAGAGGCTCCCAGGAGCCTGTATCGCTCACCTGAACCTGAAACTAAACAACCCTTTTTTATCCAGCTTTTCTTTGCTATAAGGAATTGCCCAACACTTCTGCAAAAATCATTAATTTTGACCTTTTAAGGGAAATAACTCGTGTAAGGAGGATCTTTTGATGGCTAGAGGGAGAAGGGAGGTTCACTTCAAATTTGCTGTACCTGTTATACTTTTTTAACTATCAGTCGAAAACTCTCTCAACCCCCCCCCCCCCCCACTTTTTTTCATTTTTTCTATTTTAATCCAATGTAGCTATGTAGGTAGTCAGGTGTCATAATATGCACAATTTTGGTAGAGGACATCCTAAAGATGATGTGTGCAATGTTTCAAAGCAGTCCTTTCATTGGTTTAAGAGGAGAAGATTTTTTAAAATCAAGTAAAATTGATTAAAAAAATGTTCAAGGAGAATAATTCTTAAACGGTCCATCAGACAATCTTGACCATTAAGTCATTTTTGAAGCCCTCATAGAGCAGAACAATTAAGCAATGCTAACTTTTTCTCTAGTTCTAATAATTTTCAAGATTTTGAGGCAAAAAAGTCAAAAATAATCAATTTCGACAATTAAAGGGCAATAACTCCTATAAGGAGTCATCATACAACTTCAACCCAATGGAGTGTTTCGTAGAGCTTTTGATGCAGATGAAGGCATGTCTCTTCGGTTTTCCTGTATCTGTTACACTTTTTTAAATATAAGCCAAAAACTGTATTTTACCGCCCCCCCCCATCCCATTTTTAGCATGGTGGCCATGTTGGCTAATCTGCAGCCATGGTAGGTGCAAACTTGGTTGAGGACATTTGACAGATGATGTGTACAAAGTTTCAAAGCAGTACTTTCAGTTGTTTCAGAGGAGAAGATTTTAAAAAATCAATTAAAACCGATTAAAAAAACAGTTCAAGGGGAATAACTCTTAAACGGTTAATCAGACAATCTTGACCATTAAGTCATTTTTGTAGCCCTCATAGAGCAGAACAATTAAGAAATGCTAACTTTTTCTCTAGTTCTAATAATTTTCAAGATTTTGAGGCAAAAATGTCAAAAATAATCAATTTCGACAATTAAAGGGCAATAACTCCTATAAGGAGTCATCATACAACTTCAACCCAATGGAGTGTTTCGTAGAGCTTTTGATGCAGATGAAGGCATGTCTCTTCGGTTTTCCTGTATCTGTTACACTTTTTTAAATATAAGCCAAAAACTGTATTTTACCGCCCCCCCCCCCCCCCCCAATCCTATTTTTAGCCATGGTGGCCATGTTGGTTAATCTGCAGCCATGGTAGGTGCAAACTTGGTTGAGGACATTTGACAGATGATGTGTACAAAGTTTTAAAGCAGTACTTTCAGTTGTTTCAGAGGAGAAGATTTTAAAAAATCAATTAAAACCGATTAAAAAAAACAGTTCAAGGGGAATAACTCTTAAACGGTTAATCAGACAATCTTGACCTTTAAGTCATTTTTGTAGCCCTCATAGAGCAGAACAATTAGGCAATGCTAACTTTATCTCTAGTTCTAATAATTTTCAAGATTTTGAGGCAAAAATGGCAAAAATCATCAATTTTGACAATTAAAGGGCAATAACTCCTACAAGGAGTCATCATACAACTTTGACCCAATGGAGTGTTTCGTAGAGCTTTAGATGCTGAAGAAGGAAGGTCTCTTCGGTTTTCCTGTATCTGTTATACTTTTCGAACTATAAGCAAAAAACTGTATTTTGACCCCTCTGTTCTATTTTTAGCCATGGCGGCCATGTTGGTTGGTCTGAGGCCATGATTTGGGCAAACTTGGTAGAGGACATTTTACTGATGATGTGTGCAAAGTTTCAAAGCAATCCCTTCAGTGGTTTTGGAGGAGAAGATTTTTGAAGAAAAGTTAACGACGACGACGACGACGACGACGACGACGACGACGGACGACGACGGACGCCAAGTGATGGCAATAGCTCACATGACCCTTCGGGTCAGGTGAGCTAAAAAATGACCTATCTAATACGGGCAGCAACTATGAATCCCAACTATACCGGTATACACGTCTATCTTCATCACAAATTTTATTCTCCTAAAGGTTTCTATTGTTGATATAATAAAGGTTTCTTTTATCTGTTCACTATTATATGTTATTACAGTTCGAACAATTCTACTTTCGTTTTTACACACTGCACATGTTTACATTGATCGTAAGTCTTGGGAGTTTCTTTCATAAGTAAAGCTTCCTTTGACATTTGACATTTATTCGTTTTGATTGTTTTAAAACATTATTTCTAAATCTTCTCTTCTGCATTTTTTTAAAACCAAACCGGAACAGGGTTCATCGCTTCATCTTCATACAGTTTATATCAGAATTCAACCGGTTACTTTTGGAACTTCTCTTATCTCTATGTCTGGATCCATGAATTGACGTAATTTGTATTTTATATACAACCAATCAGAGACTGGTATATAAATAGCTTAATAATATACATTTGAACATCCTGGTCAATTACAACCACAAGTATGCAAATAAAAGTATTGAAATATATTTAAGATATATTTTTTTCTTTATGAATCTTTTTGGAAACGATTCAAAGTAGGCGGCACCTCATTTGGTTTTAGACGGCAGATTTCTGCGACCTACCAACTACTTTTGAAAGAACTGTATAATTACATTAAAAACTTTCTGTTATGAAAATATGAAATTTTGCATTAAGTCCCTGTGTTTAAGACATAAGAACTAGACTTTTTAAAAAATTCTCCAGATGGAGAAGGGTGATCTCATAAAACAGCAATGCACAAGGTCATATATAACAAACATATCTTTCTGAGCGATAAAATTCTTCTTTTTATCTTAAATTTTTAATTAATTAAAGGATTAAAAAGGTCCAATGTTTAAATATTGATACAATACCTCCCATCAGTCTGCTTTTTTCCTGTCCACTGTATAAAAGTCTAAACTGCCATGAATTCAGAAATCGTAACTTTTCATAAACAGTCATGGACTCGTTTGACCACTGTTTATCTGCCCAATCTACTACTGTCATGTTGTGTGCTTTCTGGAAACATATCAGAAAGAATTATTTCTCTAATTTTGACATAACATTTCAACCGCTTGACCGGTGTGGAAAATATAGTTCTCGTCACTAGTGAATTTGCTGTTCTCGGCAGATGATTGGTTTAAAACAATAATGTCATAATAAGAACTCATGACGTCATAAACAAAACACCTTCCATTTACCGCGTATTAAAGTCATAAACGTAAAATTGAGGTTGGGAGAATTTGTGCTTCATTTCGCAAATTTACTACTTTATAAAATTAGAGAATCTTACGTTAGTACTCTTGGGTTATCGTATTTCTCCAATCTTTATAATTAAATTATGGAAATTTAACTTTCTCGATTGCAGAAATCCGATAATCCACTCGTACCAATGTAGGATGCTATATTTCTTTTACCACTTGTAAGGTTCCAGTTCTTTTAAGGTCAATGAATTCTGTTTGTATTCTATATCCAACATGTTTTACATCTGTATGTTGCCTTGATAGGAGGATTTATACAGGCTATGCCTGCCATTCAATCCAATTCACTTTCTTGCACAAAATATGTTTAAACCAATGAAATTTAAATGGTCTTTGTAGTAAGGTGAAAGTCATGTTTTGGTAAGCCGCCATTTTGTTATTATTTGTCATATATTTGTTTTCTGAAAATCCAATCTATTTTTGTTTAAACTTGTTTATTTCTATGAAAGTTAGCTAAAAACCGCAAATTAGAATACAGACAAATCCATCATTGAATAATTTGATAGTTTCATTTTGTTATATTTTCCAAGTGTTTAGTTTATTTTCCTAAAAGTTGTAGAAAGGGAGATTACTCAACTGGAAATTTATAAAATCTTAACCTGAAAGGAAATTGAACACAATAAAGCATATCATGATAGAAACAAAACGAGGATAATACCCCTCCATCAAATTTTCTTTTTTATTCATCATACCATGTACCAACATAATTAAATGCTACGTTTGGTGGACTAACACCGTAAATAAGATTCATATACGACCCCTACGTAAACAATTTGCCGTCCTGGAAAAGGAGATACTATTTTCTGGAACAGCCCTTACAAGACAATGTGAGATTTTAATTAATATCACTAATGAAGTTACCTCACAAAACAAAGTGTCTGCCAGCATCCATATGTTTGAAATATTTTCATGGTCCATGCCTGACATCTGACCTAAATACTTATAAAACTCCTACAAATATAATAAATGTTTAATGCCAGTAAAATGATACATAAACAAGAACTTAATCAAGAAAATGCATAGGCATGCTGACAAAAAAAATATTACAATGTTTTCCAGCCAGGTGGACTAAAAAGTTAAAAATATCTACCTTAACAACTGATTGCAAGTAAAAAGACATCTATGATTTGTGTTTTTTGTGTATTTTGTATTTTTCCAGTATCTGAAATCTATAGAGACTCTTAATATCAATAACTGACATATCTACACACACTTTGTAGAAGACTTTTCTGCAAAGTTTGTTTATAAATACTTCTGAAATAGCAGAAAAGAAGAACACAATTAAAAAGGAGAATCATCGTTCTGTTTTGATCAAAAAAATATATCCAATGTTGCCTTTGACTGACATTTTAATGTCATCAGCATCTTTTGAGATTTTCACACATTCAATCACGTCTTTTGTTTGGAAGATGCATTTCCATTGGACATATACAGAGGAAGTTGGTGCTAAATAAACCAACAAAAGAAGCTTGCACCTAACCTGACAACATGAGACCTCACCTATGGAGCTGGTACAATATTAACCTGACTGCAAGAGCTGGTACCAAATATATCGTACAGAGAGGTCTGGTTCCAGAATTATCTTACATACCACATGTAGCTGGTACCAAATACCACATGTAGCTGGTACCAATACAGAGAGGTCTGGTTCCAGAATTATCTTACATACCACATGTAGCTGGTACCAAATATATTGTACAGAGAGGTCTGGTTCCAGAATTATCTTACACATGTAGCTGGTACCAAATATATTGTACAGAGAGGTCTGGTTCCAGAATTATCTTACATACCACATGTAGCTGGTACCAAATATATCTTACAGAGAGGTCTGGTTCCAGAATTATCTTACACATGTAGCTGGTACCAAATATATCTTACAGAGAGGTCTGGTTCCAGAATTATCTTACACATGTAGCTGGTACCAAATATATCGTACAGAGAGGTCTGGTTCCAGAATTATCTTACACATGTAGCTGGTACCAAATATATCGTACAGAGAGGTCTGGTTCCAGAATTATCTTACACATGTAGCTGGTACCAAATATATCGTACAGAGGGGTCTGGTTCCAGAATTATCTTACATACCACATGTAGCTGGTACCAAATATATCGTACAGAGAGGTCTGGTTCCAGAATTATCTTACACATGTAGCTGGTACCAAATATATCGTACAAAGGGGTCTGGTTCCAGAATTATCTTACATACCACATGTAGCTGGTACCAAATATATCGTACAGAGAGGTCTGGTTCCAGAATTATCTTACACATGTAGCTGGTACCAAATATATTGTACAGAGGGGTCTGGTTCCAGAATTATCTTACACATGTAGCTGGTACCAAATATATCGTACAAAGGGGTCTGGTTCCAGAATTATCTTACATACCACATGTAGCTGGTACCAAATATATCGTACAAAGGGGTCTGGTTCCAGAATTATCTTACACATGTAGCTGGTACCAAATATATCGTACAAAGGGGTCTGGTTCCAGAATTATCTTACATACCACATGTAGCTGGTACCAAATATATCGTACAGAGAGGTCTGGTTCCAGAATTATCTTACACATGTAGCTGGTACCAAATATATCGTACAAAGGGGTCTGGTTCCAGAATTATCTTACATACCACATGTAGCTGGTACCAAATATATCGTACAGAGAGGTCTGGTTCCAGAATTATCTTACACATGTAGCTGGTACCAAATATATCGTACAAAGGGGTCTGGTTCCAGAATTATCTTACGTACCACATGTAGCTGGTACCAAATATATCGTACAAAGGGGTCTGGTTCCAGAATTATCTTACATACCACATGTAGCTGGTACCAAATATATCTTACAGAGTGGTCTGGTTCCAGAATTACCTTACATACCACATGTAGCTGGTACCAAATATATCTTACAGAGTGGTCTGGTTCCAGAATTACCTTACATACCACATGTAGCTGGTACCAAATATATCTTACAGAGTGGTCTGGTTCCAGAATTACCTTACATACCACATGTAGCTGGTACCAAATATATCTTACAGAGTGGTCTGGTTCCAGAATTACCTTACATACCACATGTAGCTGGTACCAAATATATCTTACAGAGTGGTCTGGTTCCAGAATTATCTTACATACCACATGTAGCTGGTACCAAATATATCGTACAGAGTGGTCTGGTTCCAGAATTATCTTACACTGGTACCCTACTTACCTTATTCTTTGCCTCCTCCTGCACTACCTCGGGAGTTTTCATTGTTTCCTGGTAAAGCTCATTATATCTAGGGCAATTTTCTCCCATGTTAATTACCTGTAAATAAATAAATAATTCAACATGTCATTATTTTGATCTTTATTAAATTATAATATACTGTTTATTCTTTACCTACTATATCTAGACAACAAAGTTGTATTGCTTTCCAAAGTCTAAATATACCAGGGTATATGTGCTAATTGCTAATGTACACTATATATTAACATTAGGCTTCAATAGTGGAGCACTGTCTGATACAAAAGTTAACATGTTAAAAGATAAAGCACTGCAGTCAACAAAAAAATTGAATTTAAGTACATGGTTTGGCGGACTTTGTATACATGCATATAAGAATTTTTCCGCAAATTTCTGGTCCAAGAAAGGGGTGCCGACAGTACGTAAATGTGGACTATACACAGTTTTTACGGTACAAGTAAATCCCGCGGCTCTGTGGAGGGATTGGAGTTCTAGAATTCTTTAGGCATTTCTACAATACATTTGGTAACCATTTATTTATATTTAACTGTGACATCATAATAAGCTGTCTCTCTATGGTGAGTTTATTATTTGGTTGAAATTAAATGACAAGAGATGATAACAAGCAATATATAATTCTCACGATTTGTGAAACCTATTTCTCTTATGATGAAACAAAGTGTAATTTGTGTGGCTACCTTTGTAGCATCTTTGAAGTTTCCCATGCCACACACATATATTCTCCATGAAAATGACATCAGAATACACCTTTGGCGAGAAAATGAAATGGAGATATTTTTTACAGTGACCGTGCCATTTTCTGCATAATTCCATAGAGGATTTGTATATCATGATGCTTCCATGACATACATAATGCCATGGCAATATTTTATATTCTGACACTGCCATGTTGTATGTAATGCCTTACATTATCTTCCTTTTGTGGTCGGGTATGTACTGGAACAGGCTGCCAATTTGTCAAGTTAGGATTCCACACCTGATTTCCTTTTGGCGGGTAAAGACCTGCTAAATTACAATATGCACTCATCAGACATCTGTCCTCGTTAGAACTAGCTACCTCTATCTGAAATGATTTCAAACATGTTTGGGTTTTATTCCTACATTTAAGGCATTTTTTTTTAAATTACAAATGTCAAAGGTGTTAAAATAGCAATTTTGTCTTTTTAAATAACTTACAAACTAATCTCAATGTGCAGTCATGTTTAAATAGAATAAAACATTTTGTCACCATAATAACTTTGACAGTTGTTGGTTTGATGTTCCTGTCACAGGTGTAAACAACAGGTTCTAAACTAAATTGACTGATGTTGATCTAAAAACAGATGTCCTATCTTGTAATGAACCTGTACATTCCTAAAAAAAAACACTAAAAACATTATATTCCTTAGAAAATTATGTTTCTGGTACTTTTGCAGCATTATAACATCTGACATAAAGTTTATCAGTTAAATTTGAGCATCTGTCATTATCTCCCTGTATAAACTCTGGTAATAATGTTTATCAGTTAATTTGGAGGATTTGAGATTACCTTAGTCTCCTGTATTAACTCTGACATTAAATTTTATCAGTTAATTTGAAGCATCTTTGATTATCTCCCATGTATAAACACTGGTAATAATGTTTATCAGTTATTTGGAGCATTTGAGATTACCTTAGTCTCTTGTATTAACTCTGACATTAAATTTTATCAGTTAATTTGAAGCATCTTTAATAATCTCCCCTGTATAAACTCTGGTAATAATGTTTATCAGTTAATTTGGAGCATTTGAGATTACCTCAGTCTCCTGTATTAACTCTGACATTAAATTTTATCAGTTAATTTGAAGCATCTTTAATTATCTCCCCTGTATAAACTCTGGTAATAAAATTAATCAGTTAATTTGGAGCATCTGTGATTACCTCCCCTGTATAAACTCTGGTAATAAAATTTATCAGTTAATTTGGAGCATCTGTTATTATCTCCCCTGTATAACCCCTGAGAATAAAGTTCATGAGTTAATTTGGAGCATCTGTAATTATCTCCCCTGTATAAACTCTTACAATAATGTTTATCAGTTAATTTGAAGCATCTGTGATCCATATGTTACTTTAAACATTAAAGTTTATAAAAATGCTTCAGAAATTCAGAAATATTAAAATATTACTAAGTGTCGATATGTTTAACAAGAGCTCTAGCAAGTCTGCCTATGGTACAATGTATCATAAATTATGCCTACGTTAATGAGTTTTATTTTAATATTAACTGTTGATGGAATAAAGTTTGAGCTTTCTCTACAACGAACAACTTTATATCATTGAAACCATGAATATTAATAACAAGTACCTACTTCTGTATAAAGTTTGAGTTTTCTCTACAACGAACACCTTTATATCATTGAAACCGTGAATATTAATAACAAGTACCTACTTCTGTATGTATGTAGGAACTGTTTATAAATCCATCATATCTCTGTCTTAACCACTGTCCAAGCTGGTAATGCATCATCATACCTTCCTAAAAATACATAGCAATATTAGTCCTCCATTCATAAAGTGGCATTTATAGTTGACATGAGAGCATTTAAATAATAAATATAAATTAAATAATTGATTGATTTATTTATTTATGATTGAACTATATTTTTTCAGTGGCAGTTGCAATGTTCTGCCCTTTGAATTTCTTATCATCACCAAAACCATAATCTTTAAAATACCCACTAAAAACAGCTCATATAACATTTAGGTCAGGTTATTAGTTCACACTGTTATATGAGAGATTTAGACTACAATAACTTTGGATTGAACAAAGTTCCAACAAGTACCTTGGTCAGCCAGCCCAAACCTTGTGGCCATTTATCTGCTTGGTTGGGGTCCTTTGGAAACATAACAACAGGGGACCTGTCACCATGACGATAAACCTGAAATAAAACAATAGTACTGAAAACAGTGAGTTTTTCTATCTAGGCCTAAGTTTTGGACAGACCCAGCTGTTTTTAATTTTAATACGTATAATTTATCGCACACAACTACTAGTACTAGTATGTGTCCAATGGGGTTTCTGCTTTACAACATAATGACCAAAAATATTAAAAAAAATATAAAAATAATATGGAATTTTATTCAATTTATTGATGATGAAGTTTATTTTTTATTTTAGTATTCACAGTGAACAGAATTCTTCTAACCTGAATGATCTAAACTAAAACTCCTGAAGTCACAAAATTAAACCAAGATAAATCACACATTCTGCTGTGACGATCTCAGTTTTATTTTAAGCTTATGTGTGTTTTGTTTTTCAACATGTACATTTTAGGGTGTTGTATTTCTAAAACTTATCTGCAAAAATATATTTATATTTAGGCAGATACTAGTATTATTAACAAAACTAGAGTTATCTCCCATAGGTAAGACAGTGTAGATAACATGAGTTATCTACCTTTCCTCACTTATTCTTCTGTATGTAACTGCTTGTTTTTATGGTAATCAGTGCATTTCTCTGTTTACTTGGCCCTTGATTATATTAAATTTATTATTCAGTTTTGACATTGATGAACAACTGATAAAACTAATCAGTAATTTAGATGTCATTTTTATTCAGTAGAGGTCATGTTTAGGGATATGTCAATGACAATACATGTATAATATAACACACTTAAACTTCTCACAAGTATGAAACGCCCAATGAGATAAAAAACTATATTATGGGGAGAACAATAAGTGATCAATTGTAGTTTATTACTTACAGTATACTTAATAACAATCAGAAAAATTAAACTAAAGGCTACAATGGGACAAGTGATGACATACTAGTACATGTAGTTTTTACTTTTAGTCATAGCAGCCATCCTAGTCAGAACATATATTTTTTGATAGGGACCTTCTTTGAAATATCATTGAAAGATTTTAATTAGTTTTGTTAAGTATATTTATGTCTATAATCATCAAATATAGTATCTTTACTTAAAGGACCTTCATAACTTTAGTCCTGCAAAGTGCCAATCATTTATTTTTTTAAATTTTAGCCAATAAGAAACATAGATTTCTCAAGGTTACTAGGATTTGACATGTCCGACTAGCGCAAAATGAATAAACTTTGTAAAGAACCTCCAATACTTCAATTAAATTTAGGGGCCTCAGTGTCAGAGTGGTAAAGGTCGTTCGCCTAATATTGATCACATGGTCTGTCAACACTGAGATTGCGTGTTCGATTCTCACTGAGGGCAGGGTGTACTCGACTCCAATCTTAATTGACAAGGATTGCCGGTTTTCCTACTGCAGGTCGGGGGTTCTCTCCAGGTACTCCTGCTTCCTCTCCCAATAAAAACTGGACACCATGATATAGCTGAAAAATTGCTGAAAGTGGAGTTAAAATACCATTCAACAAACATCAATTAAATTTATTAGTTTTAGGAGAAGTTTAAATGTTCTAACATTTCAACCAATCAAAATTATTTCTAATGACAGTCATGTTTAAAGTCCTGCACAAAAGGAAAGTACTACATTTAACTCCTGTGAAGTAACTTTATATTGGACCACATATTCCAGGGTAGAGGATTTTTAAACTTTAAGCAGAAAAAGGAAATACATATAAATATAAGGGCAATGTTTTTAATACAATGACATGAAAAATTCCTGCAGAGGTCATACACCAAAAGTAAGTTGAATTACTTAGAAATAACAGATTTCCCTTTCTCATGCTTTAATTCCTAAGCAAAAAATAAGATACGTTTAGGTACGAAGACAATCTGGCCCCTACTTTCGGGTCAACCCAGGTCAATGAAGGACTGGTTCCTGCAGCCAATATTGCCATGACAACCACTGCCTATGTAGCCATTAATATTTCATACCATATATTATTTCAGGGCTCACCACACTGTGCGAAGTGGGTGACAAAGTTATATTATTCTATCTATCTTCTTTGAAAATTTTGCTCAGATAAACATGGTATGTTAACAACAAACTGTTACAAGAACTTCATGAATGATGTTTATACTAGTATCTACACCTATAGAAATATTTGTAATTGATAAATTTTTATTTGTGAATACCTTGTATGGCTACAAGTACTGAAGTAGGTAGAAAAATAATCGCTATATCTGGTGCTTTTTTTCATTGATTTTTTAATGATAAAGGTTACATGTTATGTGCTATTTGATATTGCATACCATGAATAATAATAAAAAAGAAAGAAAAAAAAAATGAATCCAAGTGTATTATGTTTAAAAACACAAGAGAAATAATCCTGTAAATCCACAATTGTAAAAAAAAATGATGTAAACAATGAAAAATGTATGTTACTGCGAAAGTTAATTATTTGTATGGTCCCCCTGACTTCTCCCTGAAGTCTCTTTATCAGGGCCTCACTTCTCCCTCTTTGGCTGCCAGGGAGAAGTCATTTCTCCCTCCTTTTTTATAGTGTGGTGACCCCTGTTATTTTACTGAAATTTAGTATTCATATTTTTTATTAAATAATTGTTTTAATACTATTTTTTCCATTAATATTGTTAAATAAAATATGTTGAAGAACATATTTCTATTCTTATTTTGAAAAAAAAACAATTTCAAGTTTAGTTTATAAGTAAATAATTATCTTGTATGTGGTACTAAGCTTATTTAACTGCTGGGTGTTCTAAATGAATAAACACATAAAAGTTTTTAATAATTGACAACTAATATTTATTTTTACAATTAGATGGTTATTTTTTATATATAATATAATATTTAGTATTTGAAGAGTAAAAAACATTTACATGTATTCTGGTATCATTGTTTTTAGGCATGGTAATTTTTTAAAAGTTTATGTTATGGGTATGAATTGTTACTGGTAACAACTGGTTTTTCTAATAGCAGGTTTCATGAAATGTTTTGGTCAGAAGGACAAAACTAATATGAAATCATTTTCTGTCCATCTGGAAGTCTGACCTTGTCATTATCGAAGTTCAAGTCAACCTGTTGATTCGTTCACAGAAAATACTTGTATATCTGGTCTGGTCGTGCTATTGACCAAAATTCCACATTTTTATATGTAAAACCAATAAAAATTGCAATGATCTTGCATATTTAACTCAATTTTCATACGTTTTATGTTTTGCTAATGGATTACTCGCCTTTTTTCGAGATACATCTATTTACCAACAGTGAGAAACAAGAAAAAAGTAGAATATAACAGCCTTCAAGGAAAAATCGTTACGATTGATAAACTGGTTTAAAACTCAAAAACTCTTTAACAATATATTTTATTTTAACTAATACCTTTGATAAAAGCTGAAAAGGAAAGAATAACAATAACTAGTTATCAATGACCTCATGATAATTTCTGTAGATGGGTGTCCATGAAGCAGTTGCTTCCATCACAACTTTGTGCAAGTGGAAGTGAACTTCACAGAAGAATTATTTCTGGGTGTAATAAAATGTTATTTTATTTTATTTATATTCTTTGGACACATTTGCCTAGATATAACATAGGACGTTCATAACAAACAGTTACGATTATTATAATGTTTACATTAGCTTTATGTATGATGTTATGTCTGTCTCTACATTTTTATAATGTAGCTACATGTAAGTGATGGCAACATCAGACAAATTTGGTTTGGCAAAAGCTGCTTCAGTTCAGTATTGCTGGGGAAATATTAGTCTTGTATGAATTAGTCCATGTCAATATTCTCATGCTTTCGGAATCAAAGAATGATTCCATCTCATGCTTACAATAATTATTGTCGCTCATTCAATTTTATTACATTTTTTTATTTTTCTGATGAAAAATAACCTTATGATCTATGAGTAAATGTTGATAAGGTCATATATATACAAGCAGAATGTGTTCCAATTATTAATTATATATCAAGATTCTATTTAGATCTGCCCCCAATCTCAATTCTGTCATCAATACGATTGACAGGTACTGAACTCTTGTGAATGGTAGGTTTTTAACGAAAATAATACAATAATATTCATAATGTTATTGATTAACTTGAAATCAACAGGCAGGTTATTTGTTACTTCACATACATGTGACAATACTCAAAGTATGTCCAATTAATATGCAGTCCTATAGTTGGCATGGATATGTCTTGTTTTCCCAAAATTGTTATTATTATTTTTCTTACCTTGACGTGTAATTACAACAAAATAAAACGTAATTTAGTAGTAAAATTTTGATAAACGTAATCATGATCGATTATCCCCTCGGGCACATGTCTACATTACACGGAAATTAAACTTAATTAATTTGTTGAAAAGAAATCATGTTTAACTAGTGTTTAACTACCGTCAAACTTCAGCCATTAAATCAAATGATAAATGAAATAAAAAGTAGGAAAAGTTTTAGTTCAGACAAGTGTGAGGATAGGCCAGACTCTTGGGACGTGTATCTACACTACAGATTACAACTAAATTAATACCATACCAAATTAACTAAACGAAGAGTTGTGTCAAAACCACTTGACAATGTAAATATTGAAAGAAAAACAGCGAAGGACTTCAGGAACATTTCGATGAAAAAGTCTTCTGCACTTTGTTATCTTCCGAGGCACATGACTTCCGAATAAAATCAGGGGAAGTAACTTTACCCGCTTTTACAACCGTTCAATAATCGACAATAGATAATGTATAGAAAGTGTTTTATGTCGTTTAAAATAAGTAAACTACCCCAGTGGTTTTAATTTTAATTGTCTATTTCAGTCACAGGCATTTGTTTCAGAAAAAAAATTACCCCTATACTCTAATATTAGCGTATAGGGGTATTTTTTTGCTGATACATGTACAAGTGCCTGTGATTTCTGTATTTTCCAAAAGGACTTCTTATCCGGACCCAGAAGGGGAAAAGGGGGGAGGGTGCCGTAACGAAACACAAGGCACTTGTTTCAGAAAAAATTACCTATACTCTAATATAACATATTGGTTTTTTTTTCTGTGACGAAACAGTATAAGCCCCGTGGTAAAACAAATTGTACACTCCTGCAGAGCGTCCCCTTATGAGAAATATTGGATCCCCCAACTGGGTCACTGTAAAACGAATAGTTTTGTCAAGGGAGAAAATGTATGGCAAGCATGAGCGCTCTAAGTAAAATCGTGGTCAGGGAAAAATGCCTCCTTACTTTTTACTGGTCCGATATGTCCTAAATCGCAACTGTATACTCGGCTCTCCTTATTTTTCAGCCCCAATAAAATTGGACGCAACGCAGTAAACTTAAACCCATTCAAAGTAAACAACAAAATTGTTCACATATTCATACTTTAATACATGTATTTCAGTACAGATATTAACACACCCACTTGGAGTTGACAATGATTTATGTATAGAGCAGTGCGACAACCAAATAATATTTCTATCTAGCGGATTTCTGTTGCACATCAGATATACTTGGCTAATCCCGAACTTGTTACCCTCATCGGGATTTGAACTGTCATCATTTAAACACTTTGTAAGGTTTTATATCGCATATAATAAACATGCCAAGAATATGGTTCCCCTGAAAGTTAAGAGCTCCCGTGGAGCTTGTTACACGGTTGATTTCATAGAGATATAACAGTGCCATACTTTGTAAATGTATCTGACTCCATTGACGACATAAATTAATTATCAGATAGTTAAACAATCATGAGGACCCCAGGTGGTCACGGGAAGTTTTAGTCGTATATTCTTGGCATGAAAAGTAACCAAAAGGGGGGGGGGGGGAATACGGCTATATTACGATGTTATATATGTTCTACCCTCTGGGGCCTCTTGTTTGACGTTGAACGCCACCTTAAATTAAAGGTGGGAAGACCCTCAAATGTTCAACCGAACAGTTGATCTTTAATATTATTATTACTTTTCTTCCGATCTAAAATTCAATTTAGTGCTGCCAAAAAGTTTCTTATCCGATCGAGCTGAAAATTTGGCGGTGTGATGGATACCCCGTGAGCTTTCTCCCATTCACCCTGTTAGCACGCCCCGTGAAAAATGAGGGCGTGGCAGGGACCCCCCATGAAAACGTTGTTATCACATCTCCTCCTAAGGCACACAAAATGGTACAATAAAATGGACGCCGATTGCATCTGGGATCGATGTCCTCGAATTGTCGATAGGTAGAAAATCGCTGGGCGCAACCAGTAAAAAGTTACCAGTCGTGCAAGTCCAACACCACTTTTTATGTAAAAATCGTAATTTCCCGAAAAACGATGCATCCCAGCTGTTTGAAACCCTCGCCATTCGCTTTAGAATGTCGATTTCAGTCTAAAAATGTCTCCCCGTAAGGTGTACGAGTCAATAAATCCTTAAAATCCCACATTGAAACACGTGACCACCCCTCCCCCCAGCCACGTAAATTTCGTCTGTCGTGATGTCCGTTTCAGCCATCGTCAGTGAATGACAGTGTAAATCGTGTGTCAACAAGTTGTTCTAACTGTCCGAACTGCATTTTACCTGAAACAATAACAAATTGAAACAATTTCCGACGTCACTTTTTTGTGTATTCCATCGTCTGCTACGTGCCTCGTGTAATTATTTTACAGTGTGAAATTTCTCTGAAATAAATTTAAAAAGTCTTTTAATAATTGTCGGCTTGCTCCGTTGATAAAAATCCGTGCCGTGTCGTCCTGAAATAAACAATCACTGAGATTAAAGATCGCGCATCATGTCATATATAGGTCCGTTCAGACAGACCATCGTAACTCCCTATTGTGATAAAATAAAACTATCTCCGTGATATTATATAACAATGTCACGTGACTCCATCTAGTTCATTTCTTTGCCTTTTACTATAAATCTCTTTCTCTTCCCCTACAAGTCAAGAAAAGTCATTAAAATACCAAACATATAATTAAAAACAGAAAAGTAAACAAACAAACAAATAAACAAAAAAACTGGTTCCCGGTTTTTATATAATCATAGTTGCATATAAAACTATGAAACCAAAAGGGCCCGGCTCCCCACCCAGGGCCAGCATGTTAAAAATTATAAAACATGCTGGCCCTGGGTGGGGGGCCGGGCCTTTTTTTTTATTCAATTTTTTTCCTGTTTTTTAAATAGAACGTTAGAAACAGTACCATGCCAAGAATATGGTTCCCCTGAAAGTTAAGAGCTCCCGTGGAGCTTGTTACACGGTTGATTTCATAGAGATATAATAGTGCCATACTTTGTAAATGTATCTGACTCCATTGACGACATAAATTAATTATCAGATAGTTAAACAATCATGAGGACCCCAGGTGGTCACGGGAAGTTTTAGTCGTATATTCTTGGCATGAACAATAAAACACAAATATGGATTATAAATCACCAGTTCTGGCAAAATTCTTACCATGGGCATAATAGAAAACCAAATAAAAACAATTAACATCTTTAATCCTTCAAATTGGTTACAATCATGCATTGATTTATCTATTAATCTACATGTCTATATCAGTTCTTTCATACATTTAAAGACAAACTGGACAGCATTGCCCTGGGATGGACACTGCACGATTTCCACATGGCGGCTTGTCACAGACTTGGTTGATACAAACAATCGTCCCTTGGTCGCATTTACAGCCAAAACATAAGTCATGGAAACCAATGTCTTCACCGTCTCGATACAAAACACCGTCTTTGTAACATCCTGTAAAAATGTATACTATGGCTGAGAAGGATTGTCACTATCATTTTATAAAGCCTCTATATATTGTTTTAGTATTGTAATTTTATTACTTGCGTTTTGAAATTACTAAGCAGGCACTGCTTTCTCGTCCGGGGCACCTGAGTGCATCCATGGTTTTTTAGTAGATTCGGGTTACTCTCTTTCTCTTTTTGTGTTTTTTTTTTTTTTTTTCTGTTGCGCTGTATGTTTGTCTTTATTCGGATTTGTAACCGTCCCTTGACTTTTGGCTCTTTTTGTTCGGTCGGGTTTCTTTGCTATTTTCCGACAACTCCAAATTTACTCAAATTAAATCCGTGATTGTGACACGAATCGGCAGTTTTTGTTACAGGTCGGTATTCTCACGAGATTCTCACAAAATACGCAAGTTTTACAAAGTGGACAACTTGATGTACACGATCGGTAGGTAAAAATTGCTGAATGTGGCGTTAAACAAGAAAAGATACAAACACCGCATCCAGCAGATTCTGGAATGCTAAACGAAACACAATAAGAAGCAAAACTATTTGTTGTTTGTGACGGTAACCACGTGATTGAACGCCTAGCAACTGATTCTAAACTGGTCTGTGTTTTTATTGTCGTCTGCTGTTACATCATTATTAATGATGTCAATAATATTTTTGTTTATTTCCAATACACAATTTATAAGTGTTTGTTAGCTTTGACATGTTTAAGTTATTTTGATGTCCCGTTTTTGCATTGTTACTAGGTTATTATAAACAACAAACGTCAAACAAAATTCCAACAACAAACACAAACAAACAAACAAACAAAATAACAGCACAAAATAAATACATATGTATATGTCAAATCGGAGGCCACAAATTACCCTACGTATTTAAGGATATGTATATTTTTCAAGCATATCCTAAGTATAGGGTGAGTTAGACGTACCTTCTGCCGCCATTGCAGTGACAACTAACAACATGTAGACAACAATACGGAGAATAGCCATTGTTTATAAAGATGTTCTGAAACTAAACAATAGTAGAAGTAGGTTACGCCTCTTTGCCGAACTTAAGAATGATTTAATTATAATTGTAGATTGGAACAGTGGGTACACGTCCGAAAATCGAATACTTAAAGTAGAGGCCCAAGTTATACAAGTTAGAGACGTTAGTTGTTTCAATATTGATATTTTTCAAAGTCATTTTAAACATATATTAATTTAATACTTGATTTGGTCAACAGCTTTTAATCAGAATTATCAGTATATCCGCGATACCTCTTAAGCTGACGTCGACAGCTAAAAGAGATCAAGCCCGATTAACTGCGAGTAGTAAGTAATGGATGCAGAACAACTATGCCCGAAGACAACTCAACCCGTCTACTTCTGAGACAACTCGACCCGTCGACAACTCGACCCGTCTACTTCTGAGACAACTCGACCCGTCGACAACTCGACCCGTCTACTTCTGAGACAACTCGACCCGTCGACAACTCGACCCGTCTACTTCTGAGACAACTCGACCCGTCGACAACTCGACCCGTCTACTTCTGAGACAACTCGGCCCGCCGTCTACTGAGACAACTCGGACCGAAGACAACTCGACCCGTCGACAACTCGACCCGTCTACTTCTGAGACAACTCGGCCCGCCGTCTACTGAGACAACTCGGACCGAAGACAACTCGACCCGTCTACTTCTGAGACAACTCGGACCGAAGACAACTCGACCCGTCTACTTCTGAGACAACTCGCCCCGTCTACTGAGACAACTCGACCCTTGGAACAATTTTATAAGAAAACAAATATTAACTTATTAAAAATATTTTAACTTTTATTTTTTATGTTTTTCATCATTCCATCAGCACTACACAATAAATAAAATTTATAACATCAATAATAAAAATCTAAAAATAACATGAAACTCCCCTTGAGCACTAAGTATTTGTTCTATTTTAAAATAGCTTTACAAATATAACATTTGTGTGAAGTGTTAATGCACATAAACAAACATTTCACTGGTCCATTAATAAGCGCACACTTTGTCAACAGTAACAGGGGTTTCTTTGCTCTTGTATCGTTCCCACAGATTAAAAAACTTTCCCCGAGTCTCTCTTGTTGTTTTTTTTTTTTTGAATGTTTGAAGCTTTCTTTCATTCACTAACTTCACCTGTATTTGTACGGCCTTTGCTTCTTTCCACAAAAGATGACGAATGACGTAAAATTGAAGGTTGGATTTCTTTGCCTTTTCTGTTGAGTCTGTGGTGCCATCCTTCGACATCGTTATTTTACGGATGCTACGACCGTACACACTCCATGTGTCTATGGACCCAATATTGCTCTGGAGCCAAGTAGATTGCACATAAGTCGTGATGGTTCAATCAGCTGTTCATTGGTTGCTATGCTGTTAAGTCTGGTATTTACAAAATATAACAAAAAATATACGGTCCGATTTGTTTTCTTCTACTATCCGAGTTGTCTTTATATACGGTCCGAGATGACTCGGGCCGAGTTGTCTTATATGCGTAAGTAATAGGGCAATTATAAATAGGTGAATACATTTTAAAACTGAAGTCAACGTAGCTAATCTGAAATCATATTTGATACTTGAAATAGTTTTTAGGTAAAGCTGCTAAACATGTTTCAAAGTTTACTCAATTAGGGATTAATACTTTTCTAAAGTAATCTACATAATTAGGAGACCTGAATAAAATGGAATTAATACAGAGAATAGCCTACTTAACACTTACTAAAAGTGGCCGATTTTCAGCTACACATAATACCTACCTGCGGATGATAAGCACAAAGAGCAGGGAAACACACAAACAAAGAACCACAATAATGTACGTAAACACTTACGATAAGCTTAAAATACATATTCTAACGTAGACCCAGTCCTAACAACAAACTTTTTGAAATATCGAAAATGTCATACCTATTTGTTTCGCTTCTGACTGTAGAACTAAACATTTTGAGGTATATCATCGTAATATACCTCATACCATTATGTCAGACAAAATTGATTATATTGTAACAGCTTGGTTCTAAATATGTACCACATTTGTATCTCCGCATACAGAATCTACTGTTAATAAAATTAATAAAACAACTAAATGGCCGTAAGAAGAAATATGAAAAATGCCAAAACATAGTAAACACGAAAACATCAACAATGCACATTTGGTCACGTAAACATATCTTCGTAGAATCTACGCGGTGTATTCATAATAATGTAGTTCCTTTTTTAGTCTTCACATTATTGTAGCTACTTGTTTGTGTAGCTACAATAATGCAGCTTCCGTTTTTAATCTTCACATTATTGTAGCTGCTAGTCACTGCAGCCACTGAGAATGTTAGACACAGTAAAGATACCAATAATCGGAATTAATGTGCAACAGCGGAAGTATGCAAGAAAAAACTGTACATCGCATAAGTGCAATAAATTTAAAATAAAAATCTTTTACTTGCTCCCCTCCCCTTTTGTTATTGTCGCGCCCTTCTCAAAGCGGCTGATAAATCTGATTGAGTTAATTTATACTAAAAAGTCCGACAAATTACACAGATTTGTTAAAATCTAGTTTGAGATTGCTACGGCCGTACAGACTCCATGTGGACCCAACAGTACTCTAGAGCCAAAATAATTGCATAATGATTTGCAGCTGTTCTGTTTTTGTTCTGTGTTTAAGTCTGTCGAAGGCGGCGGGTATTTACAAAATATAACGAAAAATATACGGTTCGATATGTCTTATTGTACGGTCCGAGTTGTCTTATTGTACGGTCCGAGTTGTCTTCTTGTACGATCAGAGTTGTCTTTATATAATGTCCGAGATGACTCGGGTGGAGTTGTCTTATATTCGTAAGTAATAGGGCAATTATATACAGGTGAATACATTTTAAAACTGAAGTCAACGTAGCTTATCTGAAATCATATTTGATACTTGAAATAGTTCTTTAGGTAAAGCTGCTATACATGTTTGAAAGTTTACTCAATTAGGGATTAATACTTTCTAAAATAATCTAAATAATTAGGAGACCTGAATAAAATGGAATTAATACAGAGAAAAACATACTTAACACTTACTAAAAATGGCAGATTTTCAGCTACACATAATACCTACCTGCGGATGATAAGCACAAAGAGCAGGGAAACACACAAACGAAGAACAACGTAAACAATTACGATAAGCTTAAAGTACATATTCCAATGTAGACCTAGCACTAAACAAGAAGCTTTTTCAAAAATATCATACCTATTGGTTCCGCTTCTAAATGTGAAACATGGAAATTTTGAGGCATATTCTCGTAATATATACCACATACCATTATGTCAGACAAAATTAATTATATTGTAACAGCTTGGTTCTAAATATGTACCACATTTGTATCTCCGCATACAGAATCTACTGTTAATAAAATTAATAAAACAACCAAATGGCCGTAAGAAGAAATATGAAAAATGTCAAAACATAGTAAACACGAAAACATCAACAATGCACATTTTGTCACGTAAACATACATGCGTAGAATCTAGACGGTGTATTTACAATAATGTATTTCCTTTTTTAACTTTGCATTATTGTATCTACTTGTTTGTGTAGCTACAATAATGCAGCTTCCTTTTTTAGTCTTCAAATTATTGTATCTACTTGTTTGTGTAGCTACAATAATGCAGCTTCCGTTTTTAATCTTCACATTATTGTAGCTACTAGTCACTGCAGTCACTGAGGATGTTCATAAAACATAGAAGACACAGTAAAGATACCAATAATCGGAATTAATGTGCAACAGCGGAAGTATGCAAGAAAAAAACTGTACATCACATAAATGCAATAAATTTAAAATAAAAATCTTTTACTTGCTCTCCTCCCCTTTGGTTATTGTCACGCCCTTCTCGAAGCGGCTGATAAATCTGATTGAGTTAATTTATACCAAAACGTCCGACAAATTACACAGATTTGTTAAAATCTAGTTTGAGATTGCTACGGCCGTACAGACTCCATGTGGACCCAACAGTACTCTAGAGCCAAAATAATATCATGATGATTTGCAGCTGTTCTGTGGTTGCTCTGTGTTTAAGTCTGTCGAAGGCGGCGGGTATTTACAAAATATAACACAAAATATACGGTCCGAGTTGTCTTATTGTACGGTCCGAGTTGTCTTCTTCTACGATCAGAGTTGTCTTTATATACTGTCCGAGATGACTCGGGTGGAGTTGTCTTATATTCGTAAGTAATAGGGCAATTATATATAGGTGAATACATTTTAAAACTGAAGTCAACGTAGCTTATCTGAAATCATATTTGATACTTGAAATAGTTCTTTAGGTAAAGCTGCTATACATGTTTGAAAGTTTACTCAATTAGGGATTAACACTGTAAAATAATCACTGCAGCCACTGAGAATGTTAATAAAACACAGAAGAAACAGTAAAGATACCAATAATCGGAATTAACGTGCAACAGCGACAGTATACAAGACAAAAACTGTACATCACATAAATGCAATCAAATTAAAATAAAAATCTTTTACTTCCTCCCCTCCCCTTTTATTATTGTCACGCCTATCACAAAGCGGCTGATAAATCTGATTGAGTTAATTTCTGCTAAAAGTTCCGACAAATTACACAAATTTGTTAACATGTGGTTAGAAGATCATTTAGATAGAAAACGACGTAAATAAAAACACTTTGTTTAGGGGTGGATCTACGTACCAAATCATGATATGTGATTTGTCAAAATATCTGTGTTTAATTTTGTATATTATTCTTAGTTTTTTATGGTCAGTGAGTTTTCTATTTCGTACATAGTTGCATTATATTACACCGAACTTTTATGAATGGTTTCTAGTTTAATATTATTAAGGTCGGCCTGTCTTGTTGTTGAACACATTGTTATCCGGCACAGAATTCTTTTAAAGGCCTATCCTTAAACGTTGCATCCTTGGATTAGGCTGTGGAAAAGTAGACTTCAATTAAAATACACGGAAATAGTCGGTAAATATCAATTTATTTGTACAATATTTTGTAGCAAATATAATTTCTGACGAGTAAATTATGGTTTTATTCTTTTATTATGTAGTTAAGCTGCACAAATTTGTATTTTACTATTGAAAAAGGGAATAAATAGGAAAACTGGACGCTTATCGAGGAAAGACAAAGAGGCGTGTTGTGTACATAGCCGATCACTCATAAAAAGATGTTATTTAATCATAACGATATTGTTACTACATTTATTAGAAGTTATAATAAATGTAGGACAATACAATTACAAATTAGTACAGCTTAGTAAACCGTTTAACCACCCTTTACTGAAATAAAAGAATAGAAATGCAGGTGACACGTGTAGAGATGTTTATCTCGTCATTCAATTGTATTGTTTATTTATAGTTCTTGAAATATTTAGTGATATAACATATATAGTTATTTACAAGTAAACACGTTGAAGATCAAAGTCATCTCTCTGGTGTTTTCATCGTATCGTTACGAGATAAACGAGTTTTTGTAGCCTTTTGATCCTAAGCAATACCAATATTATTAATTGAATCAGAGCTATTTTAAATGGCAAAAGCAATTTACAAAATTTCCCAGAGGCAGACATACTATCGAATTAACTATATCGTTTTCGCGCCTTTAATTTGTGTAAAGCACGGGATAGTCACACCAGTATTAGGTTCGATGGCAGTAAAATCTGTCGTTGCATTGCCTAAAGATAACTTGTCGAAAATTAAACGTGTAGTGGAATAATCCCTTGGGAATATTTTGTGGGTATATATTTTTTAAAAAGTCAGAAAGAGTCACAATTCCCGAGAAGTTATATCGAAAACACCCAGAGCCTCAACATAATAAAAAAAACATTTGAATGCAGCTGACGTTTTCCCGATTTGAACAAATGCAATTATTATAAAGCTTCTAGCATGACATTTGATGACTACTTAACACGTTGAATGCATTGTGTGTACATAAATGTGATACACAATAAGAACGGGAACGTATTTCTTTGCTCATATGTTCACAGAAACTAAATTAAAAGAAATAATAGAAACAACGAAACGCTGTAATATACATCATTTTTAAGCTTACACATAGAAAAGAATGGTCATCACAGCACAAGAGTCTACGACAAACTAGACGATTTTAATTTTAAATTATAAATTTTTCTCACTTTTGCAGAAATATTCTAGCGTCTCCTTCATACTATGCCTATTTTTCTCAAGTGACCAGGTATGCAAGAGTTTGTAGTGAGTATAATGATTTTGCAAATGTCATAAATTTTTTCGGTACAGAATTTTAAACCAATGTTACAAGAAAAAACGACTCGTTTGACTATAGATACCATTACTTTATATTAAAATATAGGTGTTAAAGTTTGATTACAAATAATTTTCCCAGTTGTTGAGTTCAGTACATAGTCATTGTGATGGGATGATTATTGGGTACACTTATTTCTGAATACTGCTTTATGATTCCAACAATTTTCATCAAAACTCCAACTCACCTACTACCGTAAATGGAAGCGGGTGGTTTGGCTTGCCATAAAACCTGGTTTAACCCACCATTTTGTTTGAAATGTACATAACCAGGACCATTTGTGTAGTTGCTATATTTTGGTTGTATGTTTGCAAGTTTGCTGGTTTCATGAACTTTGATTTGTGGATTTTCTTTTTTGTTAGTTTTTTTTAGTTATTACCTTCATTTCAGCCTGTCAACATTTCAATATGACTTTATGGAATTTGCAAGTTTCAGTATTTAACTTTACGCACTCGTCTAGATATTCACTATGATATTTTCAGTCTCGATATTCTAAAGTATGCAATTATTATTCAATATGTAAACGGGGCTTGCATTATTATGACAAGGAAATTAAAGTCGTCTCGTTTGTCAAATAACAAGTCACCAACTTGATTTGTTCAATGAAAACATAACATCTTTATCGCGAAAGGCTGATATGCAACGATTGTTGCAGTTATGATATATCGTCGTAAAAGATCTTGAATTAATCAGCTTCCTACAAATGTCAAACGTTGCTGACGGGTAGGGAACCATTGCTTTGCCAACTGTTTCGTCAGAAATTTTATGATGATATCCTTATATTTTCTTATATTGTTGTAGGAATAACGAAGTACTTTTTTGTCATTCTACATTTTGTATAGAAACAATAATAAATCAATCCTTCAACACAAATTTAATAGTATATAGATAACAGTATTCACCTTTCTATAGTATGAAGAAATTAAAGGCTCCATCTATTAAATAAATGTATCGAAAAGGATATTTTTAGAATTCTAAAAGATTCTTTGATATTTTGTTAATATATGCCACTTTTTATACTTGTTAGTTTCAAAGCATGTATGAGGCAAATTTTTAAAGATGTTAAAATCAATGTATTTGTTTATAGGAATAAATGTTATAGAACACTTCGGAGATACCATATATGGACACTTGCAGTTTTGATATCAAGTAGAGATTAGAAAAACCCAATTAGTCACTTTCGCCAAAAATTCGTCACTTAGTGTGACTACAACAGATTCTTGGTTGTTAGGAGCCTTCGAGAGCGCTGTAAGCATATAAGGTTACCGACTAAATTGTGAGGAGTCGGACCAGAAAAGCAGCTTTTGGTTGTTTCTGAATGCTAATTGTCATCCATTTCTGTGTACTGTTTCATGTGATCTTCTGTGATCATGCTTGTATAATGAAATCTATATGTTTAAAATAAATAAGCAATGAGAACATAGTTCCTACAAATAAGGACGATTGCATACAAATATCATAATATTGGAAGAAAATAAGCAAAGGAAACCGACCGAAAATCAAGAGCCGAAAGTCCAGTGACAATTACAAATCCGGATATAGACAAACATATACAACGCAAAACAAAAACCTAAACCACAAAAACAGAGTGAGAGACACCTTCAGTTTGTCAGAATTGATTGTCAACTGCTTTCATTTGGAGAAAAAAAAATGTATCCAAGCTAGTAGTCTTTTACTCGCGATAGTTTGACTCATGCATCGTACGTAGATAAGAATGTGAAATAATAGGGACCAATGGATCTTAAAAAATATTATTATTTTAGACTTCTGATTTATGATGTTTTCTGGATTGAAAACATTTGATATTTGCACGCAATAGTTACTTCTAACATAGGTAACAAACTGAACTATTTGTGGTTATTATTTTATTTTTAATGCGCAATTTTTTTAAAAACCGGAAATAGATTTGTTTGCAAAAGTAAATCGATTGAGTGTCGTTATTACAAACTAAGCTTCTTCGCTCATCTGTTTTCCAGTAAATGCACCTTTCACGACATATACCACACGCCGAAGACTACATTCCAGATTGTAGACAAGTTTTAGTTTTACAGTCCAAAACCTTACGATAATAAGATTTGGTGTGTGTTCGAATTGACATTGAAATGTGGATTAATAAGTAAAGAGAGATATCTTGGAAGTCTTGATTTTAAAAAAATTGCTTGATAGTTGAACTTGTTATTTGAATATTTCTAGTGTCTAGTGCATTTCAACGACATTTATTGTAAACAAAGTTTTCGGTTATTATTCTTATAATAACATCATCATTCGTTATTGTTTGACATTTATAAATATTATGTTTATTGGTATTTTGTGCACGAACAAGGTATGGAAATTTTAATTTTCTACAACTTTAAGCACAATAACAAAGGGAAAATATTCTTTACGTAAATGCCAAGATCTTTACTTTCTCATATCTCCTTGAACAACTCAATAATACATTGGAAGGGTAAATCGATAGTTACGTACGTTAACGCAACAACAGAACCTTATTATTTTATTGCATATTGCACTTAAATACGAAATAAAAACAGTTAACTGACAGATATTCTCGTTCTGTAATCCATCAGAACGGAGTAATGATCCACTAAAATTAAGAGCATAGCTACATGAGAATGCATGCAATTTTAATTTCTTTGCTGACATACTAAGAGAAAACCTTTTTAGATTGATATAAACATATTGAAAGCTATGAGCGAAGGATTAACTTAAATTGATACAACAAAAAAGGAGGAGAAAAGTAAAAACTAAATAAATAAATAAATAAATACATACATACATACATACATAAAAACGACACATATTCTGACATGTATTCTGACAGCACATGTTCACAAATGTCATTTAATATATTTAAATTAACAAAACACTTTCGGTGTAATCCACTAAGACGGGACGACACACGTTAATTCTAATCTTTTTGCTTGACCGAACACACTAAATCTTAGAGTCATAACGTAAAATGCTCAAAAATTACGTTCAATATTATCTAATCAAGCGGTGATCAAATTGACAAACAGAGTCAATCTCATACAATTAAACAAGAAAATATTCAAAAGTAGACCAAACACGTATTTTCGTATGATCTTATAGCTTTAAGGTACTCGTAGATTTACAAACTCACCGAGTTTGATCCACGCATGTCCATGTTTACTCATTTATCCACTCTATTTTAGGTAGTAGGTGAATGAATAAATAACCAGAATTCAATGCGGAACAAGAAAATCGCGTATCACGTATATTTGTTTGTAATAAAAGTGAAATTTAGAAAAGATGGGGTTGTGATCAAAACGAGCTTAAAAAGAGTAAAATTAGCAAAGGCAGAGGATAATCGGACTGAAAACAACACTGGGTGCTTAGCCACATGTAAATAGACCCCTCCAACCAACACTGTGTGCTAAGCTACATGTAAGTAGCCTCTCCATCCAACACTGTGTGCTAAGCTACCTATATGTAGCCCCACCAACCAACACTGCTTAGCTACATGTAAGTAGCCCTTCCAAACTACACTGTGGGCAAAGCTACATGTAAATAGCCCCCTCCAACTAAAACTGTGTGCTTAGCTTGTAACATATAGCGAATTCACCACTTTAAGCAATTTTAAGCTATTTCATGTCGTCCACTTTACATTGACGGTAAAAGTAGTAAAACCGGATGAAAACCTTCAACCTTTGACAGGATATCATGCCTTCCATATACATTAAGTAAGAGTCAAGCCAGCCTTGGCCGCAGTAATTAAGGTTCCAACTCCCAACTTCAGTGTTGACAAGGACGCGATCAAGAGGTGATAACCTTAACCACTCGTGACACCAAAGGTTCACTTTGGTTAAAAAAAAATAATTGCAAGAAAACATAGTAAGAAATCCATAGGAGAACTAGACCGGAAAGTCCAGGGAAATTACAAATCCGCATTATGAGAAAAATATACAATTTGAGTAACCCGAACCTAATTAAAACCTTGAGTGCACTCAGGTGCTTCGTACAGAAGGCAGTGCATGACTCTTAGACACCCTTCAAGTTACTCATTGTCATGCTTAGAAAAAATCCAGGAATAAGAAAGATTACCTGTGACTCAGCGCACATAAAACCTCTGCTGATATCATAGTAGTCAACAGCAGTCCCCTGTTAACATAAGCATTTCTAAACTATATGTCAGTTTTATTTCATTAAATTGTTTTTGCAATGACATGATCAATACGAATAATTAAAAAAACTGCATGTAGCACCACGAATGATAAGGAAAAAAACCAAGAATAAATAATGATGAAGGGATCGCTAATCTTGACAGAAATACACAGATGATGAGAAAAGAAAAAAAGTTCATTGTGCCACCTTCTTAAGAATTGACTTTATACGATAACGCCTTGGCTTACATAAAGCTAAAAAAACTTAACATGCACCAAAAAATCAAAAGCTGCAGGAAACTTATAGTAATATCTAAATTATTAATCATTTTCTGTCTGACTTTACTGAAATAGTGAAAGCTTAAGTAAAACTGTGTCCTGATAAAAGGAGCACCCTTGGTACAGATTGGAATGCTGCTCGTGACGAATCCTTGCAGTTATACACAAATAATATATGTTTTTTGTTTAGCTCGGGTTCCTCACTTTCTCTTTCATGTGTTTGTTTTGTGTTGTGTATGTTTGTCTGAATCTGGATTTGTAATGTCCTTTAATTATTCATTAAGCCGTTACTGTTCGATCTGTGTTTCGTCTGTGATCTCATGACTATATTATTCTTTTTAGTTAATTATTTTTTAGAAAGCAACTTCAATTGCTTCTGTTGTTACTACCGGTCATATCTTGTATTCTTTAACAACAAACCAAATTTGTTTGTTATTTGCCGTTTTCGTAACAATATATCAAATTTTATCCAAATTACATCCTTGATGTTAAATCACAGATAGATCAACTTCTGATTTCCCAATTACATAAGATTTACCAAAAACGTGGAATTGAATTTGCTTCATGATATTGATAAATGACTATGTTTTTGATTGACATATAATTTGAATTAAATGGCTGATATGATTTCCTGTATTGATGGCATTTTGTACCGGAAACGATAGTGATTATTTAGCTAAAGTACATTTACTGGCTTGCCACGTTAAAGCATTTTAAGTATAAATTGTAAACATAAATGGTTTGCCTGTTTTTGAGGCAATATAATTTTTTTATATTTAAAAAAACATAACAGTATCACAAAAAACCGTCCGTTTAACAAATTTTAAACAAATAAGTTAATGCTGTTCTTCTACCTGTAAGAGCAAGGTTTAAATAATTAATATGTTGCCATGGACCAGCTGTTCCATCTGGACTGGCAGTTCTACAAGCTAATTAAGTTGTTAATTCAACTTGTATACTTCATAACTTTCGTTAGAAATTATTGGCGTTTTAATTTAAACATAGCTTTCACCGAGCCTTGAATATGTGTGAAGTAAATAACAAATCAACACAACACTCAAGTTACGTGCTTTGATAACATAACAGAACTGGCATCATAAAGATTTCAAATAAACCAAACTAATGTATTTCTTTAATTTACTGATAAAAGAATTAACGTTTATCATCAATATTACGTGTCTATTCCGTAACAGTTATTCGCCTATTACCATGTTGTAGCTAAATGGATTTACAAAAAGTATGTGTGTTCGATTTAAGTTCTGAGGTTGACTAAATTAAAACGTTAAACTGCAGATAGAAAGAAGTAGTATTTAGTATTTACAATTTGTGCTGAAGCTTTTTGTTTTGTTTGAATGGGAACCAACCAGAAAATTTAACGCTTAGATAAAAACATATTTTCTGAAAACATACATAACTGTGTCAATCATGATTGGAACCGTTTTGATTTAATATAATTTGAGCGGATTTCTATTTATATGATGTTACTGCATTATATTGCTGTCTTAGATATTTATAGACATATATAATATAATTCGGATACAACTGAGAGACGAGACGGAAGAATCACAGGCATGCAATGGAAAGGTTTCTATTGGGTATGCGACGAGGTAATTTGGAGACCAATGGATATCTTTCCCGCCATAATTTATCTGTATTGCATGTACAGTGTTAGAATGTTTTCTCACTAACTTACTAGGTAAACAATATGTGAAAAGACATAGCATATTAAATTTGGAGGAAAGGTACCAATAAGACATTAAATATTTATTCGGAACGGATCATTCAGGAAAGTCAAGGACAGACAATACCACTGTAAATCAAACACAGGGACAGCAACACAACAGACACACAGACAAACACCACTGTAAATCAAACACGGGGACAGCAACACAACAGACACACAGACAATAGCACTGTAAATCAAACTCGGGGGCAGCAACACAACAGACACACAGACAATAGCACTGTAAATCAAACTCGGGGGCAGCAACACACCAGACACAAAGACAATACCACTGTAAACCAAACACGGGGGCAGCAACACAACAGACACACAGACAAACACCACTGTAAATCAAACACGGGGACAGCAACACAACAGACACACAGACAATAGCACTGTAAATCAAACTCGGGGGCAGCAACACAACAGACACACAGACAATAGCACTGTAAATCAAACTCGGGGGCAGCAACACATCAGACACAAAGACAATACCACTGTAAACCAAACACGGGGACAGCAACACAACAGACACACAGACAAACACCACTGTAAATCAAACACGAGGACAGCAACACAACAGACACACAGACAAACACCACTGTAAATCAAACACGGGGACAGCAACACAACAGACACACAGACAATAGCACTGTAAATCAAACTCGGGGGCAGCAACACAACAGACACACAGACAATAGCACTGTAAATCAAACACGGGGCAGCAACACATCAGACACAAAGACAATACCACTGTAAACCAAACACGGGGACAGCAACACAACAGACACACAGACAAACACAACTGTAAATCAAACACGGGGACAGCAACACAACAGACACATAGACAATACCACTGTTAATCAAACACGGGGACAGCAACACAACAGACACACAGACAAACACCATTGTTAATCAAACACGGGGACAGCAACACAACAGACACACAGACAAACACCACTGATAATCAAACCACGGGGACAGCAGCACAACAGACACACAGATAAACACCACAAACACCAAAAGCTCGAACCCACTAAAAACGATTCCTAGTTCAAGTGCTCCATTAGGGTAAGCAAATCCTGCTCCACGCATGAGAAAGATCTTTTAAAAGGAACAAAAGTTATCCATCATTAAACGGACTTAAAATCATTAGCAGTTAAAAGCATACTGTCTTGCACATTGTGCCATGTAGACGTTGTCAACTTTTCTTAGAACCAGTAAACATAAAAACGTGTAATATTTATATGAATTACTAATAATTAGACTAATAGACAATAGGCAATTAGTCCTTGTAAAATAATTATATTTACTGCATTTTTAAATTGCAAAAAAACCAAAAATAATGTTTGCAGATTTGTTTTGTACTTTGTCATGTAAGATATCATTTCATAAAGTTACAGGAAATTATGTTATCAGCTTATTAGAAATAGAGTGATGGAGTATATTATCTTTTCTAAAACATGATAGAAAACGTAACCTTTTTTGTTCGTGAAAAATAAAAGACGTATTGACCACGATAGCTTAATATGAATTAAACATGGTATACCAACGGATAAGGAAAACAGTTATTTCCACTGATAAGTACCATTTTAATTTGCAGCATTTGATTAAATAATTCAAAATACGTTATAGTAAGCTTGCAAAGAAATAGAATAAACATATATGTGATTGAACTAGAAGAAAATGTTGTAAACCATAATTAAAATTCTATCCTCCATATATGTGCCCCGTTAATCAATGAGAGGTTCAACTAACGGCCATTGCCTCAAGCAAGTTATCAAACTTCCGATAATGTCAAACTAGTAAATACACAAAATATAATACTCTCACCCCGCTTCTAATCCAATTTCCGGCATGTTCAATCAGAGTTGTGAGTTATCACGTATAGTGTTTCTAAACCAGCTAATCGGACATTCATATATAAACATTTTCTCAATCAAATTGTCATTAAAAGGAAATAAAACGAATAAAAGTGTTCCTCCTGAAGACTTATAGGCGTCATGTTTGTGAATCTTTGTCAGAAAAACATTCCAAATATATCTTGCTTTTAAATAAACCTTGTCCAAGAAGTTTGAAGATGTTAAAATATACATTTAAGCTTACATCATAAACTAGTTTAATTTAGGAGAGGAAATGGAAAAGTTATAAATGACCATTGTAGACAGAACCTATAAATCGTCAAGAGAATACTTGTTAAATTACACGTGTTAAATTGTAAATCATTATAATAAACCAGAATTAACAATAAATTGTCTTTACAGTTCTTTAGTTCTTTGATTTATTTAACATATTATTGCGTCATTTCTAGCTGTGTTATTACAGTGTTATGATCATTATATCTTACTTGTATCTTTATTGTGGATTGTATCTTAAATAGTATGTGTTTCACTCCCTAATTGTGGGTATCTTCTCTTACAAATGAAATGGCGTGTCTACGTGGCAGTAGCAAACTCTGTTTCTAAACACATTGTAAGTTCCATTTTTTATAAAACCTTATTTCGAATTGTATTCGATCCTATTTTTATGTCATGCATCTGTGTATTCATATTGCCATGCAGTGTTTTTGTATGTTCTGTCATTACTTCAAATATTTAATTCTAGTTTTATAATTTTTTAAATATTTTTTCACCGTTCAATTTTTACAGTACAAATATAAAATATTAACACTGTTTTATTTCGTCTCCGAAAGTCGATTTAATCATGCTGGACTGCCAGTATAAGTTCACTTATAACTTAAATACTGGCTTTGAAGAAGACGAGCTTCAAGTGCCAATTTTGAATAGTGATTCGTTTGTGTTGCACTTTCTTTTTCTGCATCAACTGAGTAAAAGTAGACTTAAATAATATATAAGAATAGAATTATAAATAACAATGACAATAAGTATTATTGCATCCCAAGCAATAGATAAAGGTTCAAATTCTCAAACTGATGTTTTAGCAGATCAAGTAAACAAAGGAAATTGAACCTAATGTAAGCGAACATGTAATCAGCCTATAATAATAATAATAACATTATTATTATTTAGTTTATTTACTTGCTTTATATTTTTGATTACATTGTTTGACTCGATATGTTTACTTATTTTATTGGCTTGTAAACAAAAATGACGGTTAGTCCTTATAAGATCGACAAAGAAATGGAAATAAATGTTATAGTCAAAGCACTCTCTTGCAAAGAGAACATAACTGGTTCCCAGGAATAACCTCTGTCACGTGTCGGCCCTATTTACTCCATGCGAGCTATATTTTTCGTCTGCCTGTGATGTTTGTTAAAAAACCCGATGTTTGTAAAAACATGCACGAGATTTTGCTTCTATTTATATAGTCTATTTATCCACAATCGCGTCAAACAAAGGTGTGGCAGAGGTAATTGTGGTTGACATAGGCTACCTATAATCCTTTGCGTGGAAATTGCAATCACGATACCAGACTAATAAAATTTACACCATCTTCGTCGTTTGTTTTGACTTCATCGCTATTTATTATACGTCTTTATAAGACGATGCGTTGGTCTGAAGTTTTGCATTTACAACTTTATTGCAGTAAGTCTGTGAGGTATAACCACTGAGTCAATGCCTCTGATGCTGGAGTAAGTCTGTGCGGTATAACCATTGAGTTAATGCTTCTGATGCTGGAGTAGAGTAAGTCTGTGCGGTATACCCACTGAGTTAATGCTTCTGATTTTGGAGTAAGTCTGTGAGGTATAACCACTGAGTTAATGCTTCTGATGTTGGAGTAGAGTAAGTCTGTAAGGTATAACCACTGAGTTAATGCTTCTGATGTTAGAGTGGAGTAAGTCTGTAAGGTATAACCACTGATTCAATGCCTCTGATATTGGAGCAAGTCTGTGCGGTATAACCACTGAGTTAATGTTTCTGATGCTGGAGTAGAGTAAGTCTGTGCGGTATAACCACTGAGTCAATGCCTCTGATGCTGGAGTAAGTCTGTGCGGTAAAACCACTGATTCAATGCCTCTGATATTGGAGCAACTCTGTGCGGTATAACCACTGAGTCAATGCCTCTGATGTTGGAGCAAGTCTGTGAGGTGTAACCACTGAGTTAATGCTTCTGATGTTGGAGTAAATCTGTGCGGTATAACCACTGAGTTAATGCTTCTGATGTTGGAGTAGAGTAAGTCTGTGCAGTATAACCACTGAGTCAATGCCTCTGATGCTGGAGTAAGTCTGTGCGGTATAACCATTGAGTTAATGCTTCTGATGTTAGAGTAGAGTAAGTCTGTGCGGTATACCCACTGAGTTAATGCTTCTGATGTTGGAGTAAGTCTGTGCGGTATAACCACAGAGTTAATGCTTCTGATGTTGGAGTAGAGTAAGTCTGTAAGGAATAACCACTGAGTTAATGCTTCTGATGTTGGAGTGGAGTAAGTCTGTAAGGTATAACCACTGATTTAATGCTTCCGATTTTGGAGTAAGTCTGTAAGGTATAACCACTGAGGTAATGCTTCTGATGTTGGAGTAAGTCTGTGAGTTATAACCACTGAGGTAATGCTTCTGATGTTGGAGTAAGTCTGTGAGTTATAACCACTGAGGTAATGCTTCTGATCTTGGAGTAGAGTAAGTCTGTAAGGTATAACCACTGCGTTAATGCTTCTGATGTTGGAGTGGAGTAAGTTTGTGCAGTATAACCACTGAGTCAATGCCTCTGATGCTGGAGTAAGTCTGTGAGTTATAACCACTGAGTTAATGCTTCTGATGTTGGAGTAGAGTAAGTCTGTGCAGTATAACCACTGAGTCAATGCCTCTGATGCTGGAGTAAGTCTGTGAGTTATAACCACTGAGTTAATGCTTCTGATGTTGGAGTAGAGTAAGTCTGTGCGGCATAACCACTGAGTTAATGCTTCTGATGTTGGAGTGGAGTAAGTTTGTGCAGCATAACCACTGAGTTAATGCTTCTGATGTTGGAGTAAGTCTGTGCGGCATAACCACTGAGTTAATGCTTCTGATGTTGGAGTAAGTCTGTGAGGAATAACCACTGAGTTAATGCTTCTGATGTTGGAGTAAGTCTGTGAGTTATAACCACTGAGGTAATGCTTCTGATGTTGGAGTAAATCTGTAAGGTATAACCACTGAGTTAATGCTTCTGATGTTGGAGTAGAGTAAGTCTGTGAGGTATAACCACTGAGTTAATGCTTCTGATGTTGGAGTAGAGTAAGTCTGTGCGGCATAACCACTGAGTTAATGCTTCTGATGCTGGAGTAGAGTAAGTCTGTGCGGCATAACCACTGAGTTAATGCTTCTGATGTTGGAGTAGAGTAAGTCTGTGAGGAATAACCACTGAGTTAATGCTTCTGATGTTGGAGTAGAGTAAGTCTGTGCGGTTTAACCACTGAGTCAATGCCTCTGATGCTGGAGTAAGTCTGTGCGGTATAACCACTGAGTTAATGCTTCTGATGTTGGAGTAGAGTAAGTCTGCGGCATAACCACTGAGTTAATGCTTCTGATGTTGGAGTAGAGTAAGTCTGTGCGGTATAACCACTGAGTCAATGCCTCTGATGCTGGAGTAAGTCTGTGCGGTATAACCACTGAGTTAATGCTTCTGATGTTGGAGTGGAGTAAGTTTGTGCAGCATAACCACTGAGTTAATGTTTCTGATGTTGGAGTAAGTCTGTGCGGCATAACCACTGAGTTAATGCTTCTGATGTTGGGGTAAGTCTGTGAGGAATAACCACTGAGTTAATGCTTCTGATGTTGGAGTAAGTCTGTGAGTTATAACCACTGAGGTAATGCTTCTGATGTTGGAGTAAATCTGTAAGGTATAACCACTGAGTTAATGCTTCTGATGTTGTAGTAGAGTAAGTCTGTGCGGCATAACCACTGAGTTAATGCTTCTGATGTTGGAGTAGAGTAAGTCTGTGCGGTATAACCACTGAGTCAATGCCTCTGATGCTGGAGTAAGTCTGTGCGGTATAACCACTGAGTCAATGCCTCTGATGCTGGAGTAAGTCTGTGCGGTATAACCACTGAGTTAATGCTTCTGATGTTGGAGTAGAGTAAGTCTGTGCGGCATAACCACTGAGTTAATGCTTCTGATGTTGGAGTAGAGTAAGTCTGTGCGGTATAACCACTGAGTCAATGCCTCTGATGCTGGAGTAAGTCTGTGCGGTATAACCACTGTGTTAATGCTTCTGATGTTAGAGTAGAGTAAGTCTGTGCGGCATAACCACTGAGTTAATGCTTCTGATGTTGGAGTAGAGTAAGTCTGTGCGGCATAACCACTGAGTTAATGCTTCTGATGTTGGAGTAGAGTAAGTCTGTGAGGAATAACCACTGAGTTAATGCTTCTGATGCTGGAGTAGAGTAAGTCTGTGAGGAATAACCACTGAGTTAATGCTTCTGATGTTGGAGTAGAGTAAGTCTGTGCGGCATAACCACTGAGTTAATGCTTCTGATGTTGGAGTAGAGTAAGTCTGTGTGGTATAACCACTGAGTCAATGCCTCTGATGCTGGAGTAAGTCTGTGCGGTATAACCACTGAGTTAATGCTTCTGATGTTGGAGTAGAGTAAGTCTGTGCGGCATAACCACTGAGTTAATGCTTCTGATGTTGGAGTAGAGTAAGTCTGTGCGGTATAACCAATGAGTCAATGCCTCTGATGCTGGAGTAAGTCTGTGCGGTATAACCACTGAGTTAATGCTTCTGATGTTGGAGTAAATCTGTGCGGTATAACCATTGAGTTAATGCTTCTGATGTTGGAGTAGAGTAAGTCTGTGCGGTATAACCACTGAGTCAGTGCCTCTGATGTTCGAGTAAGTCTGCGAGGTATAACCACTGAGTTAATGCTTCTGATGTTGGAGTAAGTCTGGGAGGTATAACCACTGAGTAAATGCTTCTGATGTTGGAGTAAGTCTGGGAGGTATTAGCCCTGATTTATTGCTTTTGATGTTGGAATAGAGTAAGTTTGTGCGGTATAAGCACTGAGTTAATGCTTCTGATGTTGGAGTAAGTCTGTGAGGTATCACCAGCCAAGTAGTCACGCTTTGGTTACAACTGCTGTGTTAATGACTCTAATGTTGGAGTAAATCTTTGAAGTATCACCATCCAAGTAGTCACGCTTTGGTTACTACTGCTGGGTCAATGACTCTAATGTTGAAGTAAATCTTTGAGGTATCACCAGCCAAGTAGTCACGCTTTGGTTACAACTGCTGGGTCAATGACTCTAATGTTGGAGTAAATCTTTGAAGTTTCACCAACCAAGTAGTCACGCCTTGGTTACAACTGCTGGGTCAATGACTCTAATGTTGGAGTAAATCTTTGAAGTATAACCAGCCAAGTAGTCACGTTTTGGTTACAACTGCTGGATCAATAAATCTAATGTTGAAGTAAATCTTTGAAGCATCACCGGCCAAGTAGTCACGCTTTGGTTACAACTGCTGGGTCAATGACTCTAACGTTGAAGTAAATCTTTGAGGTATCACCAGCCAAGTAGTCACGCTTTGGTTACAACTGCTGGGTCAATGACTCTAATGTTGGAGTAAATCTTTGAAGCATCACCAGCCAAGTAGTCACGCTTTGGTTACAACTGCTAGGTCAATGACTCTAATAATGTTGGAGTAAATCTTTGAAGTATCACCAGCCAAGTAGTCACGCTTTAGTTTCAACTGCTGGGTCAATGACTCTTAATGTTGAAGTAAATCTTTGAGGTAACACCAGCCAAGTAGTCACGCCTTGGTTACAACTGCTGGGTCAATGCCTCTAATGTTGCAGTAAATCTTTGAGGTATCACCAGCCAAGTAGTCACGCTTTGGTTACAACTGCTGGGTCAATGCCTCTAATGTTGCAGTAAATCTTTGAGGTAACACCAGCCAAGTAGTCACGCTTTAGTTTCAACTGCTGGGTCAATGACTCTTAATGTTGAAGTAAATCTTTGAGGTAACACCAGCCAAGTAGTCACGCCTTGGTTACAACTGCTGGGCCAATGACTCTAATGTTGGAGTAAATCTTTGAAGTATCATCAGCCAAGTAGTCACGCCTTGGTTACAACTGTTGGGTCAATGACTCTAATGTTGAAGTAAATCTTTGAGGTAACACCAGCCAAATAGTCACACATGGGCACTGATACGAAAGATCATTGATCCATTAATTGATAATGATATTTAAATTCTAAGATATTTCTATGGTGAAGATGGCCTTAGCTCATTTGGTTTACCTAATAACTATTGTGATATAATTCTTTTACTTTTTAATTATTTTGATTTAAAAACAATTCTTGTTTGTGCATCACTGATCAGTCTTAATTAAAAGGAATGCGTCGAAACTTTGGCAAATAGGCATTGTCTTGAAGACATATTGTCTCTTGCGGTGTCTGTTAGAACATATCGTTATAGTTATGTTTCTTATCAATGCAAGCTCTTCAAACTTATTTTTACAGATCTTTCAAGTGAGGTTACCCAAGCCTGTGCTTTTCATTTTTACTCCAAGATTGTGTATTTTCCCTTTTAAATATTTCATGCATTCAACTTGACACAAGGTGTATGAACTCGTGTATGAAAGTCTATTTACATAATCTTCCAATTCTGCATTAATTGTAAGTGGTGTTAATAACAGGAGAAATGTCTAATTCATTGGCAAAAAGCAGCAAAAATCCTACGTTCCATTGATTTTGTTTAACACTGTACATTTTAAGCTAGTCATGCATGTATTACTTTTATAATTTAATAATTAAGCGTTGTAAAGCTTTGTGAAATGACACACGCCTGCTCCCATAATAACACTCTATAACCATCATTTAACGTGATAAAAATAACCAGTAACGAATCATTAATTCCCGAATATAAATGTTAATTCATACCGCAGGTTGTCGTAAACTCTGTGCTTTTTAATTAAAGATGAACAACCAGAATAGCAACCGATTTTTTAAAGCTACAACGAAGAAGTTATAGTAGCAAATGGGGTTAAAGGTTAGGATTTGAAGCATTTATTGCAATGTTTAACGGTGTCCTGAATATTATATTTTATTTAAAATGTATTTCGCCAGTTCTACTCAGTTGGGTGTAAAACATGACCATTTGAAACATGGAAACGTTTCCATTCCGCTATTAGTTTTCCTTAATCCTAAACATCAGCACTCTTATCTATTGATTTCCGGACGGTGATCGGTAATGGATCAATAAATTGTTTTGGAAAGTTTTTGAAAAAATATTTGCAATGTTTTGTTTTGTATGTTTACCACAAAAATTGTCAGTCAAATTTTACAGTCACATTTACTTTGACGTCACCAACACAACGTCACCAATGGAATGTAAAAGCACTGTAGGGTTGCTCTGAATTAAGAAAGTAAAGAGCCATAAAAAATGCGCGATGCTCGCATTTAGGCTGCGCCTATATTCATAATATTTGGCAAGGGTATACAAAGATAAAGGTCAATAAATGCTTTACGGAGATACATTGAAGAATTAGACCGTTTACTTTATAAGTTGTATTTTATTATAAGTATGTTACCATGCCATTGAAGAAATGTAATTTGTATTAAGCGTAGTTATTGAAAAAGTTGACTGTTTACTTGGGTTTATTTCTGTAGAAATTAAAATTGTTTCCGCGGAAAACAAGAAAGTTTTCATATATTTATTTCTTGTCTTAGCTATTTGCAGCACTTTTTCTGCTTTATCTTGGTGTAAAGTGTTTGATAAGGGAGGACGAAGGATTACCCATGGAAACATTCCAACTTACTGAGGGAAACTTGTCAGTTCTGGTTGAAGTCGAATCCAATTCGCCCAAGTCTCAAATTTGCGACTTTAGTGTTGAAAAGGCTGGTGAAATTGCTTTTACTTCAATTTACTATGTGTGTGAAATACATTATGCTTTACGTAAAATAAACACTATGTTAGATACGTACATTACACAGGTGATCGCGCACAATATTTTAACATCATCAACAGTAATGCAGTTTCCTACTGATCATGTGTTACGTAATAATATTTAGCTGAGTGCATTCAGTTGCATGAAGTCAGTAACATTATTTGCCTCACAAGCAACTGTTAAGTACTGCGGTGAGAAATTCCGAATTAGAAATATAATCTATTAATTAATAAATTAAAGAAGGATTACTTTGTTTTGTCGATAAACACCTATCATAAATATGATAGGTGATTTTCGTTTCGCTCATATCAACTCCAAAACATGCGGGCAGAGTGTACTCATCTCTATTCTTAAATGACAATGATTGCCAGTTTAATACCGCGCATCGGAGAAAGGGAGGGAGTTTCTCCGGGTTCTCCGAGTTCTCCGGCTTCCTCTCCTCTAACAACTAGACGCCATGATATAGCTGAAAAATTGCTAAGAGTGGTGTTAAACACGATTCAAATATACAAACAACGAAGTCATGCAGCACATAATGATAAGACTATATGTATTGCTTAAAATAATTGTACACATAACACTCTGTTCATGATTTTGTCGTTTGAGATCTTATGTCTATACTACTAGATTAATTACTCGAAATTAATTATATTTTTGTTTGTTTGTTTGATTGGAGTTTAACGCCACTTTCAGCAATTTTTCACCTATAGCATGGCGTCTAGTTTTTATTGGGAGAGGAAGCCGGAGTACCAGGAGAAAACTCCCGACCTACGCTGGGAAAACTGGCAATCCTTGTCAATTAGGATTGGAGTCGAGTTCACCCTGCATGCAGTGAGAATTGAACCCGCAACCTCAGTGTTGACAGACCACGTGATCAATAGTAGACGAACTACCTTAACCACTCGGTCACCGAGGCCCCTTACTCGAAATTAATATTTAAAACTTATTTGTCATGACTGGTATTGTAAAGGGGTATCATTTTCATATGTATATGCATGCCTATGCAAATAAAAAATAGGAAATGTTAGGTATTATTTTACTGATTGCAACGATATGGACATTTTTCCAGAACTTATAAAGATTGAAGAAACATAGTTAGATCTTGTGAAACCTATTACATGTTCATCAAAACTGTCCATTGTTAATTACTCCAAGAATGTAAAACATATGTTTTGTTCTTAAGATAATTAAAACACTTCTACGAGTGCTTCGGGTAATATAATAATTGAATGAGTAAAACGTCATCTGGTTTTGTTTAGTCTTAATTGGTTATTTGTTTTCAATGTGCCATTGTTCTTGGGCAAAAACTGTTATTAACATCGCTTCTCTTCCAGAGTCAGCATAAGTAAGTTTGAAATCAAGTGAAAATATACATATTTTCCTATTTTAACTTAATTATTTTTATCATTAATCTTGTAGCTAGCACATTGTTCTGACGTGAACTTTAATGACTTAGTTAAATTCACATTAGCTTAAAAACAAAATACGAAAGACACATTTGCTCTGTTGTCATGTACTCACTTCTGTGCTATATACTTTAAATATTTAAGGTAACCGGCCCATAATTGACCACGTGACCATAGCTAGTGTCCCAGATGTCTATAGTTTTTCAATGGAGCAGACCTCGGTAATGTTCGGCAAACATCGGAAATACGATTTCAGTAACTAACCTTTTTGCTTAAAACTGTTACATTGACTCAAAGTAAAGCAATATATTTAATTTGTATAATTAATTTGCAATACACCAACTTAATAATGGTTTATTTCTTAGTCGAAAAATAAAAGTGAACGGTGACTTTAATTATGGGTCGGATACCTTAAAGTAGTTGTTAGATATTTTGTTTCTTAATTTACGCCACGTTTACCTTTTAACAAAGGTTTCATGGTGTCTAGCATATATACATTTATTGATAGTTGATGGCGCATCATTCGGAGAAAATAACCAATTTTTGGAAGGTTTGTTAGTATAAACGTATCGACTAGGTACATGTATCAGGGTAAAAGACAGTTTGTGGTCGCCCCCAAACTATTTCCCGAGGCGCATCTGATTGTAATTGTAGTCATTGAGTACAACAAACTACCCGAATATTTTTAATTATAATTTATTCTTGTACTAATAAATGACGCTATTAATTTACAGTAATAAAAAGTGACATTTTTTATGGTAATTAAGATAAAATATTTATTAAAGGGTTGGAATAGGTGCACGAAACTAGACTCGAACTCTCAACCTCAGTGCTGACGCGTCTGTGTTCAATAGTGTTCAAGTAATTAATATTAGTTATTGCTGGAGTATATAAGTGTAATGATTGTCGTTATTAAGGTTTACACTTTTAATAAGCCTATGTTGATACAAAAGGGCAGTTTATTACCTCTGTGTTTTATGTTTTTAGTTTTGTGTTGTGATTGTCTATATCCGGATTTGTAACTGTCCCTTGGCTTTTTGCTCTTGTTGTTCGGTAGGTTTTCTTTCCTATTTTCTTATTACCCTTACTCAACAAACGTTGTACCCAAAACATCATCAAAGAAAAACCAAAGGAGTTGTAGGGTCAAAACCTAACATAATAAATGTGATACATGTACACAAAACATCATCCGAGATAAAAATAAAGAAATGGTCAGGTCAAACCCTTTAACAATAATATTAGCCATGAAAAATAAAGGAGTGCACGAGTCAAACAAACGTGGTACAAAGCATAACTTCAGACAAAAACAAAAAAAGTGGTCATATCAATCCCTAACACTAGAAACCTTGCAACTAATACGAATTACAATTACTTTAATGGGGTATCATGAAAACTATTTTATATTTACACCCCGTTAAGTTAAGCAACGCCAACAATTATTTTATAATTTCACAAATCTAAATGAATATTCTTTGTGTTATTTATGTACTAAAGCCATCATTCGAGCACGAGAAAGTTACTTTAATTAACTCCTCAGGTAAATCTTTAAATAGCAAAACCAGTTTGTCATACGGTAGTCTAGCACGCCAAAAAGCCTTTTTTTACCTTAACGATTTAGTGTTAATCTCTTGGTCTTTACATTTTTATAATGCCTAGACGGAAATTAAGTGAATCTGAGAAGTGACAGATCGTTGGAATACGTAATAGTGGACAGAGCTTGCGTCAGATAGCACAACACTTTGGCATTCACTTTAGTAGTGTATCCCGGCTACTGAAACGTCATCGAGATGATGGAACAATCCAGGAACGTCCTAGGTCAGGTCGACTATCAAAAACATCTGAAAGGGAGGATAGAGCACTCGTTCGTGCAGCCAAACGCCAACCGTTTGCCACTGCAAGATATCTTCGTGACGATTGGAATATTGCAACCAGAGTCGCCGTTCGAACAGTTAACAGGCGCCTAAACAATGCAAAGTTTAGAACTCATCGTCCCTTGAAACGTCCACTGTTGACACAGAGACATTGCCAGCACGTTTAAAGTGGGCGGCACGATATCACCGCCATTGGAATATTCGAAGCTGGCGACGAGTACACAGGACCGACGAAAGCAGATTCCTTCTTCGTCATTTTGATAGGCGCATGAGCGTTTGGAGACAATGAGGCACTGCTTACAGCCAGAACAACATCCTAAGAACTACAGCGTTTGGTGGTGGTGGTGTTACAGTGTGAGGAGGCTTTTCATACGACTGTAAACTGAATCTGTATGTAGTTGATAGGACAATTACAGGACAGAAATATAGAAATGACTTCATTAACACTAGTATTGTGCCACATTTTGACAATTATGCACTTGGTAACAGACCCATCTTTATAGATGACAACGCAAGACCTCACCAAGCTGTACTTGATGTTATCTAAAGGGAAGCTATTGAGCATCTTCTATGGCCATGCGTGTCACCCGATATGAATCCAATTGAACATTTGTGGGATATTATTGGCCGTAAAATCAATAACAGAACACCTACTTGTCAAAATGCCCAAGAACTACGTGTGGCCATTCAACATGACTGGCATAATTTACCACATGATACACTTCGTCGTTTAGTCAACAGCATGAGGAGGACGGTTAATGAACTATACTGGAAGCGTGGTGGTTACACAAATTATTAAGTATTTAAGCGTTTAACACATTTCAAAGTGACTTTTCTTTCCCTGAACGTTGACCTGTGATGATGTGTTTGCTTTAAGTTCATGAAATTGAAGTACGCAATCAAACTTATTTTTTGACTAATGAAAGTTATATTTGCACTGTTATTTTCTTTGCTTTGAACATTTTTTCATCAAACAATAAGTAAAGCGACTGTAAAATGTTGTTTGTATGTTTCATTTGTCATTAATGTTCAATAAATTGTCATTTCTTTAATAAATATTAAAATATATAAAATCTTTAAATGAATCCCTGGAAAATAATAGGGTGTTGCTAAACTTATGCCGAGGTGTATAAAATATTTGTTCAATTCAATACAAAATTAACTGTTTAAAATGTAGTATTTAGAAAAATCAAATCATACCACCAAATGCAAAAATCTAATTAAAAAAAATAGTATGAGTCATTGGATATTAATAAAAAATAATATTCTAAATATGATCTAGTCACAAAGCGTTGAATTTTTGTTTTAATTATGACTACAATAATGTGTTGTTAGCTCAACATGCAAAGAAGTTGATTGGCAACAATTTTGCGGAGAAAGTTTTAGTGATATATGTAATGTTGACAGCCGTATACTCCTTGTAATTCAATTTTACGACGTTAAACCAAATGTGAAAACATTGAAAAAACATTCACATTTCAGAACTCCCAGAACATGTCCAAATTCACTTTTAAAGAATATTATTTCTGCCATCGTTGAAACCATAATACGATTTCATCATGACATGTTTATTTCTAGTAGAAAATAACGTTACTGTCTTTTAAAATAGAATACAAATCTTAATTTCATCTTTTTGTGTATGAAATTATATTTGCTATTTGCGTTTGTGATATACAATCGTAGTAATTGTATTGTTTTGTTGTAACAGTATATTACAGTTGTCATTTCGTCCGTTGTAAAAATCTTATAAGGCTGCTTGTTTTTGTTTTTATTTATAATTTTCTGTTTTGGTTTCTAGTTTCCTCTTTTTAGTCCAATTTCAATCATATTCAATCAGGTGCTTGTTTGTATGGTATTCTTATTTATCGTATTGATACAAAACACATTTCGCTATGCTATTTGTTTTTTTTTCACTTGAGTCCTTGAACGTTATTTCAACATCGCATGGTTTTATGCGTTTTGTTGTAAAACGCATCTATGTTTTGGATTACTATTAGCTTTGTTAAATTACACTCTCATATTATGTCTTTAGTCCAGTATGACCTTTATGTAATCTGATGGTTTTTAGCCGTTTGATTTTCTGCGTTTCCATTCTTTATAACATTTTAAAAAAGCAAAGAAAACAGACCGAACACCAGGAGCCAAAAGTCAAGGGACAGTTCCAAATGCGGATTTAGACAAACATACAAAGCGCAACTCAAAATCAGAAAGTGAAGATTTCCTAAAGGAACGCCGTGTATTCGCAGCAGTTATTAAGATTAAGATATTACATGGTATGATATGTTATAAAACATTACAGGTAGAGCTTCTGCCTTTGTCACCGATATAAAGATTGAATGTTTGAGTCAATAAATATTATTTCAGTTGTTTGAAAAACGCAAGAAATGCAAAAGATTGACATGTGGACAGACTGAGTGTAAACAAAACCAAGCTTCACTACACTTACTTGCAGACCAATTGTAATAATACTCCAGTTTTTGGAAGTTACAGTATGATTGATGATAAACTATGTGAAACACCTACTTTGTGTCTGCAAAACAATTTCATAATGTCAACTGTACAGTTTTTTTAGAGATACGTTTGTCCTTAGCGTAAAAGTGCACCAGTAGCCTGTGTTACAGTGAAATCCATCTCCAAATCTAAAAATTATCGAGAATTCGTTTGTCCGAGTAAATATATCATTGACTAAAACTGAACTTATAAATACAAATAATCCCTTTACCAATCTGCAAATTTAATTTGATGACCGTATAACAAGGAAAGTATAATAAATTTGTAGGTAGAATTAGTAAATGTATATAAACAAATCAGTATTCAGTATGGATCTTTGAAGTTAAACAATATCAACCTTAGATTTCAGCATCGAATCAAATTTAACAAAGAACATCATAGATAACAATAAATGCTTATAAATAAACAGGTGAGAAACTAGATGATATTGGAAGGAATCGGTTTTTTTTTCACTATTCACCCATCCTGTTTTCTCTTTGTCATATATAAGGGTTACTAAATAAATTCAAACGGAAGGACAAAGCTGATATATGGTAGAGTTCAGTGTGTGACGATTCATCAAATGTTAACTTTGGTAACGTACCATAGTACACGGAGTTGCTGTTATAGTCTTAGCTAGCGTAACAATGTAAGCATCTCTGTTTAATCATTTTTCATTTCAGTTATAGTTTGGGTTACGTCTTGATTTTTTGCATGGTTTTGTCTTGTTGACTTGTACCGTTTGAACCTTTTTTTCGGTTTCAATGTATTTTTTCCACTGTTTTATTCTGATCAATAACGACAATTCTGACTTTCATAAGCTTAACATGACAATCTATTACAAAAATGGTAATTTCTACTTTAATGCGTTAATGAATTAAACAACATCTATCATAAAATCTATATAAAAGAATTATTTTGAGTTTATTTCTAAACATCAAAGGCTAATACATGACCGATTATCGCCAATAACATTGTAATCAGGACTTTTTCTATAATACGCTTCATTATTAAAGAAATTCACCTAAAAAATAACACATAGTAATAGGCGTGAATGTAGCTTGTAAACTATTTTCACTTCTGAACAGTCTATACGATTTATTTTAAAACTTTATTTTATAATAAATGAAAAATCTTTATGACTTATGAACCCTTTTTGCGCCTTTTCTTGTCGGTGTGTTATTTCAAGTTAGTTTTGTAAATATTAATTTAACGATTATTAGGGAAAATGTATTATTAATTTTCGTTACCTGAAACTAACCATTAACATTTAACGTAAAACAAAATGTCAAGTAAAATTATTCTGTGAAAAAGCTGAGGTCAATCTTAATTTAAAAAATCGAAGATGCTGAGGATTATTCATAAAATAACACGTCTTTAAATTCGCCATAAGGTTAGTTTTCTATCCAAGTTATCATAATTCAAAATAAAATAGAGGTTTCAGAGCTCATTTTCGAGGGGGTGAGCACTGAAATTTTAAATTTTCTAATAGATTATACAGCGAAGAGAACAAAAAGCACTAAAACGACATATAACAAAAATTCTATGCGATGACATTTTCTTTCTTTTTTTATAATGTCAAACAAATAATAGTATAAATTTTAGTGAAAGAACAATAAGGGTCTCTGAGTTTTTGGTTCATTGGTGAAAAACTGGTAAATAAGGGCTATAAATGGCATTAGTTTTGGCAATACCAATCTTAGTAATCTAAACTTTTTATTTTAACCGTTAATTAATTAAAGTAGGAATATATGTATAAGATTTTCAGTACTATTTTAAATTGTGCAGAAATTAAGATTTAATAATGAAAGAAATCAATATTAAATTAACAATAAATGTTCTATCTATTTTGAAATTTACACAAAATGGCGGATGGAGTCCTGCATCCCCTTCAACAAACGAAGGGACAACAACAAAGCACAGCAGTAAAGACCAATAACTGAGTGACTAAAAACCAGATGGTGATTCTTGGTTCTCCAAGCAACTCCTGCTTCATATATAAAACGATAAGTAGTCTTAGTTTTAGTCATGATCCAGTAAGAATGAGGAAACGTCCTTACGACAAACGGAACAAATCAGTGGTCATTTGTTATACAGATATTCCGTAATGGTCAATCAAGTCGTTATGACAACCTTAAGATTTTTAAATGGATTTCTTCAATTTTACCATCGAGAACCCTTGATTAAGTAGCTTTACTCTCAGCACGACAATCTGGATATGACACACAGTCCCTTCTGCACCTGATCAAGCAGGAGATGTATACTATATATTCAGGTGCATACCTTACTAGGGTGTAAAGGGGTGTATATGAGAACAATACAAGAACCGTTAAGTATCGTGACTCTTATAAAATTTGCATATATATGTATTTCATACCACTGATATTGCATAAATTATATTGAAAAAAAAATAAAATAGACAAAATAAATATTATATAAAATGATTTGCTAACAACCATACCTACATGTACACAATCTTTATTTACAAGAAATTATATTTCCTTTTTCACTATTCATTCATTTCGTGTTTTTTGCTGACCTGCTATATCAACTATTATTCCCTATTTTCGGAATACAAGAGTTACTTCCCATTTGCAAGAGTTATCTTTCATAACAGCAGGTATCTAGTATTGAACAGATAGGGAAAAATCATGTTTTTATTTTTTTAAAATAATGTCTGGGGACTGACTCTTCCAGTACAACTAAAAAAAACTGCAGAATTAGTTTGCATATCATAATGAATTTTACCGGATGCCTTGCTATATATGAATAAAAAAATATTGTAGAAAAACTACTTTTTACCCACAGTAGGTATTATAAAGTACCTGCTCTAAAGAACAGATAACTCTGCAAATGGGAGATAAATCTTGTTTACCGCAAGTAGGGAATTACCACTGTAAGTTAATTTTATAATTAATATAGAATTATTTCCTTACTCTTTTACATACATGATGTTCTGGATAGGGGCCCAGAAACTTTTAAAATTTACAGTTGTTGATTATTTTCTGCTTAATCTATTTCTACAGAAATATAACTTAGGATTTTAGACTTGAGACCAATTATATCTATAACATTCTCTTTCAATTATATCTGGAACAATGTTTTTCAGTTTGCATTTATATATGTATTGTTTTGTTAATATTAACAATAAGTTCAATATCGCATTCCATTTTCAAAACCAAGCAGATGCGTTATTCTTGAAGTTGCAGTTGTTTTTACGATTTCTATTTAACGCTTTAAAGCTACTGAAATAAGGTCATCAAGTATGTAAGTTGATGTCATCTAAGTTGTATAAGGCCATCAACATGGTTGTCTAATAAGAGGCAAACAGTCTTGACTTACCTAGCGCAAGTCAAAGCGTGTTGAGGAGTTTTGCGCGTTTGTTCAAGCACATGCTCATTTGTAGATAATACAAGTGCAAATTAAATCAACAATTATTTATCAGTTAATCAAGTTAGTCATTGTTTGAAATGCGACAGTTTTGTCATTTATTATAGATAGTTTTTACCTAAATTAGAAAGAAAAATTAAGGTAGAAGCAGGCTATGGTTTTCTGTTCGAACCCTTTCGGGCAATCTCCTTTGCGGTTTAGGCGGGAATATCCTCGCGGTTTGTCCGAACTTTACGGAAGCAGACGGACCTTTCTATATAACGTTAGACTTCGTAAGAAACAAAAGCTTGCAGCGAGTATACGTCATTAATTTCTTCGGCATTAAGTTAGTAACCAAGTTTACAAAAATAAACGACTCGTGCGCGCGCCTTCAATAAGTTGTACTGTACATACTACTTCCTTGTCGATAAATATTCTAAAAATTGAAAATATGGTTGTATATAGCTTTTCGATTTTTTAAATTTAGTGTACACTGAATGTGCTACGATGACTATTTGATGCACCTATTATTGACTAGTGGTATATGATACGCATCCATGTTAATCAACAAACCAACACACACTGGAAGTGGGTGGTTTGGCATGCCATAAAACCTGGTTCAAAACACCTTTTTGAAATGCCTGTACCAAGTCGGGACCATTGATGTAGTTATTATATTTTTGGTTGTTGGTTCCCGGTTTCTAGGATTTTGATTTGCAAATTGTCTTTTCTGACAGTTTCCACGGTGTTTGGTATTTTGTTATTATCTTTTGGTCAAAATCTAGATCTGGAAACGCCGTTGAATTTTTTTCTTGTATTAGTTATTAGGTTGTCTTTATTATTTTAACACTATTAATTATTCTTAGTAAAAAGAAGATGCCTGGCATATAAGTTGATGTCACTACGCAAACTGTATGCTTGCCATCATATTTTTTTTTTACAGTTCTTTTGGTATCTGTCATACGATATTCTTGGGTTACTTAACTGTCCCGAATCTCATTCATGACATATTGAATTTGACCGGAAGTAGCTCGAGGGGTGACAACAAGTGAAGCAGAATATGCTTACCCTTATGGAATATCTGCTATCATGTCATAATTCAAAGGATAATGATATGCGTACCCTTCCGGAACATCTGATATCATGTCATCATTCAGAGGTGCAGGATTGGCTTACCTTTTTTCATCATGCAGAATTTGTCTGATACTTCAATCATTTTTGCAACGCTCTTTGCTCTTTAAAGTTTTATAATATCTGACATAATTTTAATATTTAGCTACTCAATCAGTTAACTTTACCAACTAAAATGAAAAAACAGAAGAATATAAACCAGTATGCATTATTATAGTAACATTTAAAGAATTTATGCAATTGACTTAACGCGGCATGCTGTGACGGTGTTTTATATCCGATAAATAGTAAAAATAGCTTGCTCATGATATCAAATAAAAGCCATTGTCTAGATCAACAATATTTAGTTGATTGTAATGGTCTCATTCTTATTTGTAGATAAGTCAATCAATTTGGCATGAGGAAACAGTGAAATAAAGACGATACCGTGTGAGTAAGAAACAATATGAGAGTCCGTTTTGGAAATATAAAATATAAATATATTTTACAACAGGGTCGGTAATGGTAATGTGTGGCAGACATGACAATATTTTGGCTAGAATTAGTGTTATAATTCAGTTGCTATCACGCTATGCAACACACGCATGCGCTTCTAGAAGACTCCATATCTTGCTTTTTAATCCATTTAATCCATTTATTTATCAAGTGCTTGTCAATTATGGGTTTGATACTGCGGGTAGGTTGTGCTTAACTCCTGTATAAACCGACAAGATTCCTGATGAAGATCATAGTTTTATACTATATAGTTGGGATACTCCGGCGTCCTCCCCAATAAAAACTGGACACCATAATATAGATGAAAAAATTGCATAAAGTGGGATTAACCCTATTCAAACTAACGAACAATACCTTTTTGTAAATAATATTGCTAAAACTACACAATTGGGGATCAAGTCCTAGTTCAAAGATTTTAAATTATAATATATTGTCTAGACGAAGAGTTGTTTAATGAGCAAAAAACATAATGTTTTCCATTATCGATTACCTTTTCCATTGCACTAGAATTCGATGAAATAAAATCAATAAAAGGTCTTAGATCTTGCATATTACCGAAAATCACTGTCAAAGCAACAACAGGTATTCTGATTACCATGATGACGGTAATTAATGTAGACATACATATACTTTTAGTTGAAGACAAAAACAAAAACACCATGACGTGACTTAAAAATGCAGAAACATCAGTGCATGATAATATTAGGAACATACACAAAGACGATCAAAACAATCGGCAAAAACTGAGAGATAACTTTGGCGCTATGAGTGAAAACAGTTACTGTTCCATATGCGGTACCAGCATTTGACTTAAAGCAATTGAAAACATACTAAAAAAGTACTCTGTCATCTGATTCTCTGTACGATGCTACTATGTCATTGAAAGCAATTGTTAGGATACATGTCACTCTCCAGCACAGAAAACATAACTGGTTCCCAGATATAACCTCTGCCACACATCATCCCCCATTTACTGAGGGACTACATTTGTCGTCTGCTCATGGCGTTTGTAAACAATGAACAATGTTTGTAAAATAATATACGAGATCTTTTATATTTTTATATAGTCTTTTTATACACTTTGATACAGTTTTACATTGAAATTACTGCGTTTGTACGCGAAGCTTATCATCCATGAGAGATATATCTCACAATGTCAACCAATGGTATGGCAGAGGTGATTGTGGTTGACGTAGGATACCCAGAATCCTTTGCGTAAAGATTGGATACATGTTTCCAAAACGTAACGTTTTGTCTATGGAATCGATTGCACAAGACGGTCAACTTCCAAATGTTTATATAGCGCAATATCCAGTTTAATAGCTTCCGGTTTCCCTTATGAATTACCTCTAATTACCTCAAGGAACCAAAACGTGTATACATTTAATCACAAACCTTTAGCTATAAAATTAATTTGTGGATAAACGCTAATATAAGCAAATTTAACTCCTTATTATGCGTATAGTTGCTTGTGAGAGAAGTCATAATATCTAATTTAAATCCGCAAACTTTAGAGTACATCTAGCAATCCTTGTTGACTAAGGTTAAAGTCCAACATACCACCCCTGAAGTCAGGCTAAAGCTCGCAACCTGTGTTGACACGCCGGTATGCAATAGCAGATGAATACCTGCCACCGCGGCTCTTGTCTTAGCTTTAAATTGTCTACTGTTTGAATATATAAACACAGTTGCTCCTTGAGCTGAATGTAAAAAAGCACGGTAACCGATCAAATTACTATAGGCGAAATTTAGGGAAAAATTTCAAATCCAGTTTTGACAAACTTATACAACTTGAAACAGTAACAAAAGACACAAATCCAGAAAGCCCGAACCCAATAGAAACCATGTATTTTATGTTTGGCGTTTTTGTCAAACATAGCTTAATTTTATAAGACAACGTCCAACTGTTCGTTTCGTTTAACTTTGTCGTGTTTAACATGTTTTTTTTTATTTTCTGCAAAGTACATATGGGCGTGTGTGTGTGTAACTATGGTTTTCACATTTGTTTATAAAATGTTGCTGTGGCTTTCTCCTGCGCCTACTTTGCAGCGGAGATGCGACTCTGCATCTCTCAACCTAATTATTTCCTTTTGTTTTATAACGCAATAACGTGCGCTTGTTTGATCTGTTATGATCCCGTTATGTTATTACATTTGGTTTTAGGAAGCGTTTGGGTACATGTATGTTCACAATGATGGTGAGTTTTAATCAGGAAATAAATATTTGGTATAAGTATCATAATTTTTTCATTACTTTATAAAAAGCTATAAAAAGCATTAAAAATAAACATATATCCATAGCTATTCTTTATTATAAATTTTTAATTTCACAACAATATTTTTTAGATTAAAAAAACACCAATTTTATAGATTAACATGACATCCATTTTTTATATGATTTAAGGTCTGGAGTATTCGATAAAACCCTTCAACTTGAACAGAGAAACCGTCAATGCCTGTCAAGCACACCCTGCCTGATAGCAGTCTAGAACTTGCAGTATCAGTTTTGACAAGTCGGTGATTAATAGTAGATATAACCCACTCGACCATGGCGGATGGAGGCCAATGAGAACATTGGGAACATCCCAGAGTTACAATTACTAGTTGTCGTATTCCGAGCTGCATATACTAGTACATTTTCCGAAACCTGGTTCAGGACCGTACTATTCTTGTAAAATGATATTTTTCTTCACTTCAATCCATTTTAAAGGCATTCACCGATAAAAAACAAACAAGGATGTAGGTTTCGGTTGAAACAAATAAATGTTGATGTCACTGTCAATCTTATTTCGTTAAATCAATGTGTGCTCCATTAAATCTATGGGGTTTTATTGTGTTTGTAATCGCAATATAAGTTACGATAGTGTCAATATCTTTCTCAAGACTACTAATGTTACTAGTATCATTTCATTAGTTTTCAATCAAATGTTGACGCACAAACCCAATGCTGGACCCATGTACATATTTGTCAGGATTTGTCACGCCATTACTTGTGACAGCTATAGTTGCAAATTCCGTTCGGTTTTCCACTGTGGATAACGTCTCAATGTATTTAAATAGTATTTTATTACTGCTTTTCACTAATATTTTTAGTATTGCTACTATTTATTGTATCTGTGACAGAAAAATCAATATTTTTACGTAACTTAAAACATTTTATCGAAGTAGCGTTCGAATGGAACATTGTGAAATAGCAAGAAACCTGCGTCGCTTACAAAGTAAAACATTTTTTTACTGTCGGATGCCAACAAAAAAGTTAATATTAACTAATTTATATGAGGTTAGTTTAGTTTAGTTTTAACATATTTTATTTGTACAATGAACAAACAGGATCAGACACAAGTAATACATACTTATGAAGTCTTCTCCGTTTAGAATATGATACAAGTAATATATGGACATGGTGACATAACATGAATTACATTCAATTATACAAAAAATAAAGAAAGAATCAATTATACAAAAGCAAGGAAAGAATAAACAGAACAATGAAAGGAAAGAGGATAAGGAATGAAAGAGTTGTAGAAGAATTGATGACGCTTCATGTGTTGTTGTCGCTAGATAATATGGTTACTCTTTTACACAACAAGGAATCGTTTAGATTTCTTTATAAATTTATAAGCATTAGTAAATATCATTTCATTTTCGTCTTTTAAAAGTTCATTGCTGCCGTTTAATAAGAGGTTTAAGTTGACTGCTGTATTGTTTGGTAACCAGTTTAAGCCGTTAAATAAGTCTCTTCTCAGATCCGTATACTCTGTACATTCAAAGAAAAAATGATACTGGGTTTCTTGGCTGTTGCCACATTTACAGGAAGGGTTTGATATAATGTTAACAGTGTACAAATCATAGTTTAAGAAGGACGCATTACATCTCATCTGAGTTAGTAAAATATTTAGTTTTCTTGGGCCAAAATAGTAATGAGGAGGTACATTGTTTTTAATACTGTTACATTTAAGAATCGATTTAAAGTTTGAAACTGAATCTACATTTCTGATAGAGGAGTCTAGTTTGTTCCATTCACGTATTGTAGAGGGAATAAAAGAATAAATAGTTAGAGATAATCTACAGAATGGAACAATAATGTCTTCTCCGTTTCTTAGAGAATAGTCAGTAATACTTTGAATTGAGGGGGGAATAAGTTCACATAAGTATGGAGGGGCAATCTTTTGGGTAATAGTATAAAACATTTGAAGTTTTCGTCTATTCCTTCTATCTTTTAAAGTCTCCCAACCTACTTCATAATAAATTCTTTCGGTTTTTGTAAATAAGGGTAACCCTGTGACAATTCTAGCCGCCTCTAATTGAATTCTTTCTAGTTTATTTGTATAAATTGTACCACAATTGTCCCAAACTTCACATGCATATTCTAAAATTGGTCTAATATACACCAAATATAAAGTTTCTAGAGTCTTTCTACCAATTTGAAATTTTAACTTCCTCATAATATTGAGGTGACGTGTAGCATTTGATAAGATGTTATCTATATGCGAATTCCATTTTCCATCACAACTGAAAGTAACTCCTAGATGTTTATGGGTATTTACTACGGGTATATCTTGGTCATTCAAACTGAATTCTAGATTGGGGGGTTCTATATTAGAAATCATTAAGACTTCAGTTTTATTCGGATTAAAACTCATCAGCCATTTTTTGGACCATAGATCTAACTCTTTTAAATCATGATCAATGACATACTTGATCTGTTGTGGGTCATAATGGGAATAACCAAACGATGTATCGTCAGCAAATAGTCTCGTGAGGGATATGAGATTTTCAGAAATGTCATTAATAAATAAAATAAATAGTAATGGTCCAAGTACAGACCCTTGGGGGACTCCGGCTGAAAGAGGTTAAATATATACTTGTTAAAAACAAAATTTCTTGACTACATAGGCCTCGTCTAAGGGCAAACCATTAAAGAAAATAAACAAGTGTGGAATGTGAACACGTTAACAAAGAAATATCCCCCGCTTCGCTTTCAAGTCCAATTATCTCCCCTTAATGACATTCGAGATCAATACAAATCCTTCATGCACATCTACATATTTATAATGTACTTCCTTTTTGCTTAGTTTCATTAAATTTCATCAAGTGGTTAAGAAGGAGTTGCACTTACATGCATGTGGACAGACGGACAGACAGACATGGTGATTCCTATATACCCCCCAAACAAGTTTCCTGGTGGGGGGCTATAATGTAAGAACCAACAACCAAAAATATAGCAACTACAGCGATGCTCTGACTTGGAACGAGAATTTTGAAAGAAATTGTGGATTAAACCAAAATGATTACGATAATACTTTTTCTGTGGCTTCATTAATTTCAAGTTCTGAAAAAAAATACATTAATGGAAGCCAACACACAAATTAAGGGTTGTTAATTAGAAGGACATTATCAATATGTTTATATGTAAAATTAAAGGACCTAGCGTTTGCTATCTTCTTGTCCATAATAAGACGTCGAAGGAATTCATTTTCATAAGAATACAGGAATAAATCAGCAAGGAGTGGGGAACATTTTGTACCCAATGGAATTCCGATTACCTGCTAAAAACATCCTCCAAAACTTATATTATATTTACACAATTTATTAGGCGCTTTATATAAAATTAATCACTCTAAGCGCTTAACAGTACATAAAATACAAATAGTACAGACAACACAAAAAAAGAAAAATATTATAATAATGAAAGATTCGATAATGAATAAAACTTGACCACTAAAACCTAAAAATTTAAGTACATGTACTAAAAAGGGAGTATGAAAAAAGCAATTGAGCTACGTAAAAACAAGCAACTGAGACTTAAAAGATAAAATAAAAATAGTCAGTCTGAAAATGCAAGCTGGACAAATTAAACAATAAAAACGACTAAATCAGATCAACGTATACCAGTCTACACAGGTGTGTTTTTAGCAGTTTTTTTAAGTTTTCATTGGAATTGCACTCCCTCGTCTTGAACGAAGACTGTTCCAAAGTGTGGATGCTGCCTTGTCGAAACGTCGCTCCCTAAAAGTTTATTTTTCGTACATTTGATCGGAGTGTCCTTCCTGGATTGTAGCGATTTATAATGTCAACCAAATAAGATGGAGCACAGCAATTTAAGACTTTAAAAACGTACAACATAAGTTTGTATTGAATTCTGAATTCAATGGGTAACCAGTGAAGCTCTTTTAAAACAGGAGATAAGTGATCATGCTTTCTATTGCGTGTGATAAGCCTTGCCGCTGTGTTCTGAACACATTGGAGTTCTGCGAGCAATGTCTTATTTATACCAAACAGGAGTGCGTTTCCGTAGTCCAGTCTTGATGTTGCAAGGCTACAAACTAAGGGTTTACAGGCATTGTCAGTAAGATAAGTTCTAATAAGCCGAATGGCACGAATCTGAGCAAAACATGACTTTGTCCATGTTTAATGATTGGTCTAGATGTACACCAAGATTTTTAACACAGTTACTATCACTAACAGTACATCCATCAAGATTCAAAGTACAGTCCCGAAATATATGTTGTTTATTTCTGGGTGCAAACACTATCATTTCCGTTTTGTCTTGATTTAGTTTGAGCATTTTCATTTTCATCCAAGAGCTTATTTCCGATAAACAAGGTTCCAAACGTTGAGCTACACTACTCCAGTCAGTGAATGGTTTGATGACAAAGTACCATTGCGAATCATCAGCATAGCAATGATAACACAAGTTATGGCGAGAACAGATAACACCTATCGGTTTAGAAAAAATACGGACCTAATACGGATCCTTGAGGTGCACTATATTTAAGCTGGATGGCAACCGATTTTGCAGATTCAACTACAATTCGCTGAGAGTGGTTCTCCAGGTAGGACTTGATCCACGACAAAGCCTTTGCATCTATTTCAAAAGAATACTGTAGCGGTCCAAAAGAATTCCGTGGTCGATGACGTCAAAGACTGCAGACAAGTCAAGCATAACGAGAAGAACGCAGTCATTATTATCCAACGCAGTAGTAATGTCGTGATTTACGCGTATCAAAGCTGTTTCCGTCGGTACGCAGACTGCATTTTGTCACAAAGTGAAAAAGTTGTAAGATGTTCATCAATCCAGGAAGCAAAAACTTTTTCCAGAACTTTTGAAATAAAAGGTATGTTTGACACATCTGTTTATTTACAGTTTTTACGTCAATACTGCTTTTTTATCGCTATTTTGCAGTATTTACCTTTGATCTTTGTCTGCGATATTATTCCATCTCACTCTACTAGCGTGAGATAGGCCCATCTCAGCTCGCTGTCAAGACGTCGTTAAGTAAACACTGTGACGTCACAATGTTACAAAACAGCGATAAACAGATTATTTACGTTTTATGAAACTCGATGCATTTTCTCGTCATCTCATCTCAGGGCTGTCGCCCTTCGATGAGATATGGACGAGAAAACGCATCTCGTTTCAAAAAACGTTTACGATTTCTTTTAATGGTAGAAATACAGTTTTGCAATGGTGTTTTATAAATTTCTAAACAAGACACAAGATTCCCAACATTGACACTACTTTGCGAATCCGAGAAAAGGTCATTTCTGTTTTTAGTTTTGATAGGTTTTATTGGTCGAAAAAAGTTTCTTCCAGCCTTTGTTCCATGTCGAGTTTGTCTAAAACGTTTCACCTGGTCCGTACTGTATAAAACAGTTCAACAATCGTGAGTTCAGTTTCGTTTTGTCCATAACATTATCAAACAAACATGTGTCGACTGTGTCATTTAAAATAGTTTTAATTTAAAGAAACTTAAAATAAATTCCTTAATTAAATTGTTTGCAGCGATTCTAACCTACGTGCGTTCAAAATCGGTTATTTGGTCACGTATCAGTAGTTAAGTGCCACGCCAACTAGCTTGAAAGTAACCACTCAAAACTTTCAGATCAAAAGAGTTGTTACAATAAAAACACAATGACCTTGATCAGAAATGAATGAAACATGTATAAATACAGGTTAACTAGAAATATTATACTTCTATTGATACCGGTGTTAACCAGTTATGCTTTAGCATGTATCCTCGCGACACCGGTAAGTGATTCTATTTATCATTTGTCAGACATCCTAATGCACCAACGGAAGATCTTTAATATTCTTGTTTTGTTATTTTTTGTCATAAACTGTTCATACAAAGATTAATGGTTATTTAAATCACTTTGTTGTGTTTTGTTTCTATTTTTCTTCTATTTTTCTTTTTTTTTTGGTATAGACAGAAAAAACAAATAGTTTTCATGTGAGATGGTTTATAATTATCAAAATAGAAGATGAAACATTTTTTCCATTTGGTATTCGTTAGATCATATATTATTACTTATAGAATAAGTTTTTGATAGTGCTAAATTTATTCTTACCTATAGCTGGATTCTTACAACGTTATGACCTATTGGCACCCATTCGCTAGAACTATGTTAGATATGTTTATATACTATACATACATTTCCCCGAACAAATGCCCATTGCCCCCAACGTTCCACACATAAATGGATGGAACTAGTTTTCCCTCTTTGAAGAAAAATGACCTAAATCTTAGCTATTAATAAATCTGCGGATCAAGTAGATGCAATACTAAACTGTGATAATAAAAACATCGTAACGGCATGAAGATCTGACTATATGTTCACACTAATATAAGCATTCAATGTTAGCGATACATCAACAACCATTAAACTCACCCAGTACGATGTATTTATACTTTTATGATGACCCATAATGACTTTTTGACAAAGAACACATGTACAGAAATTAATCAAGTCATTTTTAATGTCTCTCTTGATGTAGATAACTCAGGGAGAAAATATAGTAACTTCAGTAGTTTGATTCACTGTATAAAAATATTAATGATCCTTTAGGTCGTTCAACTGGATGTAGTTTCGTAGTGTTGCTGAAGTTGTATATTAATTTTGAAAATGATGATGATTAAATTGAAAAAAAACTATCTTCGTGTATCGCTACATGTCACTAGAGCCCATGTTTGCATATTAACTGTAAAATGAAAACATTTGTAATTTTGAGGGTTTGTCAAAATAAATTCTTGTCGTAACATTTCACCACGTGATATTTTGACAGTAAAAATGTTTTTTGTGTTAACATATTTCGAAGTTATATTTTAATATTATACATCTTTTTTGGTGTTACGTTGATTGAAATTAATTAGGGAACTGAGGCTGCGAAGAATACAATTTAGAAATAATTTATATTGCTTGCGTGATTGATTGATGATTGCTGAACGGGCAGTTAGCAGTATGCATAATTATGACTAAAACAAGCAAAACATCTATTCAGGAAACAACAGCAGCGGCCAGCGTCGGCTACAATTCACCTATTGTTTTTAGTAAATTAACACCAGCAGCGGCCAGCGTCGGCTACAATTCACCTATTGTTTTTAGTAAACTTACACCAGCAGCGGCCAGCGTCGGTTACAATTCACCTATTGTTTTTAGTAAATTAACACCAGCAGCGGCCAGCGTCGGCTACAATTCACCTATTGTTTTTAGCAAACTAACACCAGCAGCGGCCAGCGTCGGCTACAATTCACCTATTGTTTTTAGTAAACTTACACCAGCAGCGGCCAGCGTCGGCTACAATTCACCTATTGTTTTTAGTAAACTTACACCAGCAGCGGCCAGCGTCGGCTACAATTCACCTATTGTTTTTAGTAAACTTACACCAGCAGCGGCCAGCGTCGGCTACAATTCACTTATTGTTTTTAGTAGACTAACACCAACAGCGCTTGCGTCTTTTGTCTACATTTCACACCCTAGCCAAACTTTTCAACTGTCATGTTCTCGTTGGTCGACAGCAACACCGTCGAATGGTTCCTACATTTCACATCTATATCTTTCGTTGATATTTTTTTCTAAACCTAACACCTCTGTTGACTTTAAAGTATAATTCATATAAGCATTTCAATTCATTCTGAACCTTGGAAATACGTAGTACAATACTTAATTCAACTATGGTTTTAATGCAAAAATTCATCAATCTTATTAATTTTGCTGAACTGCAAGGGGTAAGCATCATGAATTGCCAACTCTGTCGGAATGACTCTGGAATATCTATAGTAATTATCAATAAATTATCAATGATTTGATGTTCTTAAGTTATTAAAGTATTGGTCTGGTGAAGAAAGATAACAAAATATTACAGCTTATAGTATTACAATCCCTGTGTTATGATTGGTCTATACACATTTTTATTTGCGTTTACAATTAATTGTATAAATTGATATTTAATATGATATCCAGCGTAATTGGGAATTGTTGCAAGGAGATACTTTAATATAATTGGAATGTTTTGTTATAACTAGAAAGTTTCTATATTTATAGAATATTGATAGCAGGTACCAAGCAGGCACAACAATGGATCAACGTCGGATATTGATAGCAGGTACCCAGCAGGCACAACAATGGATCAACGTCGGATATTGATAGCAGGTACCCAGCAGGCACAACAATGGATCAACGTCGGATATTGATAGCAGATACCCAGCAGGCACAACAATTTATCAACGTCGGATATTGATAGCAGGTACCCAGCAGGCATAACAATGAATCAACGTCAGATATTATGCTGAATCCGTGTAAAATTATAAGGTTGATTTAAAAATTAAAATGACGTTGTATCAATGATAACTTTATATGTAAACAGGTTGATTTCTAGATAAATTAGTTTTAGAATATGTTAAATTCCGATCATCAATGGTTGGAAATAGGCTGATTCCTAATTGATGTTAATGCTTGGTTATATTACGGTCGATATGTGTTTGCATTTTGGATAAACACAGGTTGAATTTAGATATCAGTAACAGCATCATCAAAACAGAGGCTACTAGGTCGAATTTTACTGTCGGATTAACGGCAGAATTCAGTCCTATTGCTCGTAATGTAGCAAATAACAAATTCTAACTCCGTTCTATTTATACAAAATTCAAAACATAATATTCATCTTCTTTACGTCATTTAAGCTTTAGACATTGAGAAACTAACGGGAAACGATCTTTATTGAAGACATTTCTTTTTTCGTCTTTGAAGATGCACATAGAAAATGCAATGTTTATCATTTTCCGTATATGGATAATGTGACCTAATTTTATTATGAACGTGCTCATTTGCATACTATAACAACCACTCCGTAGTAAGAATCCAGTAATTTACATATGTATTACCCAAGATGCAACACGCCATTCAGTTTCGTTTTTCTCAATGTTTTTCATGTACTAAACGTAATTAAAAAGAGACACGAATGTCAATTAATACACAACGCACAGTGGGTTATTAAAAACGGCAATAACTATCATAACGTATCAATAATGATCGATTTTAAACACGAAGTCGATAACAAAATGGTGACACTGTCGAAAGATATCAAGATCGACCACATCTGATTGTATATGCAACTTCTTTTGGACATCAAAGTGCAGGGAGTGATTCACTCCCGCTCTGCTACACTACGAGTAATGGGACGAAATTCGTACCCTCGCCAAAAAAGCGAGGGTACGATTATTCGTTCTAAGAGGCTACATATTCGTGATATACTAAGCGTAGTGTTACGGAGCGGATATGACCTCGGCTCCGGAAATTGCATCGATAAAACCGCGTCTTTAATTTAACCCATCATCAATTATTAGACACAGTTATCTGTAAACCGAGTCTATCATGTAGCTCCCAACATCTGTACAATTTAAGGTCGTAATATTAACACTTAAGCCATGGTTTCATTTCGAAAGTGCACAAAAACCCTTCACTCAGTATCAAGAGAACATTTTGTAATAAGAGAAAAATAATGGAAACTTTGCCTTCGTCCTATCATTTTAGTAGACGCTTCACTTTGCAATATGGTGTTTTACTAGACGTCACAAAAAGCACCGACAATAACCGCCTAAAATTCCCAACCGCTTTGGTAAATCCAAAACATTTTGAGTGCGTATTTACTTTTAAAGATTTTAAAATTTCTGTCAGAGAATATAAAAAACTCTGAAACCAGCGTTTTTCTCATATATTTGAGCTTAGGTTAAATATGGTGTTAATTGTTATTTTACATTGTCTCTATTTTAAATACAGCATGTTTTTTTTAGAAACACTATCATCTTAATAGATATGTTAATTAGACTTATTTTCACAATTATGAAGCCAATTTTCAGTATTTAATTGCAAAATACAGATTGAGTAGTGAATGCATGCATTTTTAATTCATATTGTGAATACAACCAATGGTATAATTACGTTACCAAATATCAAGACATTTACGTTACCAATATCAAGACAATTACGTTACCAATATCAAGAATACACATGACTGATTATATAACCATTGAAGGCATGTAACATAACAGTTGATACGTGTTAACCTTGAGGAATAACATTTGGAGTGCAATATTTTTAATAGGGTATAACGTTTAGCAATATTTCAGCTATATTGTGGAGTCCACATTTTATAAGTGGAGGAAGCCGAAGTACCGGATGGAAACCTCATACATTTGGCAAGAAAACTAAAGGTCCATGTCAAACAAGATTTGCGTCGAGTACACCCTGCCTGCAGTGAGACTTGAACTAACCATCAATCATAGATTACTTACCACCTTAACCACTTAGACACCAAGGCCCCGAAAGTGTTGTGAGTAGATAGCTGCCTAATCTTTTCTACACTTGTCTTTCATATTACTATGTTCATATTTCTTTTCATTGTACCATCTAAAGCATGCATTATTAACATCTGTCAAATATAGCGTTATTCTTACAATTTTAAAGTCTTATGATCATCAACAAAGGCATAACGTAATTTTCCACCCTTAAGCTATTGTTAGGCGTAACATACCGGTCGCTTTATCAATAAAGTACTTGTTGTGCGTTAGGCCAGTTAATAACAAAGGTAAGAAAATAGCAAAGAAAACCTATCGAACAACAAGAGCCAAGGGACAGTTACAAATCCGGATAAAGACAAACACAACACAAAAAACCAAAAACATAAAACACAGAAAGAGAGTAACCCGAACCCAATAAAAACCATGGTGCACTCAGGTGAAACATAACAACACAATTCATCAAAACAACCCAAACATACGTGTACACAGCTGAATACAAGCGGTACTAGGTTTGGTACGTGTACACAGCTGAATACAAGCGGTACTAGGCTTGGTACGTGTACACAGCTGAATACAAGCGGTACTAGGTTTGGTACGTGTACACAGCTGAATACAAGCGGTACTAGGCTTGGTACGTGTACACAGCTGAATACAAGCGGTACTAGGCTTGGTACGTGTACACAGCTGAATACAAGCGGTACTAGGTTTGGTACGTGTACACAGCTGAATACAAGCGGTACTAGGCTTGGTACGTGTACACAGCTGAATACAAGCGGTACTAGGCTTGGTACGTGTACACAGCTGAATACAAGCGGTACTAGGCTTGGTACGTGTACACAGCTGAATACAAGCGGTACTAGGTGTGGTACGTGTATAACCAACGAACACACAGTGCAACAGTTCAGGAAGATAAATAGAAAGGAAACTGAACAAACAGCGAGAGCTGAAAGTCAAAGAACAAATCGGAATTTAGTCCTAAAAAACAAAACCGAAAATTCAAAAACAGAAAGTGAGTAATCCGAAACCACTAAAACCATGGGTGCACTCATATGTTCCAGACGGGTAGGCAGTGCCCGGCTCTTATTAGATATCCGTCGAATTGCTTATTGTCACATCAAGGAAAACGGTTAATCCGAAAATAGGAAATACTACCTATCACTTAGCAAAAAGGTCAGATCATAACTGAGATAAGGATTTCCTATGACGATCAATTAAGTCGAGGTGACAAGCCTACAACGTTATGACCACCTACAGCTGCAAACATTGCTCTGCGTCTCCTTGGCATAGAGTCAATTAATTTTCGGGTGTATGAGAGAAGTTTACGCTGGCGCAAAGTTTGATCCATATGGTCCCACAGGTGTTCAATCAGATTCAAATCCTGATGATTTTGGAACGCTATGTTAGCCACATTAATGTTGTTCACTCAAAAAAACAGTTTTATAGTGAGGTTTGAGATTTGCCTGTCGGTCAGTTACGTGCGTTAGGTGAGGAGGCTTGAGATTTGCCTGTCGGTCAGTTACGTGCGTTAGGTGAGGAGGCTTGAGATTGTCCTGTCGGTCAGTTACGTGCGTTAGGTGAGGAGGCTTGAGATTTGCCTGTCGGTCAGTTACGTGCGTTAGGTGAGGAGGCTTGAGATTTGCCTGTCGGTCAGTTACGTGCGTTAGGTGAGGAGGCTTGAGATTTGCCTGTCGGTCGGTTACGTGCGTTAGGTGAGGAGGCTTGAGATTTGCCTGTCGGTCAGTTACGTGCGTTAGGTGAGGAGGCTTGAGATTTGCCTGTCGGTCAGTTACGTGCGTTAGGTGAGGAGGCTTGAGATTTGCCTGTCGGTCAGTTACGTGCGTTAGGTGAGGAGGCTTGAGATTTGTCTGTCGGTCAGTTACGTGCGTTAGGTGAGGAGGCTTGAGATTTGCCTGTCGGTCAATTACGTGCGTTAGGTGAGGAGGCTTGAGATTTGCCTGTCGGTCAGTTACGTGCGTTAGGTGAGGAGGCTTGAGATTTGCCTGTCGGTCAGTTACGTGCGTTAGGTGAGGAGGCTTGAGATTTGCCTGTCGGTCAGTTACGTGCGTTAGGTGAGGAGGCTTGAGATTGTCCTGTCGGTCAGTTACGTGCGTTAGGTGAGGAGGCTTGAGATTGTCCTGTCGGTCAGTTACGTGCGTTAGGTGAGGAGGCTTGAGATTTGCCTGTCGGTCAGTTACGTGCGTTAGGTGAGGAGGCTTGAGATTGTCCTGTCGGTCAGTTACGTGCGTTAGGTGAGGAGGCTTGAGATTGTCCTGTCGGTCAGTTACGTGCGTTAGGTGAGGAGGCTTGAGATTGTCCTGTCGGTCAGTTACGTGCGTTAGGTGAGGAGGCTTGAGATTGGCCTGTCGGTCAGTTACGTGCGTTAGGTGAGGAGGCTTGAGATTGTCCTGTCGGTCAGTTACGTGCGTTAGGTGAGGAGGCTTTAGATTGTCCTTTCGGTCAGTTACGTGCGTTAGGTGAGGTTGGAGAATTTTGTCTTTGTACATTTGAGCCGTTAGAATTGCGTGGTACATTTACCAGTTCTGTTTATGGCTAGTAGATAATGCCGCTGAGGAAC